>QRFJ01000407.1:32846-171599 GCA_006176705.1 Cocos nucifera
GTCAAGTCATAATTATAGTATCAAACTAGAATCTTTGACTCTCTACAGAAAAATATCTGCGTCCAATCCATTGGCATGTATCCTGGACACACATAGACTGACTAGACCCAATTATAAAGATTGGCTCAAGAACTACAAAATCATTTTGGGTTTCAAGAAGTTAACCCATGTATTGGATCAAGACCCTCCCACCTTACCAGCTCGTCCATCCACTGAACAGAGAGCGTCTCTAGAAAAATGGATAGACGAAGATAATGAGGCCAGATATTACATGTTGGGCTCGATGTCTGATGAGCTCCAGCGCCAACATGAAGATATCGGAATTGCTCACCAAATGTTGGCTCACCTGCAGGAGATGTTTGGTGAACAGAGTCATGCAGCCAAATATCAAGTCATGATATGACTTTTTAAGACTAAGATGTGCAATGGACAGTCAGTCCAAGATCACTGTCTGATGATGATCAAGGACTTGAAAGAGCTTGAGAAGCTCGATGTGAAGTTAGACTTGGATCTGTAGAATGATGTTATTCTACAATCCTTGACTGATGCATATGGGCAATTCATCATGAATTACCACATGCATAAACTTCAAAATTCCTTGACCAAATTAATGAATATGCTGGTCACCACTGAGCTTTCTATGAAAGGTTCTAAAGGCTCAGTTCTTGCTATGGAATGGACTTCTTCTAAAAGAAAGTCTTCTGGAAAGAAAAAGAAGTCTACAAAAAAGTAAAAGGTGGGGGACGAAAGAAGAAGAAGGCAGAACCGAAGAAGAAGGCCGATGTCAAAGGAAAGTGTTTCCATTGCAACAGCGACGGCCACTGAAAGTGAAACTGCCCTACTTACCTAGCCACCCTGAAGAATAAGAAGGAAGGTCCTTCTGGAGGTATGCTCGTTATTGAGTCTAACCTTGTGATTTCTTCTGCATTCAATTGGGTGCTTGACTCTGGTTCTAGTGCTCATCTATGCACTTTCATGCAGGATCTTGAGGATAGCAGGAGGCTAAAGATGGAGACATGATCCTATGCATCAGAAATGGAGCAAGAGTTGCTGCAATGGCGGTGGAAACATACCCTCTTCGATTACCATCTGGTTTAGACTTAGTTTTGAAAGACTATTATTATATGCCTGCAGCTAGCAGGAATTTGATTTTTGTTTCCTATTTAGCACTAGAAGGTTATGTGATTACCTTCTTTACGGACCATTGTAACATTTTTTATGAAAGAAATAAAATTGCAAATGATTTCCTTATTAACAGTCTTTATCAGCTACATATTGATGTATCTATTCTAACTATCGAGCAAAATGTGAATGCCAAACGACCTAGGGATAGTCCAAACAACAGGTATCTATGGCACTGAGATTAGGTCATATAGCAGAAAAAAGGATTAACAAATTGGAGAAAAATGGGCTATTGAGTCTGTTGACTTTTGAGTCATATCCAACTTGTGAATCTTATCTTCAAGACAAAATGACTAAACTCTCTTTTGTAGGACATGGGGAAAGGGCCACAGATCTCCTTGTCCTAGTACATACTGATGTGTGTAGCCCATTTGATGTACCGGCTAGAGATAATTTTGTCTACTTCATCACCTTTACTGAGGATCTATCTAGATATGGGTATGTGTATCTTATGAGACACAAGTCTGAAGCTTTTGAAAAGTTCAAAGAATTCAGACATAAAGTAGAAAAATAAACTGAAAAACCCATTAAAAGTTCTTTGATCAGATCGAGAAGGTGAATACCTTAGCCGAGAATTTTTAGACTATCTCAAGAAAAATAGCATAGTCTCTCAATGGACTCCACCAGGAACACCTCAACTCAACGGGATTTCAGAATGGAGAAATTAGACTCCATTGGATATGGTCCGATCTATGATGAGCTTCATAGACCTTCTTGATTTTCTTTGGAGATACTCATTGTTAACTTTAATTTATTTACTGAATAGGATTCCCTCTAAAACCATTCCTACCACACCGTATGAGATATGGCACGGTAAGAAACCAAGTCTGAGTCATCTCAGAATTTGGGATTGTCTGGCTCATGTCAAAAGATAACAAGCGGACAAGTTAGAGTTTAGGTCCTTCAGAGCTCGATTCATAGGATATCCTAAAGAGTCATTAGGATACTATTTCTACATTTCGGAAGACCATAATGTGATTGTGAGTCGACATGCCATCTTTCTTGAAAAATAGTTTATTCAAGATAGCGGCATTGGAAAGCAGATCAAGCTTGATGAGAAAGTCTCATAAGTACAACGAGCTAAGGACCAATTGGAACCAAATCAGGTTGAGCCAATAAGAACACTACCTCCTCCACCTCGTAGATCGAAAAGAGTTTTCCATCCCCTTGAAAGATACTTAGGTATTATTTCAGAGAAAGTAGAGAAAATGTTCCTCGTAGGTAATGGTGCTCATGGTGATGATCCCAAAACCTATAATGAGGCAATATCAGATATTGACTTTGAGAAATGGCTAGAGGCAATGCAGTCAGAAATTGACTCAATGCACTCGAACCAAGTCTGAACCTTGGTAGATCCACCAGAAGGTATAGTACCTATTGGGTGTAAATGGATCTTCAAAAGAAAGATTGGTGCAGATGGAAATGTGGAGACATTCAAGACTAGACTAGTGGCAAAAGGTTATAGTCAACGCGAAGGCATTGACTATCAGGATACCTTTTCTTCCAGTGGCTATGCTAAAATCCATCCGCACATTGCTTGTCGTTGCAGCCTATTTTGATTATGAAATATGGCAAATGGACGTGAAAATGGCATTCTTAAATGGATATCTTGAGGAAGATATCTATATGGAACAGCTGCTAGATTTTACATCTAGTGATACTGATCACAAGGTTTGCAAGCTGCAAAGGTCCATATATGGACTTAAGCAAGCATCTTGGAGCTAGAACACTCATTTCAATGATGTGATCAAAATGTTTGATTTCATCAAAAATGAAGAGGAATCGTGTGTCTTCAAAAAGGTCAGTGGGAGCGCTGTTGTCTTCCTCATATTGTACGTGGATGACATCCTCCTTATTGGGAATGATATTTCCATGTTGACGACAATCAAAATATGGTTGTCCAAGGAATTCTCCATGAAAGACCTAGGTGAAGCATCCTTTATTCTAAAAATTAAGGTCTATAGGGATAGACCGAATAGGATGCTAGGACTTTCATAGAAGATGTACATAGAGGAAGTACTAAAGAGGTTTAGTATGAAAAACTCTAAGAGGGGATTAATACCCTTCAGACATGGTATTCATCTTTCCAAGAAGATGTGCCCTAGCACACCTAAGAAAATAGAATGCATGAGCAAGATTCCTTATGCTTCTGCAATAGAAAGTCTCATGTATGCCATGCTATGTACATAACCTGATATAGCCCATGCTGTGAGTGTCATAAGCAGATATCAGTCAAATCCAGGTGAAGAACACTGGACTTCTGTGAAATGTATCCTTAAGTACTTAAGAAGAACTAAGGATATGATGTTGGTCTTTGGTAATGGAGAACTCCAAGTCCAGAGATACATAGACTCGGATTTCATGTTCGATGTAGATGATCGAAAGTCGACATCTGGGAGTCTGTTTGTGTGCAATGGTGGTGCTGTCAGCTAGAAGAGTTTCAAGCAAATCATGATAGCAGATTCCACCATAGAAGCAGAATATATCGCTGCATCAAAGACTACGAAGGAAGCATTCTGGTACAAGAAGTTTGCTGCAGAAATTGGAATAATGCCATCAGATGCCATTCCTCTGTATTGTGACAACAATGACACCGTAGCCCTTGCTAAGGAGCCAAGGTCTCACCAGAAATCCAAGCACATTGAGCGGTGATACCACCTCATCAGCGATTACCTCGAGAAGAGATATGTCAAGGTCAAGAGAGTTAATTTCGTAGATAATGCGGCAGACCCACTTACAAAGCTGTTGGGATAACAAAAAATTGAAGCCCACCTTGAAAAGATGGGACTTAGACTTGTAGCCAATTGGCTTTAGGACAAGTGGGAGATTGTTAGATATATGTGCCCTAGAAGCCAGAATTGGCTGACACTTGCAACACACTTCTACAGGCAAAATTATAATTTTGACTATAATCAATAAAATGAATTATTTTTTATCACATATATTATTTAGTTTCTGTGATACATCCTTTGAGTTAATGGTAATGATAATTTATATTTTCAAGAGTTGAAAATTTAAGACATGAATAATCATTATTAACTCATAAAATGCTTCCGACCATAGGATCATCACGAGGATAATGATTGATCCGAAAGGTTGGTGTACAATCACTTCTCTTTAGCAGATGAGTCTTGAGTCTATGGTGTGGAGACACCAGAGCGAGAGTACAGGTACTCGTTAGAGAACGAGGGCACTGAGCGTGACCACCTCGAGTAGTCATTAGGAAGTCTACCTTTTCGTTAATGACTGACTCGATGCTACAGTGCTGTGTCTGATTCTTTGACCTGAGGTGCATCGACAATTCACCTTAAGGGTGTTATAGTTTGACTACACCATAACTCGATCTCCTAGCCATTCGAAATCCTGAGGTGTATGTTGGCTATAGCATCTTCATTGTAGGAACTAGATTGCATCAAGATGGAATCTATCTACCTCGGTGGTAGAGGAGCAGCCCTATGATGATCATGAGAATCAAGTCCAGAAGCCCATGGCCATGGCAGAGTGAAATAATAGAAAGAGTTTCTATTTAGGTTTTCACATCGGACTTAAATCGAATGATTACATCATATGACAGAAACTAGGGTTTGACGAGTTCACCTTAAATCCTAATCTGATCGGGGCTCAAGATAGAAGAACTTAATCACATAGGTAGCTACACCAAGAGGTTCGCATTCAGCTCTGATGGGTTGCCACCATATACTGCTAGGTGTCATTGGTGGATTTTGGGAGCAATTAGAATGATTTAGATGATCGATCATTCTAGCTGTTCGAATCAGAAGAGTTCTGATCCATCGAAAAGGAGTTTCGATGATGTCGATGATAGAGATCATGACATATCCCATTACCATACAGAACTAAACCTAATTGGGTTCACACAAACAAGGGTTTGAATCTGGTGATCATCAATTAAATTGATCCAGTTCAATTGATCTGAATGAGATTCAATTAGGTTCAAGAAAATCGTGCTAGCACTCGATTGAACCTAATGTTCTTCTTTTACTATCATAAATAGTTGTCCTGACTGAGCCAAAGGAGTTTGTGCTCGATCAGAGGCCTTCACTTAGTCTGACTAGAGTCTGTCTAGGTCAGAAAAGGATTGTCTTATTTTGTAAGATAATACCTGCCATTTTTGGTCACCTGCCATTTCTCGTCCTTTGACTTTGGTCAAAAGTTGACCTTTGACTGGTCAAATATTGACCATTGATACTTTGACTTCTGTCCACGTGTCACGCACCTATTGGAGAGCTGGTGGGGGCTTGTCCCCCTGCTAGAACCTGGTAAGGAGGAGGGCGCACACCACCCTTGGCGTGTGCCCAAGCTGGAGGCACCCAGGAGTCCCTATTGGATAGGGACTCCATCTCCTTTTTGGATTCCGATTAGACTCCTCCTAAGAACCAACTTTGACTGATCTTAGGCACCATCTAAGGAGGAATCTAAGGGACTCTATTCCCACCAATCAGATTTAGATCTGATTTTATAAAGGGTTGTGATTGGTTGGGATGAAGAGGAGTTGGATCACACATAGTCTATAAATAAGACCCTACGTCCAACTCAAGATATATCTAAAAATTTCCATGCCCTAAGGCTGCCTCTCTCCTCCTCCTCCATGCCAAGTCCATCTTTTCCCTCTCCTCTCTCCACCCAAAGTTACTTGGGATCCAAGTTGGTGCAATCGAGATGAGAGAAAGACGATAGAAAGCTAGAAGGCTATGCTGTTGCAAAGGATAATTGCTGATCTTCAAAAGTTGTTTTGAAGATCCTCCAAATTAGATTCAGATCTGATTTTTAGAGATGTGATAGAGAAGAAGAGAATCTTCAGATCTAGTCTGAGTGGATACCGATAGAGGCTAGGCACTTGCATGGCTAGATCCAGAACCTTCCGCTGCTTATAGGATCATCAATGGGTAATTGGATTATCCTACATCAAGGTAAATTAAATTAAATTTAATTTATCTAAATTTTATTTTAATAATTAGAATAATAAGAATCAGACCTAAAACATTTCAGATCTAATTATGGATCAAAGAAATTTTTTTTTAAAATATATCTCTTGATCCGATCAGATCTGAACGAATTTGATCTAAAAAATCAGGATTTTCCTTCAGATAACACATGCCTTAAATTCTCAACTCTTGAGACTATGTGTTATCATGCCCGTTAACTCAAAAAATATATTATAGATACTTTAATACATAATATGATAGAATAATTAATCTATTTATTAATTTTAAGTTAAAATTATGAAAATATTTTCAAAAAGTATTTTATAATTGTTGGCCAATCTGGCTTCTAGGGCACACATCTAATAGATAGCTATTAATAAAATAAGACATAAACTAATGATTCAGCTGATCAAAAGAATAGATTGAACCCAACTTGAGGCTTGAGTATCAATTTCTTGCTGCTCTCTTTAGAGTAGAGGGAAAAGTTCGGCATAGAATAGCATCCGGCACACCATGAAGTAGTATCATTATCCTGAAGGCTTTGAGGTGGTCGATGAGATCTGAGATTCCATCATAACTCTCAAACTAAGGAAGTTTAAACTTTAATGGGATGGACTTTTGCATGATGTGGGCAGAGAATGGGGGGTCAGTGCAGATATCATCATTGTAGGTGGTAGCAACATGACAGAGTTCCTTAATCTACTAGTTTATTTCTTAAAGCTTCTAATCAAGAATGTCATCTTGATCATGAATCTCAAAGTGCAACTAGCTAAAGAGGGTAGTGACCTTCTGAGAGTAGAATTATGGTTAGAATAGGGGCTCTCTGCTCTCTGCTTTTTCTTTTCAGGGGTTATTGATCGACTTGCCTAAATGGGCCTTCGTTGCACCAGATCCTGGTACTCCAGTGATGGTCTCTCCGACTATGCCTGTATTGGAGCTTACTGCATGGCCTACACTACTTTAGTGAGGTCTCTAACCTATTGCATAAGTGAGTTAAATTGCTCTAGATCCACCATGACTGTTGGTGGAGGAGGTTGAAGTGCTGGCGATAGGGTCAAAGTAGACTAATCTAGCTGGGATCTAGCAGCAAAGGTGATGGATTGCTGGGAAGGAGCCTTCCTGGGTGGCATCTTGCTTGCATACAAAAATGATTAGAGGTAGAAGAGTTGAAGAGTTGAAGAAGAGAGGAAGAAGATAAACTCGACTGGATACTTTTTTAAGAACAAGAGCTCAGGAGCCCTTCTTCTAGCATCAATCCTTTTGGTGCAAGAAATGGTTGGATGCTAGAGTTCACTAAAGCTGGAGAAGATGAGGTTGCCGATGAGACCTATAAGATAACGTTTGGACTAGAGGTGGATGGCTTCGGTAGGACCCTCTAATGATCAAGTTAGTTTTCTGATCAATAATGAATGAAGTACTCAGAAGAATTAAGATAGAGAGGAGAGCTTAGAGAGGAAGACATATCTAGAGTGTCTCTTTTATAGATGGAGCTCATAACAGAATGGTGGTGATAGGCATAACAGAATGTCAATAGGCCATTTAGGCCACATTGAGTTTGTTATAGAGAGGGCTATCATTTATTGCAAATTATAGATGGTTGGATTTCATTTGTTAGAGTTCGGATGAGAGATTGGAGATTTCTATGCCTGATAGCAAGTTATCCATGTCAGGGATAGAGAATCCAAAGTTGGACTAATTGAACTTGAAGATTGGCTTCCAAGCAGTGGATGGTGAAGTGGCAATCGAGTTTCAAGCTTGGATTTTGCTGGTGCCACCTTTGACAACTTTTGGGAGCTCAGCCACCTTCAAGGTTGTCGAAAGCAAGTGTGGGCATTCAGACTATAGGCCAGAGAAGGGATGGTAGGATCTTCAAATGAGGATCGTGGCCAGACTTTCTGACAGGAGCTTGGTTGAGATAGTAGGAATTCAGGATCGATTGGAAGCTGAGATGGATGAGTGTTAAGACTCATGGCTTCTCGCTGGTGCTATTCTAACTACTCCCAAAAGTTCAGCCACCCTCAAGGTCGGCCGAAGATGAATATCAGCATCACTCTGGAGGAACTAAAGGTTGGAAAAGATGATGGATTCTTTGATTAGGACCATAGTCATACCCTCTATGGGAAGGTGAGGTTTTTTTGCTTACTCAAGTTCATCCAGTCGAGGTCCTTGGTGCAGGAGTAGTCAGGTCTGCTATTCATAAAATGGAGTAGAGAGACTCGATTGGAGAGAAATCCAACTAAAGAAAAATTTGGCTGGTCGGGATCCTTGATGTGAGATTGATGAGATCTACCCTCTATAGTGAAGAAATTTGGTTGCCTTCAAGGTAAGGCCACCAAAGATGGTTGGACTGTGTTGGGATTCGATACTCGATGGAGTCCTGCTATTTATCTTGAACCAAATATCAGAATTAGTCAAAGGGCAACCTTTTTCTCTGCTCAAGTTCATCAGACCGAAGTTCAATATGCCTTTGACAAGTTCCGCAGTCATTGAAAGAGAGCTAATAATTATTGTTAAGAAGATTGTCTGATATACATTGGCTGAAGATTGTCCTTTCAGAATTTGATAGGAATAGTGAAGTGGTTTAGTTGAAGCTCAGACCCAAACACCACTAGTCTAGATAGTACCATATCAAGGTCGAGCGATCCATCGGACTTTGATGGGAGTTGGTTTACCTCCAACACAAGTAAATAAAAAAATTAAAGTTGTGAGATCTAATAGAGGTGGTGAATACTATTGAAAGTTTAATGAAGTGGGTTATTATTTGGAAACTTTTGCCAGATTCCTTTAAGAAAATGACATTATTGCATAATATATAATGCCAGGTATGTATTAGCAGAATGGTGTTGTTGAAAGGGATAATCAAAATTTATTGGATATGACAAGATTATGATTAATGATTCATTTTTACTTGAATTTTTATGGGGTGAAGCCATTGATATAACAATGTATATCTTAAACTAGGTTCCTTCTAAACCTGTAATTTCAACCCCTTTTGAGTTTTGGGTTGGTAGGAAATCGAGTTTAAATTATATGCATATTTGGGGCTGTCTAGCTGAAGCAAGGCTTTACAATCCACATGAAAGTAAATTGGATTCTATAAGTATTAGTTTTTTCTTTGTTGGTTATCTAGAAAGATTCAAAGGGTATAGATTTTATTATCCTAATCATCACACCAGAATAGTGGAAACCAACAATTCCAAGTTCTTGGAAAATGGGATTTCTCGTGGGAGTCATGATAAAAGAGAAGTGGTGCTATTACCTAAAGAAGATCAATCTGAAACTCTTGAGATTTCCCCCATTATTGTATCCCAAAGGGTGGAAGATCAAGCTAGTGACCCTATGCTGCTTCAGAAAAGGGTCATTGATATTGATACTATTAATAAATCTATGACGAATAGTATACCAACAATCTTATGAAGATCTCAAAGAGAAAAGAAAAATGCACTCTTGAATGATTGCTTGGTGTACTTACAAGAACAACGTGATGATCTTGGTATTGTTGATAATCCTTAAACATTTTTACAAGCTATAAGATGTAATGAATTCAATAAATGGCTAGATGCAATGAAAGATGAGTTGGCATCTAGAAAAGCAAATCAAGTCTGGGATTTAGTTCCATTGCCTGAACGACTTATTCCAATTCAATGTAAATGGGTTTTTAAGATTAGCCAAGACTCCAAACTGAATAGTGATCACCAAAAGACTAGACTTGTTGCCAAAGGATTCATTCAAAGAGAAGGAATTGATTATAACGAGACTTTCTCTCCAATATCTAAGAAAAATTCATTTTGAATCCTCATGGCATGGGCAGCACATTATGATTTATAGTTACATCAAATGGATATAAAAATGACCTTCTTGAATGAAAATCTAGATGAAGAAATTAACATGAAAAAGCAGAAATAGTTTAAGGAGAGAGGCAAAGAATAGGAAGTATGCAAGTTAAAGAAGTCAATATATGGATTGAAACAAGCTTCCTATCAATGGCATTTTAAGTTTGATGAAATTATTATTTTCTTTGGATTTCAGGAAAATAAACTTGATACTTGTACCATTTGAATGTCAGTGGGAGCAGTTTCATATTTTAGATTTTGCATATAGATGACATTATACTTACTACTAGCCATTTTGACCTATTGTACGAAACTAAAAGTTTTCTTTCTCAGAACTCTAAAATGAAGGATATAGGTGGTGCATCCTTTTTACTTGGTATTGATATTTATTGAGACAGGTCGAAAGAACTTCTTGACTTATCTTAGAAGGCTTATATTAACATAGTTCTAGAAAGATTTCAAATATAAAATCATTCACCAAGCCCAGCACCCACCGCTAAAGGTGATAAATTAAGTCAAAGTCAATGTCCAAAAAATGATCTTAAGCATAAACAAATAGAATCTATTTCAATACCTCTATTGTTGGAAGTCATATGTATACTCAAACTTGCACGTGTCCTGATATTACTTTTGTGGTTGGAGTGCTTGGATAATATCAAAGTAATCTGGGTATAGATGAGCAAAAAATGGCTAAAAAGGTGATGCATTATCTGCAAGGCAATAAAGATTACATGCTCATCTATAAACAAAAAGATCACCTTGAGATTATTGGATACTTGGATTTAGATTTTATGGGATGTACTGATAGTTTGAAATCAACTTCAGGCTATATCTTTATGTTAGCTAGTGGGGCTATATCATGGAACAGTATGAATAAATCCTTACTGCTTCTTCTATAATGAAAGTTAAATTTATTGTGTGTCATGAGGTGACTTCACAAGTAATTTGGTTATAGAATTTCATCTCCGGGCTTGTCATTGTGGGCTCAATATCTAAGCCAATCAAATGATATTGTGATAATTTAGCTGTTGTTTTCTTCTTAAAAAATAATAAGTACTCTAACAAATCAAAACATATTGATTTTAATTACCATATTGTAATGAAAGGATTCGAGATCAAAAGGTGTCCATTGACCACATCAGTATAGATTTAATGTGGGCAGACCCATTTACAAAAGCTTTGGCACCATAAAAGTTTAAGGTACATGTTCATTCTAGGGTTCTTACTAATAGTATATAATTGTTTGGACATATTAAATTTAGTATAATAGTTTTCTACTTTCATAGTGCATATTTTTAAATGAATAATTGTAAGTAGCATTGAAAAAAAAATGGACCATTATGTACACTTTATCTTCCTCATTATTACTTATCTATATTGAGTTATTGCTTTGTAATGCATGTAAGGAATTATATCATATATGCCATTTATGATTGCCATAATTCAATTCAGTAACTTGCATAGAGTAAGTATGGTTGATATCATTCAGATTATCGAGCCACTTATGAATATTTGTATCCAATGAATCTCTCCATGTGATCATTCATCCAAGTGGGAGAATTTTGGAAGATATACATGACTTAAGTGGACTTTATGATCACATTCATGTATACATCTTCTCCTTTAATTAGTTTTGAATATAGGAAACTGAAAGGTTTTAACAATTATATATATATATATATATATATGTTAAACATTATAAATGGGAAACTAAAAGGGTTCCATGACCAAAGTCATGAACCAATTAAATGCTATTATTGATCTATTAATTTGGTACATGGACCAAAGGAATGTACCCATCAAAGTTGATTATAGAAATTATTATCTATTAAATGTTAATTATTATCAAAGTTCATGAATTCAATGTCCCATAGACAATGTACATATATATCAAAAAATGTGAGATTCATTATAGAAATTTGGATACATATTAAAGGATTCATCTAATCTTGGAGGAAGTCATTAAGTGTTAATGGCGTTAAGAACTCTTGATGGGAAGGGTCACTTTGGCACTCTATATAAGGGGCTTTTAGTCCCTCTCTCTATATACATACTAGTTTATATAATACCCATCAATAAATACAAACATAAGTGAGACGGTAAATAAAGGAAAGGGAAGACCAAAGGTACTCAAACCAAGCAAGGTGTTCAAACCAAAGGTGGAAGCATAGTGTACTTCTCATATCGCAATGGCTCAAGGTAAATAATATTAGTTTTGTGAATTATAAAACATAAGCTAAAGATCCTATTTCTTCTAACAAATCATACATGAATTATTCCATCTATGAATTCAATTTTCATTATAAAATTTCAGTGTTGGCTATTTAGGGTATGTTTTTAATGCATGATTCATTTCAGAGAACTAATGAAATGGTAAATGATATTTTGTTGAAGGCAAATTCGCCATAACCCTAGTAGCAAATCTTGGCAATGGAAGTGGCTCTATCACCGCCGAACCATCTGAATGGAAACAAGGGCACAAAAGCCTACGTTCTTGGGCAAAAGTGTATTACTTTGAATTCTAGATTTGTACAATGTATGTAAAAGTAATTTGAGGAAATCATTTTGAAGCTCAAAGTATTTTACCTAACCAAAGTAATTTTTGAAAAGGAAAGGCTAGTAGAATGTAATGAAGAATTGAGAAAACCTATTGTGCATCAAGAAGACTCTGTCCTTATCCCTTATTAGTTTATTTGGCTCTAGTATGACGATCTTACCATCTTGGTGTAGATACCATGCCCCATTACTTCCTTTCATGTGATCCATCTTATATTATTAGTTTCTCCACCTATGAGATATCATTCTTTTATTTGTTTTAATTCTTTGCAATACTCCCTTCTTATTAAAAATTTTAAATTCTCTTACTAAAACCAAATCTTCCTCATGATTGGCTTACTTCCACTGATCAATCTAGCATGCTTGCGATATGATAGACCATTAAATTTAGTTTCTCAAGAAATATTATTTGGCATGCCTAATGAGACTTAATAGGATAGAGTGCCAAAGAAGCACTAAGACACCATAGTTAGTGAACATGATGATCATCTCAATTAGAATGATCTTATGTTAGTTGAGGAAAAAAAATAATGTGGTCAGGAAAGAACTTAATTCATGCAAGGAAGCTCCATCAGAGTTACAAGGACATGAAGTGGCTAAGTTAGGATTCTAAGCAAGGCATCAAATAAGCTAAAAGATTAGCAAATGACACTGCAAATAGAGCTGCATGATAGCTAATATATGAAGTACCAAAGATTTTTTCATGAAATCAGCCAAATAATAGCTCATGTAATGTAGTCATACTTACACACTATCCTTGTTAGCCTGGAATGTCATGCAATTATATTTATCAAATCATCCCAAAAGGATCAAATACTGCCGAAAGATTAATTCATCATGGCAAAAGCACCTAGAGATAGTATGCAACTTGGCTTGAAATGGCCGATCAATATTTAGCAAAATTACATACTGGATATTATTTAAATCATCTTGAAAAAACTTATTCACCAAAAATAAAAATATTTGAGGGGCATTGGTTGGACTGGATTGGAAAAAGCTAATTAACCAAAGAAAAAGATGTATAGGAAGCATGGTTAGAATTGGTTAAGAGGATGGCTAATTAATTTAAAATAGTTGATTGATCCAAGAAAGTAGACTAAAATTAATGTTGACCAATAATAATGGTCATAATCTTCCACCTACATTAGGGCATGTTCCTCAATTTTTGTTTGGATTAGATTTCAGGGGCACATGCACCAAAAAAAAGGGAAGACTAGTTAACAATGGTTGATCTTTCAAAAATTGATAACATCTCCACATGTTTTTGTTCATTAAATAAAATAGTTTTGAATCAAACAATAAGATGATCAACAAACAATCAACATGTATAATAAATGGACAATGAGCAGAAATTTATTATCATGGCTGATAGATATGATTGATCTTCTCAAGTGATGGTCATTATCATGGTTGATAAGCATAATCAACCTATTAAAATTATAGCCTATGTTATGACTAATAGGTGTGCTCAACCAATTGTGATCTACATCATAGTTAATAGGGCATGATTTGTAGGCTACATGTTACAGACAATATGATAGTTAAAATATTTAATTAATTGATCATGTATAATAGCCTGCTATTTTGGTCAATTTAGCAGTTCTTATAGTTGAATGATTCACTGATAGCATGTACATATTTTACTTAAACAAAAAATATTCAATTTCATTAAGCTATTGGAGGCAATTTTTAAACCTAAATAATTAATTAGACATCAAATCAATTATATTGATGAAGATTTAGTTAATCAATTATGTTTGGTTACTTAGAGTAACCATAGTTAGCCACTTGTCACTCATACAAGGGGCTACATGTGAGAAATTTCTTACTAAAATTAAAGCAAGAGTAAGTTATCAATACAAGGAACTACTGACAACTATGAAGAGGAGGTTATTAGGATAAGAAATCATCTGAATAGGGTAGATATTGCTAAAAATAGCTATCAATCTATAATATAAGAAGAGAAAGAAGGCTTTAATTGAGGTCGCTGACATTGCACTTGTTGGTGCAAAAGATATTAGATGTCGGAGTTGGTTGGAGTTGAAGAAGATGAGGTTGCCGTTGGTAACCTATAAGACAAGTCCTGACTGGAGATGAGGGTAGCTCTAGCAGGATTCTTCGATGATTAAGTCAGCTCTTCTGACAAACAAAAATGGAGTGCTCAAGAGAATTGAAACAAAGTTTTGAACTTAAGAAAGAAATGTATCTGGAGGGTCCCTTATATAGATGGAGCATGTAACAAACTGATGGTGACAATCATAACTACTTAATAGTGGGCCGTTCAGGACCATATGAAATTTGTTATAGGAGAGTAGTATCCATTGTCGTGGCATGCTAGTCTGTTGGGATTCAATAGTTGAAGCTTGGATGGAGTGGCTATTGATGATGAAAAGCTTCATATCACAACAATTTTGGAGAAGTTTAGACTTCTCCAAGATTTGTTCGCCTTGAGCTGGGAGCTAAAATCTATGTAGAGGACGAGGTCCTTCTAGGTGATAGTAAGGAATTTGACTGGAGGGACCCTGCTTGGGTGACTGGAAGGAGTTCGTCTGAAAGGAGATTGGCTGAAAGGAGCTTGCCTGCTGACTAAAGGTGATCGACTGGAAGGGAATCCTTTAGGTGATTGTAAGGAGTTTGTCCGAAAGTCTTAAGGTGACTGGCCAGTGATCAATTTAGGGATGAGAAATCTTGCTCATACAAGGTTCCTAGCATCGTGAAGTTAAGATCTGCTATCTATGGTAAAGCGCTGAAGTTTGCTTAGGAAGAAGCTCAGCTAATCTATGGCTCTTATCATGAGATCCAGTCTGTGGTGATAAAATTTGGCTTGAGAAGAATTTGGTTAGATAGAGATTTCACTGACTTCAAGGTTGGCTGGGCTAGGTTATACGGCAATTGAATGTTTAGCCAGCTGCTTAGGTGATTGGCTTCACTATTCTAGTTTATCTAAAAAGAAGCACGACTAGAGCTAGCCACTTATAATGAAGGAACTCGACTACTTTCATAATTTGCCACCAAACTTATCTTGTTAGCAACGTCCGCAACGTGCTACAGGTTTAGGAGTTTACTCATGCAGCCTAGAAGATCGGCTGGTACATTGAACATTGGCTACTGTGGGACTGCCATGAGACTAGACTCTAGGTCTAACTTTGGCAGAAGCGGGTTCGACCACAATAATAGTCCCTCCACTCCTGAGTTTGAAGTTCGAAGGAAGGGAGTAGAAGAAAGGCAACTATCGAAGTTTTTTCTTGATTTTCATGCTGGTAAGATGGAAGGTCTCGATACTTTCCATGCTGGCGCCAAAGCTTCTTCAATACGACTTGATCTGAGAGGATAAATTTTCAAAACTTTCATCGAAGTGCTGTCCAAAGTATGGTGCAATAAAGGTTCTACCCGTTGCCATCCCCCTACCATGATGAGCAAGACACGTGTCAACCAAGGATCGATCGGAGGATACCTATAATCATAACTGTCTCAGACTCTTATGGATATTTAAGCTCATCTTCTTTCTTTAGAATTTCAGTTCACCTGAGTTTCCTCTCTCTTCATTCTAGTCTTCCTCTCCTTCCTACTCTAGAGTACCTGCATCTTTCACCATTTCCTTCGATTCCCAAGAGTTCTCCCACTCGACTTTCATCAAGCTCAACATTTTCCTATTCTTCCCAATCAATTTAGGTTAGTCCTTGATCCCTCCTTTTGATTATTCTTGCCTTTTAGCATCTTTGTCCATTTGGTTTCTTTGAAAGAGTATTGAATCTTATTTTTCTTGATTTTTTTAGCAGATTTTTTTCAACTTAGTTTGATCTATATGTCCACCAACGGATTCTGGTCAACTTGTTCTGAGAGCTCAGCCCATCTAGCATTGATGGATCCATCCCATAAGGACTCCTAACTTGTAGAAGTATCCCGACCATCTTTCATTCCTAACATCATTGCCTATAAACTTCAGCACGAAGACCTCTCTTTGATCAGGATCTAGATCAGAATTTCTTTTGAGTATGAGTTTGAACTTCCTGGTCTCAGTGACCGAGCCTGCTTCCCTCCTCCTGGCCGAACCTGTTTGTATGATGAAACCCTCCATGCAGGACTTTGGCTACCAATACCCCCTTTTGTAGTAGCCTTGTTTAGGTTCTTAAATATCTCTCTTGCTTCCATGGCTCCAAACTCATTTAGGTTCATCATAGGATTTCTTTTCTTATGCATTATGATCGATGTCTGACCTACCATTTTCTTATTTTATAATTTCTTTACTTTCAAACATCATCCTATCGTCAAGGACTGGTGGTATGTATCTCTCCAGTTCGGTAAGAAGGGGTTGCTTAAGGGTGCCTCTTCTTTCATTCACAACTAGAAGGAGAAATTCTTTTTTATTTCATATCCTTCCTTAGAGTTAGGACTTCCTTCATGGAGAGAAATAAAGGATTCGACCCACCGGGCTCTCGAACTTAAAAAAGAATATCAAGACTCGATCGACAGACTGAAGAACTACCGAACTTCCCTAATTTTTGGACTCTTGGATGATCAAATCTTATTTAACCTTGGTCTCAGTCCCCTTGACCCAGTAGGTTGTCCTCCATAACCAGTCAATCGTACATTGTTTTCTTTTTTTCTGACTTTTAACTTTTTCTGTTGTAGACATGACTCTAGAAGAGCAAAACCGCTTGATAGAGGAAATCAAGTCCCATAAGAGGAAGGATAGCGCCATCGGGGAATCTTTGAAGAAGGCTCGTGTTGAAGAGCTAGTCCTGACCATGCCGATCGTGATAGTGCCTGCCCCAGAATTTGATGCGACAGCACTAAGTCCAGCCATGCCTGATGTGGTTGCCCCCACTGCATCTCTTGAGCGGGGGGAAGTCGTAGAGAAGAGGTAGAAGGAGGAGAAGAACACCATCGCCAAGACGGTTAGGAGGAAGGTCGGGTGCTCTGATGGTGAGAGCTCTAGCTAGGAGCAGGATTCTTTGGATAATCGGAAGGTCATCCATTCTTTGATATAGGACAGCATTCTCTTGCACATCATCAAAAAAATGATTCGAATGAAGGATGTGGAGAAATTTGATAAGTTCTTCGCTGGCTATCTTGAGGTAACCAACTTTTCCGAACTGGTTGGTATGAAGTATGTACTTTCAAAATTCTAACTTAATTTTTTTTCATTCTGTAGCTGGGGCATTATCTATTTGCTCACTCAAAGATGGCAAATCATAGTCAAACAAAGGCTTCCAAAGCTCTCTAGGAGGCCTAGGCAGAGATCGAAAGGGTTCGTGCTGAGGTTGACCATTTAAGAGTGGCCTCGGACGTTCAAACTGCCAAAGTCGAGCATCTTCATGAGGCACTAAGGAGGGAGGAGGAAGCAGCAACAGGATTGAAGGCTGCCTTGACCTTGGCTGAGAAGAAGAAGAAGAAGATGGAAGAGGAGGTTGGCACTAAAAGGGAGCGGGCCATTGATGACTTCAAGTCCTCCAAGGCCATGGAAGACATAAAAATTGCCTTTGCTGGGGAGGCCTTTTTAGAAGGATTCCAGATCTGCATGAGAAGGGTTGTGGAGAATTTTTTGGATGTAGATCTTGACCTTTTGAAGGATGAATCTGATGATGAAGCCAGTCCTTCCAATGCCAATGCAGAAGTTGGCTCCATCTCTCCTATTGCCAAACTTGCCTCGGAGATCTTTAAACCTACTGTGGTAGCATTCGAACCTACTTAGGAGCTAGAGGCGATGGAGAACACTTCGACCGCATCCATCGTTGTTACTCCTGAGGTCTAGGATTTTTAATAGTTGTATTTTTTTTTTCTTTTCGATGTATCCCAAATATTTTGAGAAATGAAAATAAGCTTTCTTTTCTTTATACTTGTGCTGTGGTGAGTGTTGTTCAAAATCCTTCTAGCGATCGAAGTTAAGGCCAGTCATCTCTAATCGATGCCGAGCCACCATCTCAAGGTATTTCTCTGAGATCCATAGTCAAAAGCTTAAAAAGGAAAATCCATCATCTAAAGAAGAAGTTGAAGAAGATGGAAGATGAGCTTCAGAGGTCCAGAAAAAATGCTTTGGAGGTGATAATTGAGGTCACTCATCTTCGTAAGTTACACATGAAAGATTTTGTGAGTTTCAACATCAAGAAAAATAACCTCGAGAGAGAATTGGTAGAGCTTAAGAAAAGTGCCAGTGATAAGTCCTGGACATTAACTACGAAGGTTGGCTTCCTCGAAGTTGAGCTCAAGGCGGCGAAGGAGAAGATTCAGCTATTGGAGGAGAGTTTGCCATGGTCTTTCAACAAGGTCTGGTACGAATGGAATTAGTCTAAGAGATTTTCTGCACTCTAGAAGTAGTTGCATGATACGGAGCTCGCCTATGAGACCTACCAATTAGGTTGGAGCGAGAAAATATCCACGCTAGAGTAAAAGCTCCGCACTGCTAACAACGAGGTGGCTCGGCTTCAAAAGCAGCTCGTTGATTATTATCAATCCAGCACAAGTAGGAAGTTGGAGAAGATTGCCTTCCTGAAGAGAATTATGGATGAACTCTCATAATCGATTGGGATGGAGAAGGCTGAAGATCAATGACTGAAGCTTCAATTGATTTACGAATAGCAAGCTGTCAAGGTTGCTGAAGCTGAGTCAAAAATTCTAAGGAAGAGACTACTAGCGTTAGAGAAAAACTACCGAAAGGCTGATAGGATGTTCCGCGATAACTTGATAAGAAGAAAAGAGCTCGAGGAAGAGATCGTCAGCCTGAAGGAATCCTTGGTGATGGCTAGCTGTCCAAAGTTCGAGGAATCCAATCCTTCTTAGAGTTTTGGCTTTTTTCTTCTTTCTTTTGTAATCGATCTTGCAGACCCTTATTTTGTAATCAACTTTGATTTTAATGAGATGATATCTTCTTCTATTTTTGTTCTGCGTGGATTGAATGTTTGTCGATAGCTCTTCTTTTCTCTTCCTTTTATTTCTAAAAACATAGTTATCGAGGATGCTTAACCAAATATCTTCTCCTATGTCAGGATGAGGTTCTTCTCCTATTTCTGACACAGGCGGTCTCTATACTCATTAGAACAAGGTCTTTCTCCTATCCTCAATAGGGCTAGTGGGGTGCAAAAGAGGCGTTAAAAGAGCCTCTCCTCTTCTATGATCTTAAACAATCGGAGGTCTTTATCTTGCTTATGTTAGGATCAGGTTCTTTAATAATAGGGGGACAAAAGGACCATTGAAGGGGCCTCTTCCCTCCTTCGATCTTAAATAATCAGAGATCTTCATCTTGCTCATGTTAGGATGAGGTTCTTCTCTTGTTCCTAATAGAATGGTAGGAGGACAAAAAGGCTCTTGAAGTGGCCTCTCCCCTCCTCCGATCTTAAATAACCAGAGGTCTTCATCTTGCTCATGTTAGGATGAGGTTCTTCTTTTATTCCTAACAGGATGGTAGGGGCATAAAAGGATTGTTGAAGGGATCTCTCCCCTCCTCCAATCTTAAACAAACCAGAGGTCTTGATCTTGCTCATGTTAGGATGAGGTTCTCCTCCTATTCCTAATAGAGCGGTTGGGGCACAAAAGGACTATTGAAGGAGCCTCTTCGCTCCTCTGGTCTTAAACAACCAGAGGTCATCATCTTACTTTTGTTAGGATGAGGTTCTCCTCCTATTTCTAATAGGATGATTGGGACATAAAAGAACCATTGAAGGGGCCTCTCCCCTCCTCTAGTCTTAAATGATTAGAGGTCTTCATCTTACTCATGTCAGGATGAGATTCTCTTCCTTTTCCTAACAGGACGGTAGAGGCACAAAAGGATCGTTGAAGGGGCCTCTCTCCTCCTCCAGCCTTAACAACCAGAGGTCTTCATCTTGCTCATGTTAGGATGAGGGTTCTCCTCCTATTTCTAATAGGATGGTAGGGGCACAAAAAGACCATTGAAGGGGCCTCTCCCCTCCTCCGATCTTTATCAACTGAAGATTTTCATCTTGCTCATGTTAGGATGAGGTTCTCCTTCTGTTCCTAATAGAGCGGCAGGGATACAAAAGGGTCATTGAAGGAGCCTCTTCTCTCCTCCAATCTTAAACAACTAGAGGTCTTCATCTTGCTCATGTTAGGACAAGGTTCTCCTTCTGTTCCTAACATGATTAGTTTTGATTAATTCTGGAGGTTGTTTCCTGCCATCATAGTTGTTCACTAAGGATAAAAAATTTAAAGTAAGAAAATTTTATTGAAATGAAATCATTGGTAGTACACTCATAGATTCTCCAAGTTCCATGGTCAAAGAAGATCAGCTCCTCTAAGCTCTTTTAAATGATAAGTCCCAGGCCAGATGACCTCCTTGACTTCATATAAGCCTTCCCAATTTGGGGCGAGCTTTTCTTGGTTCGAAGGTTGTGAAACAGCTACCCATCAGAGTACTAAGTCTTCCACTTTGAATACTTTGCTAATGACTCTGCAGTTGTAGTAGCGAGCTACTTGTAAGCGCACCAACTGGCATCACCTCTCCCTGATACTAATTGATATTCCATGATATCGCTCGAACGCCAATCATCCTTGGCATCACAAGCTCCGATACCATGTTGCAAAAGCCCCTGATCTTTAGCATGGACCTGAAGGAACCTTTGATGTTCTCTATGGGCAGCAAACCACTAATCCTCCATCTGGATCTATGATTGGGTGCCTCCCTCCTTATGCTTGAGGGAGACGCCCCATTCTCTAGGGCTTCTTCAAGAACCCTAGGGCGGTAATTCTAGAGAGAAGAGAAGAAGAGAGTTGAGGGAGAAAAGGTATATATTGATTTCAATCTTGAAAATCCTAATACAACCTATGTATTTATACATTGCCATTAGGCCTAACCAAAAACTTTCTTGGCTAACCCAATACTTCAAAGCACTCATCGAGCCCATGTACATCCATGTCTCCCATGCTCTCATCCTTTGGATCTAGATCCGATCCATACATGAATTAGCCTCCTTAAGACCTCTCAAATCAGGCCTTACGACCCTTAAGATCAACCTAAACCCTAGTCCAAAATAGACCCTCGCATAACTCTGCCCACGCACTGAGCCGGCTAAGTTCCATTGGGATGGCTCAGTCTTAAACTAAGCTGGCCTAGTTTTGTGCCATGCCAGTAGTTTCGAATGCGTAGCTCTCTATTTTACCTTTGCACTAAGACTTAGCTGATCCAATTTTCGATTGAGTCGGCTAACCTATAAAAAATCTTCTTTCTGCAATCTTGATTCTTTGACTTAGGTTCATTACTTCACCTTATATCCCAGATCTCCAAAGCACCAACCAAGCCCCTAGAATCTCTGGAGCCAACCCCCTGACTCCTCCCATAGCCTTTCAAGGCTTGGGAGCACCACAAATCCTCACAATCTCCATCTTGGTGCTCCCAAGCCTTGGCAAACCTCTCGACAATGACCTCCTGCATGATCCCACTATCCCTATGCACTTGACAGCTCCTTATGCAATCACCATCTCTGTCAATCCTCTTCAACTATTGTGCACCCTTGAGGCCTTTTGGATGACCGCCTCCATCACTGAAGATCTTGGCTTGCACCTCTGTACCATCTTGAAATTGTAGGATCTCTTTTGCTTAGCAGCTGTATCACTTTTTCTAAATTTTTCTAGAGAACCTGCAACATTCCTGTACCGACACTCGCTGCAAACCCTGACATGATCTCCTCAGAACTACACATATCCTCCTGCACATGATGCTCCATTTGAAACTATGCATCATCGATGTTGGTGCTAGGATATTGATCCTCCCACACCCCTCTGCTCTAAACTCATGTCAAATTCCTTTTCAATTATGAAGCCACCTCTCCGAAGCTCCACCTATATCCGAAGTCCACCTGATGTCGCAGAAGTTGACTCTGTCATCGAGTTTCTTGAGCCCAACCATCCAATGCTGTAATGCTAAGCCTGCTATTGTACCTCGAACACCGTTGCTATCCCTTCGAACCCTCTACACTCCGAGGATCCCTTCGAAGCCATCTCGGATACCTCCATAATCCACGGGCATCTTCGAAACTCGAGAGCTCATCCAACTCTTCTGAAACGAGTGATTGAATCCTAAAAAATTCCACCCTCATCCTTCTCTTCTGCCCCTACACCAGCCATCGCTTCAGTTGCGCCTGAAGAACCATCCTCCACCTGAATCGTGACTCTTCCTGGTGCTCCTACAGAAGAAATCTGATCTATGATACTTCTGGCTACCTAAGATATCCTGACACTCTCTGAGACCCCCTGGCTCTCCCTGAGACCTACATCTAATCTTCCTAAGATACCATTGACACTCTCTACTAAGATACACTCCTCGACTGCTGCACCATTGAGCCTCTCTCAACCCTTGTGCCTCTAGGGTAGCACTCCTGTAGCACTCCAGCATTCTTTGACTTATCTCTATGCCACTCTACAGCCATCCAGCCCTAACCTACTGGACCTTTATAGATCATCCATCTCCATCATCCCCAAGGCTTCACAAATCCATGCTCTGGTCGAATCATTGAATACATCTTCGACTACTTCTCCACCTTTCAGATACCAAAGGACATATAGTCGCTTCTTTTGCCTTTCTTCAATCATTATCCCTTGAAAAATTTCTCTTCAATAGCCCAACATTGTCCATCTTCCTAGAGAACCCTGATACTCTCTATTAAGATACATTCCTCGATTGCTGTATCGTCGAGCCTCTCTTAGCCCTACATCTCTAGGGAAGCGCTACTACAGCACTCCAGCGCTCCTTACCTATTACATAACCATCATACACCCTAGCCTTTCCACCAAGATTGATCAGCAAATCATGCATCAAATCCTTCCACTCCAGAAAAATTCTTTTTCGTTAATGCTCTCAACCTCCACCTTTAACTCGCTACTCCCGATTGGCCAAACCACAGTAATAACAAAGATAGATTTGAGACATACCATGGAATTTTTGTGCAGATTTTTAATTTCACCTTGTACGACTTCTCCTTTCCTTCTATGCACCATCAGGCTCTGATACCAGATGTAAGCACACCAACTAGCATCACCTCTCCCTAATACCAATTGATGTTCCATGATATCGCTCGAATGCCAATCATCCTTGTTATCATAAGCTCCGATACCATGCTACGAAAGCTCCTAATCTTTAGCACGAACCTGAAGGAACCTATGTCATTCTCTATCAGCAGTAAACCATCGATCCTCCATTTGGATCTGTGATGGAGAGCCTCCCTCCTTGGGCTTGAGAGAGACGCCCCCTTCTCTAAGGCTTCTTCAAGAACCCTAGGACGGCAATTCTAGAGAGAAGAAAAGAAGAGAGTTGAGGAAGAAAAGATATGTATTGATTTCAATTCTGAAAACCCTAATATAACCTATGTATTTATACATAGCCATTAGGCCCAACCAAAAACTCTCCTAGCTAACCCAATACATGAAAGCACTTATCGTGCCCATGTACATCCATGTCTCCTATGCTCTCATCCTTTGGATCTAGACCCGACCCATACATGAATTAGCCCCCTTAAGACCTTTCAAACCAGGCCTTAAGACCCCTTGGATCAACCCAGACCCTAGTCAAAAATAGACCCTCGTGTAACTCTACCCGTGCACTGAGCCGGCTCAATCTCAGCACTAAGCCGGCTAAGTTCTACTAGGTCAGCTCAGTCTAAAACTGAGCTAGTCTAGTTCTATGTCGTGCCAGCAGTTTCGAACGTGCAGCTCTCTATTTTGCCTATGTACTGAGACTTAGCCAACCCAGTTTTGGACTGAGCTGGCTAACCTATAGAAAATCTTCTTTCTACAGTCTTGATTCTCTGACTTTAGTTGCTTGCTTCACCTTGTATCCTAAGTCTCCAAAGCACCAATCAAGCTCCTAGAATCTCTAAAGCCAACCTCCTGACTCCTCCCATGGCCTCCTAAGGCTTGGGAGCACCACAAATCCTCACACTACTTTCTGCTTGTAGGCTTCCATCCGAACATAAGCTTCTTCCTATTTTTCCTCCAACAAGTCGAGATTAGCCCTGAGATTCTATGAGTTGCATTGCTCAATGAAAGCCACATCCCGCACCAATGGAAGTTTTAGTTCTATTAGAATGATCGCTTCTATTCTAAAGGCTAAGACAAATGGAGTTTTCCTAGTTAGTAGTCTTTGAATAGTTTGGTATGCCTAAAGTACATGATAGAGTTCATCTATCCAAGTCCCCTTTGTCCTTTCAAGTCTTGCTTTGATATCTTGCAATAAGATTTGGTTGGTTACCTCTGCCTTACCATTTGCCTGTGCTTGGGCCACTAATGTAAAATTATGAAAGATATTTAAGTCTTCATAGAACTTGATAAATTTTATACCAGCAAACTATTGCCCATTATCTGTTATAAGAGTTCGAGGTAGGTTGAATCTACAAATAATCAACTTTCAGATAAAGTCTTGAACTTTGGCTTCAATAATTTTTGCCAGAGGTTCGACTTCAATCCACTTTGTGAAAAATTCAATTGCACTATCCAGATACCATAGGAAAGGATCCAAGTATGTCCATTCTCCATTGTGCAAACAGTCATGGGGCACATAGAGGGGTAAGCTTAGAAATTGGCTATCTTTGAATATTTGCATTCTTTTGATGTTGATCATAGTTTCTGACATATTCTATGGAATCATGGTACATTATCGGCTAATAGTAGCCTTGTCAAAGTAGTTTGTGAGGTAGGGATCGAGCTCTAGGATGACTTTTGTAGATTCCTTCATGCACTTTTCATAATGCAAAATTAGCCTCAAAAGGTTGGAGACATCTCAAGAGTGGTAAAGAATATGATCTTTTATATAACTTGCCCTCATATAGAACATACCGGGAGGTCTGGTTTCTTAATTTTTGAGCTTCTTTTGGATCATAAGGGAGAATCTCATCTTTGAGATAAGCAACTAGTGGGTTGATCCAACTGGACTCATGGTCGACCTGCATCATAAATTGTTGCTCCTCTAAACTTTGGTATTTCAGAACTTCAAAAAAGACTTTCTTTGATAGTTTGCTTGGAGCAAATGTGGCTAATTTAGAGAGAAGGATGGCTCTAGTATTTTCTGCTCTTGGGATCTGTCAAATATTAAAGCTGTCAAAGGCCGAGGTCAAACTCCTTATCTTTTTCAAGTATTTCATCATACTTTCCTTCTGAGCTTCATAATTGTCACTGACTTATCCTATGACCAACTGAGAATCACTGTAGTCTTGAAGTCGATCTGCTTTCAATTCTTTAGCTATCTTCAATCCTGCAATCAGGGCCTCATATTTTGCCCCATTATCCATTGCGGAGAACTCAAAATGCAGTGTATTTTCTATAATAATTTCTTCTGGGTTGACTAAAATTAGACCCACACTAGCACCAAAAACATTGGATGAACCATTCACATATAGGGCCTAGAAGCCTTTAAGAAGGCCTGCTCTTTCACCAGGAGAGTTTGGCTGTGTTGGGAATGTGTGCTCTTTCCACATGAATCGGTATGGCCGTCGGTGATTAGCCAAGTAATAAGAAAATACTTCTTAAAGATTTTTGCGAAAGTATGATGATGCGTGCTAATCTATAGGTATGGCAAATGCACCAATCGATCAAGTAATAAAGTAAGTGAGTAGAGTATCATCCCTAAAGGATTAGAAAATAAATACTGAAAAGCTCTTTCCTATGCTTTATTTAGAAGATCGATTTATGAGAATAAAAAAATAAAGAATAAAATAAAGAAATAATTAAAAATTATAAGAAAGTAGAGAGTGTGTAATTATTAGGGTTTTAAACTTAAGAGCAATAGGTTACTAAAGCAATCGGTTCACTAACTCAGTCAATACAATATTCAGATTATTAGGTTAATTTTATTTCATGTGATGGTGGAGTCTCCTAGTTTATTCACTACCCTTTGATCTAGGTGTAGCAAAACTATCAATATTTATTAATTATCCTTTGGTCCAAGTGTAATTTAAATAAATATCAATGCATTAAGTTTTGTGAAATCCTCTAATTAAAATACGCTACGTCCAAAGCGCACTAAAATTCTCGCATGCATATGAATTCTAATTCGATTCATAATATAAGCTATATATCAAGAAGCAATAACACAGATGTAATTGGTCCGTATCATCTATGTTCATTAGATCAATTAGAAGATGGCCAGTAATCTAAAAGCATTAAGATAAGATTTATATACTCCTCAAGAATAAAATTTAAAATTAAAAATAAATCATACTGAATATTGCATCAAAAGAGTGGCTACACCTTAGCCTTAGTAAAAAAAAAATTAGTTCATGATGACAAGTTCAAAAATAGCAAATAAAATAAAAAGCATAAAAAAATTAGACTATTTATTTGCAAAAATTGGTTGTTCGTTGCTCTTGGTGTGGAGAACTCGATGAAGAAGAAAGTCGCTTTATGTACCGACCTTCGGAAGAAGAAAAGAAGAGGAAAGAAAAATAACAAAAAAAAACTCTTTCTCTTCTCTCCCTAGACACCTCTCTCCCTGTTCTCTTTAATTCTCCTTATTTTCTCTTTATTTTCAACTCTCCCTTTTTTCTCTCTGCCTCTTCTCCTCGGTAATAGTAGGTAGCAGGCCTTTAAATAGGCTAATCTGGGTGATCTTAGATTGAAATCCTATTGAAATTGGGTTTAGAACTCTCAAAATAACTAAAAAAATCTTTGGATCAATTCTGACCATTGGACGTCGATCAAATGAACCAAAAATCACTCAAAAATTATTTTAAAAACCCAAATCAAGTCAGAATTCATTTGGACCACTGAATCAACCTTGAAGATCGAATATGGGCCATCAGATCGCGTCTAAAGAAGCCTCTGATTCTTAGTTTAAAATCAATAATGCGTCTCCACCGTTGGATCTCGATTAGGAGCTGCATCCGCCATTCGTCAGCACATAGATTTTCGTTGTTCGATCAAATTCCAGCAAATAGCATCCATCAGGTCAAGCAAAATTCTCAAAATACCCTCTATAGATCTTGTGCAAGCTTGGCATTGCATGGACCACCGCTTCCTTCAGCCAATCGAAGCGCGCTTGTCCCCATGAAATCTCTGAAATGCCCTCGCTTGGTTACTGTAGCAGTCCACCGTGCACTGCAATAAAATTCTGACGTCAGCATGGCATAAGCTAGGTATCATCGGATGGTCGGTCTGAGCACGGTCGGGTCGGACAGTCTACTGAGCCAATTTTTCTAAACCAGTTTGAATCAGACCGGCAGGCTTTTTTTTTTTTTTAAAGTTCAATTTCGAACTCGTTTGAAGTCCATTTTGCTTGAAATTTATTTTATCTGATCCAAAAAAATAAGATCTTCATATTGGTGGCCTTCTTTCCTACATAAGATTAATAAAAGTATTAATTTTTTAAAAATAAATTAATTTATTTTATAATTTAATATTTTTATTAGTGTATCTTTACCACTTATCACACCCTCCAACTTAGTCATTGCTAGTCCCTTAGCTATGCTTTATTTAATATCATATTTCAATAATATCATCCATCAAAAAGATAAATCTAGAGTTAAAGATCAAAAAATTTAGAAAATATCACTAACTAAGCATTGAGCTTCAGAAGCAAATTTTGCAGTCAGTACAATTAACAACTTCCTTAGATTACATCATAGATCTACAGCACTTGTATTCGTGATGACTAACTTAGCATTTCAGTATTAATTTAAAGGATAAAAGTATCCTCTCTTATCATCTATTTTGGTTAATTTTTTTCTACATTCCTAATTTTATACTCATGAATTAAGGTAGCTTTCACACTACCTCATTTATTTATTTATTTGTGCTGAGCATCCTGGCCTTTCCTCCACCATTTTACGTGAATTTTCATACTTGACCTAGGTGTAGAGACCTAGTTACTAGGCTTTGGGCAATCCACATATACTCTATCTTTTGCACTTTATTTTTAGGCAGGTAGCTCTTTCCTTAAATTCAAGTTTCTTTGATTAGAATGTATGTTAATTATCAAATTTTGGTGATAATTGAATCCTTAATTGGCCTTATAATCAATACCTACTTTGCCTTGTTAGTGTGCATATGCAATTAGAAGTGCTAATAGTCTTTTGATGACCTAAGTAGGCTGCTAAAAGTCTGACCAACTAATCTACTTCTTTAACTCATTACATTCATTAGCAGATACTTCTATCTTTTATCACTTGTCCACTCTATTTTGCTCAAGATTTTCTTCGACGCATGATTTAAAAAGTTTTTTTCATTTTTACCCCCAATTTATTCTATATTATCTTAGGGGAGAAAGAAAAATAAAGGATGCAATAAAGGATAGGAAGGAATACACCTGATTTGGTTCAGTTTGATTCTTTGAAGCTTTGAAATTTGGCTTGAGCTCTCATTGATTTTTTCTCTGCAAAATTAAAAATACACACCAAAGTAGTAAAAGAGCAACAACAAATTACTAAAAAATTAAAAAACAATGATTAAAACTAAAAAAAAAAAGAAACAACCTATTTAGTAGTTCTGATTTATAGTCCTCAGCTTGACTTTCTTTGAGACTCTAGGTTGGATCCTGTAATTGAATTGCTTCCTTCTCCTTCTCAAAACTTTCATCAATGTAATTTTCTAGCCTATGACCGTTTACCTTGAAGGTACCTTTTGATTCGTCAATGATCTCTACTGCTCCATATGAAAATATCTTAGTAATTATATAGGAACCTGTCCATCTTGATTTTAGCTTTCCTAAAAACAAATATAGCAGTGAACTATATAAGAGAACTTGCTGTCCTTCATGGAATTCTATTTTTACAATATGGTTATCATGCCATTTCTTAGTACGTTCTTTGTAGATTTTGGCATTCTCATAGGCATGGTGGCAAAATTCATCTATCTCATTCATTTGCATCAACTTGTTCTTTCCTGCATCTTGTATATCAAAGTTAAGAATTTTCATGGCCCAATATGCTTTATGTTCTAGCTCAACGGGGAGGTGGCATGCTTTTCCAAAGAGTAGCCTATATGGGGACATACCAATAGGTGTTTTATATGCAGTCCTATATGCCCAATGCATCATCTAATTTTAATGACCAGTCTTTCCTAGATGTACTTATAGTCTTTTCTAAAATTCTCTTTAATTCCCTATTAGACATCTCTACTTGACCACTGGTTTATGGATGATATGGGGTAGCTATTTTATGAGTGACACCATATTTGCTTAACAGATTTTCAAATTATTTATTACAAAAGTGTTTACCTCCATCACTAATGATTGCTCTAGGAGTGCCAAAATGTGTAAAAATATGCTTTTTCAAAAATTTGACAACTATCTTAGCATCATTAGTTGGAAAAGGTGCTGCTTCTATCTATTTTGAAATATAATCTACTGCCACAAGTATATATTGATTTAAAAAAGAACTAGAAAAAGGTCCCATGAAATCAATACCCCAAACATCAAAAATTTCACATACAAGAAAATTATTTAAAGGCATTTCATGTCTCCTAGAGAGATTTCCAGTTCTTTGATAGCGATCACATGAAGAGACATAAGTATGAGCATCTTTAAATAGAGAGGGCCAATAAACACCTAACTGAAGAACCTTATAAGCTATTCTAGTAGGGCCGAAATATCCTCCTACCTCTCGATCATGACAATGATGCAGAATTTTCTCCATTTCTTCCTCTGGAATGCATCTTCTAATGACCTAATTTTCACAACACTTATACAAGAATGGTTCATCCCAAAAATAATATTTAACAATAGATAAGAACCTCTTTTTTTGTTGAAACGAAAGACCAAGTAGAAGAACCTTACCAACCATGTAATTAATAATATCAGCATACTATGGAAACGTTCTACCTGATATAGCATAGAGGCACTCATCTGAAAATTCCTCCTTAATAGGGCAAATATCTAATTCCTTCTCTATGATATTTTTCAATCTAGAAAGGTGGTCAGCAACTGAATTCTCTGGGCCCTTTTTGTCCTTAATCTCCAAATCATACTCTTGTAGTAAAAGAATCCATCTGATCAATCTGGGTTTTGCATCTTTCTTGAAAAGGAGATACTTTAGAGCTACATGGTTAGTGTATATAATAACTTTAGATAAAATAAGATAAGAATAAAATTTATCTAATGCAAATATTACTGCCAGGAGCTCCTTTTCTGTGGCTACATATTTTTGTTGGGCTTCAGTCAAAGTGCGGCTAGCATAGTATATGGTTTAAAAAATCTTATCCTTTCTTTGATCAAGTACTGCTCCTATGGCTGTGTCACTAGCATCACACATCAACTCAAAAGGTAGGGACAATCTAGTGCTACCACAATATGTGCCATGATCAGCTTCTCCTTGAGGGTGTTGAATGCCTGCAAACACTCATCAAAAAAATGAAAAGAGACATCTTTACATAATAATTTAGATAGAGATTTAGAAATTAAAGAGAAGTCCTTTATAAATCGACCATAAAATCCAGCATACCCCAAAAAGCTCCTAATAGCCTTAACTGAGGTCAGTATGGATAACTTTTCGATCACCTCAAGCTTAGCTCTATCCACTTCAATATCTTTACATGAAATCTTATGGCCTAACACTATGCCTTCTTGTACCATTAGATGGCACTTCTCCTAATTTAAGATAAGATTAGTATCTTCACATCTTTGTAAAATAAGAGATAAGTTATGCAAGCATTTATCAAATGTGGATCTAAAGATAGAAAAATCATCCATAAATATTTCAAGAAAATTTTCAATTATATCATAAAAATAGCCATCATGCATCATTGAAAAGTAGCTGGTACATTACATAAATCAAACGACATTCTTCTAAAAGCAAATATACCATAAGAACATGTAAAAACAGTTTTCTCTTGATCCTCAGGTGCTATGGCAATTTGATTATAACCAGAATATCCATCTAAAAAGTAGTAAAAATCATGTCCAGCTAATCTTCTAACATCTGATCAATGAATGGGAGAGGATAATGATCTTTTCTAGTTGCATTATTTAATTTTCTATAATCCATACATACTCTCCATCCAGTAACAGTCCTAGTAGGAATTAATTCATTATCATCATTTTGAACTACAGTAATTCCACCTTTCTTAGGAACTACTTGAATATGACTCACCCATGAACTATCGAAGATAGAATAAATAATACTTGCATCCAGTAGCTTGATTACCTCCTTTTAGACTACTTCTTGCATCTTAGGGTTAAGTCTTCTTTGGGATTGGACCGTAGGCTCATAGTTGTCCTCTATGAGAATTTTGTGCATACAAATTGAGGGACTAATTCCTTTGATGTCTGCTATGGTCCATCCAAACGTCTTTTTGTATTTCTTTAGCATTCTTAACAACTTTTCTTCCATTAAATTTATCAAAGAAGAAGAAATAATAACAGGTAAGTGTGAGGAACCTTCCAAGAAAACATATTTTAAATAAGAAGGAAGAGGTTTAAGTTCAAGAGTAGGTGGCTCTTCAATTGATGTCTTTGGAAAAGGAGTGGATGATCTTTCTAATTCTTCAAATCGTGGTCTGTATGTGCATGGAATATATGGTCTGGCCTTTAACAATTTTATGCATTATGTTTGCCTTTCATCTTCAATTGAACCCTCTTATATTTGGACAATGCAAGCTTCAATAGGGTCCTCAAACCTATTTTCTAGAAAATACTCATGTACTAAATTGTCAATATCATCTATACGAAAATAAGTTTGATTATCATTGGAATGTTTACTAACTTTAAAAACATTAAAGGTAACTTGTTCGTCTTGGACTCTAAGAATTAATTTTTCTTGTTGAATATCTATTAAAGCTCCTCCAGTAGCTAAAAAGGGTCTCCCTAAGATAAGGGGTACATCATAATCTTCTTTCATATCAAGAACAATAAAATCAACAGGGAAAATAAACTTGTTTATCTTTACTAAGACATCCTCCACTATACCTCTTGGATATTTTATGGATCTGTTAGCTAATTTAAGAGTAATAGTGGTAGGCTTCGATTCTCCTAGACTAAGCTTCCTGAAAATAGAAAAGGGTATGAGATTAATACTTGCTCCTAAATTACATAAAACTTTATCAAAACTACAATCACCAATAATGCAAGGGATAGTAAAACTTCTTGGATCTTTTAGCTTCTATGGTTATTTATTTTGAAGTATTGCTGAGCATTCTTCATTCAAATTTATTCTCTCATGCTCCTTCAGCTTTTTTTTATTTGTTAGAATTTCTTTAAGAAACTTGGCATACCTAGGCATTTGAGTGATAACATCTACAAAAAAAATATTAATATATAAATTCTTTAAAATTTTGAAAAAGTTAGAAAATTTTTTATCTAGATGCTGTATTTATCTCTTTAGGAATGGTAGTGGCGGCACGTAGGGCTTCACATTTGGATCAGCAAACTATATATCTGGAGACCATCCATCTGCTGGTTGTTTTGGTGACTGATGAATTTTAGTTGATGGTTCCTTATTTATAGTTGGCTCTTCAATCTCTTTCTTCTAATGTGACTCCTCCAGCTTTTTACCACTTCTTAGGATAATAGCATTGACTTGCTCCATTGGATTGGTCTCTGTGTTGCTAGGCAAGGATCCCTGAGGTCTTTTGAAGATTATCTTAGCCATTTGGCCTATTTGCATCTCCAAGTTTTGAATTATTGCTGTTTGGTCCTACCTAAGCTTGGCTTCCAAATTTTTTATAATTGCTTCTTGGTTTTGCATGAATTTGACCATCAGCTCCTTCATGTTGGACTTCTTTTCAGATACTTAGAACCCTGAGGGTGGTTGTTGTGTTGCATTTTGATTGCTCCATGAGAAATTTGGATGTTGCCTCCACCCTTGATTGTATGTGTTGGAGTAGGGATTGTTTTGTTGCAGTCTGAAAAAATTACTAACATAATTAGCTGTATCAGTTATTTTAGCAAAAGGATTACTTGTCTGACAGTTGCTTGTATCGTGTCCTCCTCCACACAGGTCACAAGTGATGCTCTAAACATGCATAGTTGTTCTCTTTAAGTTGTTGACTTTGACTCTAAGGGCCGTAATTTCAGCTAGTAAGGTTGGCACGCAATCTACTCCCTGCACAGCTGCTGGTCTTTTCTGCATCATGCATTCCATTTGCCACTGATAGCTATTTGATACCATCTCATCAATCAGATCAAAGGCTTCTTCCTTCATTTTTTGGTTAATGGTTCCTCCTGCTATTGCATCAATCATAGAATGATTAGTAGGAGATAAATCATTATAAAAAGTTTATACCTAAAGCCATACGAGTAGTTGAGGATGTGGACATCTTCTTAGTAGTTTCTTGAAATGCTCCCAAGCCTCATATAGTGTCTCCATGTCCATCTGCATAAAAGAAATGATATCGTTGCGCATCTTGGCAGTCTTGAAAGATGGAAAGTACTTGACTAAGAATTTTTGGGCTAGGACATCTCAAGTTGTGATAGACTAAGAATTTTTGGGCTAGGACATCTCAAGTTATGATAGAACCTACAGGAAGAGAATGAAGCGAACTTTTAGCTTTATCCCATAAAGAGAAAGGAAATAACCTTAATCTAATAGCATCATCCGATATCCCAGTAATTTTAAAAGTATCATAAAGTTCAAGAAAGTTAGAAATATGGGCATTCAGATCATCATGCACGTGTCCACTTAATTGGACTATTGATTGAATCATCTAGATCATCGTCGATTGTATTTCGAAGTTGTTTGCTCGCACAGGCACCAAAAACTTGATGCATGCTAATCTATAGCTATGGCAACTGCACCAATCAATCAAGTAATAAAGTAAGTGAGTAGAGTATCATCCCTAGAGGATTGAAAAATAAATACTGAAAAGCTCTTTCCTATGCTTTATTTAGAAGACCGATTTATGAGAATAAAAAAATAAAGAACAAAATAAAAAAATAATTAAATATTATAAGAAAATAGAGAGAGTATAATTATTAGGATTTTAAACTTAAGAGCAATAGGTTACTAATGCAATCGATTCATCAACTCAGTCAATATAATATTCAGGTTATTAGGTTAATTTTATTTCATGTAACGGTGGAGTCTCCTAGTTTATTCACTATCCTTCGGTCCAGGTGTAGCAAAACTATCAATATTTATTAATTATCCTTTGGTCCAGATAAAATTTAAATAAGTATCGATGCATTAAGTTTTGTGAAACCCTCTAATTAAAATATGCTGCATCAAAAGCATACTAAAATTCCCTCATGCATATGAATTCTAATTCAATTCATAATACAAGATATATAATCAAGAAGCAATAACATAGATGTACTTGGTCCGTATCATCTATGTTTATCAGATCAATTAGAAGATGTCCAGTAATCTAAAAGCATTAAGATCAGATTTATATACTCCTCATGAATAAAATTTAAAATTAAAAATAAATTATACTAAATATTGCATCAAAAGAGTGGCTACACCTTAGTCTTAGTAAAAAAAATTTAGTTCATGATAACAAGTTCAAAAATAGCAAATAAAAAAAAAGCATGAAGAAATTAGATGGTTTATTCGCTGAAATTGGTTGTCCATTGCTCTTGGTGTGGAGAACTCGATGAAGCAAAAAGTCGCTTTGTGTACCGACCTTTGGAAGAAGAAAAGAAAAGGAAAGAAAAATAATAAAAAAAACTCTCTCTTCTCTCCCTAGACACCTCTCTCCCTGTTCTCTCTAATTCTCCCTATTTTTTCTTTATTTTCAACTCTCTCTTTTTTCTCTCTGCCTCTTCTCCTCGGCAACAACAGGTAGCAGACCTTTAAATAGGCTAATCTGGGTGATCTTAGGTTGAAATCCCATTGAAATTGGATTTAGAACTCTCAAAATAACTAAAAAAAAACCTGGATCAATTTTGACCGTTAGATGTCGATCAAATGGGCCAAAAACTATTCAAAAATCATTTTAAAAACCCAAATCAAGTCGGAATTCATTTTGATCGTTGGATCAGCCTTGAAGATTGAATTTGGGCTATTCGATCGTGCTTAAAGAAGTCTCTGATTCTTAGTTTAAAATTGATAACGCATCTCCATCGTTGGATCTCGATCGGGAGCTGCATCCATCATTCGTCAGCACAGATTTCCATCGTTCGATCAAATTCCAGCAAATAGCATCCATCGGATCAGACAAAATTTCTAGAATACCCTCTGTAGAACATGTGCAAGCCCGATGTTGTGTGGACTGCCACTTCCTTCAGTCAATCGGAGTGCACTTATCCCCGTGAAATCTCCGAAATGCCCTTGCCTAGTTATTATAGCGGTCCACCATGGACCGCAAAAAATTCTGACATCAATATGGCATAAGCTGGGCATCAACGGGCGATCGGTCTAAGCATGGTTGGGTCGGACAGTCTACTAAGCCAGTTTTTCTGAACCGATTTGAATTAGACTGACAGACTTTTTTTTTTTTTTGAAGTTCAATTTCGAGCTCGTTTGAAGTCCATTTTCCTTAAAATTTATTTCATCTAATCTAGAAAAATAAGATCTTCATATTGATGGCCTTCTTTCTTGCATAAACTTAATAAAAGTATTAATTTTTAAAAATAAATTAATTTATTTTATATTAATACTTTTATTAGTGTATTTTTATCACTTATCACATGATCAAATAATTCAAGGAATAGAGAAGAAGGGAAGAAGAGATTTCTAGAAGAAAAATACTTTTATTCAGTATATTTCAGCCTCAGTACAACCTTCACCTATTTCTAGTATATATACTTTACAAAGGGTCAAGCCCAAGCTTATAGAAAAACTCTTCAAATCTAAACAACTCACGTACACAAAATAATAACCTACGAAAATTGAGCCGGCTAACCTATGACTAGGTTAGGACTGAGCCGACCCAGTTGTGTACTATGCTAATAGCTCAAAAATGCTGCTTTCTATCTAAATTTTTTTCTAAGACCTAGCCGATCCAGTCCTGGACTAAGTCTGCCCAGTTCCCAACTTAGTCAGCCCAATCTCAGGGTGAGCTGGCCCAGTTTCTGAACTTTGCTAGGAGAGCTGATTTCTTTTCTAACTCGCTCCTGTCTTTCCATGACCTATCTTCTCATGTTTTCAAGACTTGGGAGTGCTACTTCTGAGCTCACATTCTGCACCTTGGTGCTTTCAAGTCCTTGTGAACTCATCTCTTCTCAATAGACCCATCCGTGCCACACATCTCTGAAAGCTGTCACTAGGGAGTTCTTTCATGAGTGCATCAGACTGATTCTCCTTGGTATGGACCTTCATTAGTTCTACTTCATCTTCCTCTATAAGCTCTCTGATCCTGTGATACCTCACATCTATATGCTTTGTGCATGTATGATAGATTGGGTTCTGTGCCAATAGCAAAGCACTCTGACTATCACTGAATAGTGTAACCTTGCTCTGCTCCACCCCGAACTCATCAATCAGCCTCCTAAGCCAAAGGGCTTCCTTTGTAGCCTTCATTATCCCAATGTACTCAACCTCTATGGTAGACAATATCATGATTGGCTGAAGGGTTGATCTCCAAGATATCGATCCACCATATACGTAGAAGAGTTATCCTGTAGTAGACCTCTTTGTATCAAGATCATCAGCATAGTTTGCATCAACAAATCCTTCCAGAGAACCTAAACCTTCACACATCTTCATAGATTATTCTCCAAATCCTTCTGGCCGCCCACCAAACACCAAACCATAATCCCTTATTCCATGCAGATATCTCAATATCCATTTCAATGCTTTCTAGTGTTCTTTCCTAGGGTTAGCCATGTATTTACTAATCGTGCTCACTGCATGTGCTATATCTAGTCTACAGCAAATCATAGTGTACATCACACTGCCTACAATATTTGCATAAGGGACTCATTCCATGTGCTCTCTCTCCTTTTCTGAATAGGGGCTCTATAACTTGGAGAGAGACATATGGCTCAGTAATGGCGTCTCTACAGGTTTGGCCTTCTCCATCCCAAACCTCTCTAGAATCTTCTGGACATACTTTCCTTGTGATAAATGGAGCACTCCTTTGCACCTATCTCTACAAATCTCCATTCCAAGGATTTTCTCAGTTGGACCTAAATTCTTCATCTCAAACTCAGATAATAATACCCTTTTCAGCCTTTTCATAGCATCCATGCTTCTACTGGCTATGAGCATATCATCTACATATAATAATAGGTATAGGGCATCCTCCTGATCTACATCCTTGATGTAGATACAATAATCATGTTCACATCTGCTAAGACCTAGGCTTAAGACAAAGCTATCAAACCTTCAATACCACTGACGAGGGGATTATTTCAAGCCATACAAAGATTTTCTAAGTAAACACATCTTTTCTTCCTATCCCATCTCCATGAAACCATCGGCTGCTTCATGTAGATTATTTCCTCCAAAGTCCCATGAGGGAAGGCCATCTTCTAGTCCATCTATTCTAATTTCATGTTATGTTGTGCCACCAGTGATAGCAAAACTCGAATAGATGTATGATGCACCATAGGAGAGAAAATTTTCGTATAGTCAATCCCTTCCCTTTGTGAGTGTCCTTTTGCTACTAGCCTTATTTTGAATTTGACTCCACCTTATTCTGAAGGTGCTTCTTTCTTTATGAACACCCACTTTCAGCCAATAGATCGAGCACCCTCTAGAAGATCCATCAGCTGCCATATCTGATTCTTCTCAAGTGATTCCATCTTCCCCATCATGGCCTGTATCCATGAATCATGATCCTCACTCTTCATGATCTCTACATAATTCTCTGGATCTTCATTAGCAGTGATGAGTGCATAGGAGATAACCTCATCAATGTCATATCTGACCGATCTCCTAATAGTATGCTGGGGCTTGTGCATAGCCACTCCCACTGGCACATCTTTACCTGATGTCTGTGGCTGTTCCTACACATCTGTCTGAACTACTGGCCCTCCATGCTGATTTTCAATATGAGACAATACTTTTTTGCCCAGCTCCACCTCAATAGAAACACTCCTATAAGTGGATGTAACCTACATGTCATCATTATCTGACTGGCCACCGCTGTTCATCTCTATTTTTTTAATTCTATCTATCCCAGACCTCCTCAAGATGCTCTTCTCATCAAAGATAACATCCCTACTGATCACTGATTTCTATGCCAGAGAGTCCCATAGTAGGTACCCCTTGACTTCTTGTAGATACCCTATGAATGTCATCTTTTGAGATTTCAGATCGAATTTGCTCCTCTCGATTGCCTCCACATGTGCATAGGCTGTGCAACCAAAGACTTTCAGATGGCCAAGCTCCACCTTCTTCCCAGTCTAGACCTCCTCTAGAATGCCTCCATTCAACTTATAATGAGGGGACCTATTCATAAAAAAATAAGAAAAAGTTAGAGCATCACCCCAAAAGAACTTTGGGAGTGATGTCCACAGCCTCAAACTCCGTGCCTTCTCGGTCAGTGTCTGGTTCATTCTTTCCACGACATCATTCTACTGGAGAGTCATCTTCACTATGTAATGGCGTTTGATGCCATTTTTCTCATAGTACCTCCTAAACTCTAGGTTGGTATACTCTCCTTCATTGTCCAACCTCAGACACTTCACCTATCTCCCTGACTCCTCTACTTTAGCTCTCCAAGCTCTGAACCGGGCAAACATCTATGATTTTTCTCTGATCAAATAAACCCACACCTTTCTTGAGAAATCATCAATAAAAGTGATAAAGTATTTTGCCCCACCTCTAGCTGATACAAGAGCTAGTCCCTACACATCCGAGTGCACTAAATCTAGCACTCCCTCGCTGCGCTTGGTACTTTTGAAAAACTTCATCCTATGCTATTGCCAAAGATGCATGGCTCATAAAGATCTATGCCCTCCTTCTTTAGGGCTGGGATCATATCTCTTTTTCTTAGTTCAGTGAGCTTACGGTCGCTCATATGACCCATCCGATAGTACTACAGTCGATATAAGATCTGCTCCTACTATGTCACTGCTAGCACCTCTGCACTATCATTCACCATTGAGCCTTTCATTCTATAAAGATTATTGCCCAGTCTTCTACCTCTCATCACCATCAAAGCTTTCTTGAAAATTTTCAAACATCCACTCCCAGCCTGGCTACTAAATGCATAACCCTGCTCTTCTAAGTAGCCCAAAGAAATCAAATTCTTTTTAAACTCTGGTACATGCCTGACATTTGATAATGTATGAATGATCCCATCGTACATCTTCACCCTGATAGAGCCAATTTCAGCTACTTTGCATGGATGATCATCTCCAAGACAGACACTTCCACCATCGGCCTTTTGGTAGGTAGCAAACCACTTCTGATGAGAAGTATAGTGGTGTGAGCATGCTGAATCCAATATCCACATAGTATCGTATTTTGTGGATCCATCTAATACAACTAACAAGTCTTCTTCACTGCTCACAGAAGCTATATCATCTCCCTTGTTGACTTTCCCTTTTTCTGATCTCAAAAGTAGACAATCTCTCCTCATATGTCCAGGCTGATGATATTTATAACATTTCAATATCATCTCTGATCGTGAGACTTTGACATACCCTTGGATTTTTCTCTTGTCTTGTTCTTTGATCTTTTCTGTCTTTCGTTCACAGCCAAGATCTCAGACTTAGGGTCTCCCTTATAGATCCTTTCCTTTTGCTCATTTGATTTGAGCACACCAATAACCTTTTCATAATTTAGGGTCTCCTTTCCATAAACTAAAGTTGTTATGAGACCATCATATGAACCTAGGAGAGAACATAATACCAGCAATGCCCAATCCTCCTCGTCGATCTTCACGTCCAAACTCATTATCTCAGAATACATCTGATTGAACCTTTGGATTGAAGGAAAATTCTGATTTCTCAGACCAGGTTCATTCAGATCTGATCAGATCAAGAGATATATTTCAAAATTTTTTCTCTTGATCCCAATCAGATCTTGATATATGTTTCAGATCTGATTATTATTATTTTAAAAATTAAAATAAAATTAGATAAATTAAATCAGATTTAATTTACCTTGATATGGGTAATCCTATTATCCATTGATGATCCTGTTTGCAGTGGAAGGTTCTGGATCTAGCCACGCAAGCGCCTGGCTTCTACCGGTATCCACTTGGGCTGGATCTAGAGATCCTCTTCTTCTCTATCATGCCTCCAAAAAATAGATCTAGATCTGATTTGGAGGATCTTTAAAACTTTTGAAAATCAGCAGTCATCCTTTTCAGCAGTGCAGCCTTCTAGTTTTCAGTCGCCTTTCTTTGATCTGAATCGCACCAACCAAAAGTCCAAAACTCCTTTTGGATGTGGAGAGGAGAGGGAGAAGGTGGTTTGGCATGGAGGAAGAAGGGGGAGAAGGCCTTGGGGTGTGGAGATCTCTATTATTCTTTGAGTTGGGTGCAGGGTCTTATTTGTAGACTAAGCGTGATCCAACTCCTCTTCTTCCAAAACCAATCACAATCCTTTGTGAAATCAGATCTAAATCTGATTGGTGGGAATAGAGTCCCCTGGATTCCTCCTTAGAGGGTGCTTAAGATCAGTCAAAGTTGGTTCTTAGGAGAAGTCTAATTGAAATCCAAAAAGGAGATGGAGTCCTTGTCCAACAAGGACTCCAAGGCACCTCCAGCTTGGGCGCATGCCTAGGGTGGTGTGCACCCTCCTCCTTACTAGGTTCTGGCAGGGGGACAGGCCCCGACCAGCTCTCCAATAGGTGCATGACATGTGGTCAAAAGTCAAAGTATCAATGGTCAATGTTTGACCAGTCAAAGGTAGACTTTTGACCAAAGTCAAAGAATAAGAAATGGTAGGTGATCAAAAATGGCAGGTAATGTCTTACAAAATAAGACAACCTTTTCTGACTTGGACAACCTCCAGTCAGACCATATGAAGGCCTCTGATTGAGCACAAACTCCTTTGGCTTGGACAGGACAACTTATTTATGATAGCAAAAGAAGAACGTTAGGCTCAATCGAGTGCTAGCACGATTTCCTTGAACCCAATTGAATCTCATTCAGATCAATTTGAACTAGACCAATTCAATTGATGATCACTAGATTCAAACCCTTATTTGTGTGACCCAGTTAGGTTCAGTTCTATATGGTAATGGGATATGTCATGATCTCTATCATCAACATCATCGAAACTCCTTTTGTTGGATCAGAACTCTTCTAATTCGAACAGCTAGAATGATCGATCATCTAAATCATTCTAATTTCTCCCAAAATCCACCAGTGACACCTAGCAGTATATGGTGGCAACCCATCAGAGCTGAATGCGAACCTCTTGGTGCAGCTACCTGTGTGATTAAGTTCTTCTATCTTGAGCCCCAATCAGATTAGGGTAAGGTAAACTTGCCAAACCCTAGTCTCTATCATATGATATAATCATTCGATTCGAGTCCAATGTAAAAATCTAAATAGAAACTCTTTCTATTATTTCACTCTGCCATGGCCATGGACTTCCGGACTTGATTCTCATGATTATCATAGGGCTGCTCCTCTACCACCGAGGTAGATAGATTCCATCTTGATGCCATCCAATTCCTACAATGAACATGCTATAGCCAACATACACCTCAGGGTTCCATATGGCTAGGAGACCGAGTAATGGTGTAGTCAAACTATAACACCCTCAAGGTGAACTACCGATGCACCTCAGGTCAAAGAATCAGACATGCTACTACAGCATCAAGTCAATCATTGATAAGAAGGTAGACTCCCTAATGACTACTCGAGGTGGTCACGCTCAGTGCCCTCATTCTCTAACGAGTACCTATACTCTCGCTCTGGTGTCTCCACATCATAGACTCAAGACTCATCTACTAAAGAGAAGCGATCGTACACCAACCTTCTGGATCAATCACCATCCTCATGATGGTCCTATGGTCGGGAGCATTTTATGAGTTAACAATGATTATTTATGTCTTAAATTTTTAACTCTTGAAAATATAAATCATCATTACCATTAACTCAAAGGATGTATCACAGACACTAAATACACATATGTGATAGAAAAAAATCCATTTTATTGATATTAGTCAAAATTATAATTTTGCCCCTAAAAGTGTATTATAAGTGTCAGCCAATTCTGGCTTCTAGGGCACATATATCTAACATGAATATGTGCAACAAGATCTCTACCTTCGGGCATCCTTAGACTATACAGCTATTTCTTCAACCATAGCTTGTTCATCATGTTCTTCCCCATGTATGTGCTCTCCAATCTCTCCCAGAACCCCTTTGCTGTAGTCTCTGTGCAAACCATGGACAAAATCTGATCAGCCAAGCACATCTGGATTATGCTAAAAGTAATTTCTTCCAACTCTTTCCAATCCTCAGCATTGATCTTTTTCGATCTTTTTTTGTCAAGACCTTATAGATCCTCTGCTGAACCAACAAGTCCTTTACTCTTTGCTGCCATAGGGTAAAGTTCTCCTTACCATCGAACTTTTCAAAATTCACCTTAAATTCACTTGATCTCATGACTTCAAACAAGTAAAGAATAAATCTCTAACACCCTTCACGATCACACACACCAGCAAAACTATCCTTCAAAAAAGATCTAACTAGCCTTAGATCCTCTTTCCAAACTTCTATATCATCATTTCCTTGTATAAACAATCTCCACCTCAATCTAGAGACAACCACAAAGCAAAATAGAAGTTTTATGGATAAAATCTAATGCAATAGATCCTGGATGTAGTAAATCCTAGGTGTCTTCCTTCATTTCATGCAACACCACTCTGATACCAAATTATTAAGAATGCACGCTCTTCCCACACGGATCGACATGGCCACCGATGATTAGCTAAGTGATAAGAAAGTACTTCTTAAATGGCCATCGATGATTAGCTAAGTAATAAGAAAGTACTTCTTAAAGATTTCTATGGAAGCATGATCAAATAATTCAAGGAATAGAGAAAAAAAGAAGAAGAGATTTTCAAAAGAAAAGCGCTTTTATTCAGTATATTTTAGTCTCATTAAAACCTTGACCTATTTTCAGTATATATATTTTACAAAAGATCAAACCCAAGCTCATAAAAAACTTTTCAAACCCAAACAACCCATGTACATAAAATAATAACCCATAAAAATTGAGCCAGCCCAATTTCAGACTGAGCTGGCTAACCTATGACTAGGTCGACCTAGTCTCAGACTGAGCCGACCTAGTTATATACCATTCCAATAATTCAAAAATACTGCTTTCTATCTAGATTTTTCTTTGAGACCTAGCTGATCCAGTTTTGGACTGAGTCAGCCTAGTTTCCAACTTAGCTGGCTCAGTTTCAGGGTGAGCCGACCTAGTTTCTAAACTTTGCTAGAAGAGTTGATTTCTATTTTGGCTTGCTTCCATCTTTTCATGACCTATCTTCTCATATTTTCAAGACTTGGGAGTGCAACTTCTGAGCTTATAGGCTGCAGCCATGGCATGCTATCCTCCTTCTACTCAAGTTTGGTTTCATCTGGAATGGTGCATTCTACTATAAAATCTACCAATATCTGAGCTTTAATAGATGGTCGAGGTAAAAAGTTGATATCAAACTCTATAAGCTCAATTGCCCATTTTGCTATTCTTTCGAAGGCATCTGTCCATTGAAGAACTCCCTTGATTGACTGATCAGTGAGGAACGTTATAGTATATCCCTGAAAATAAGGTTGGAGTCTCCATGCTGCAATCAGTAGAGCATAAGCTAGTTTTTTTAACTTGGTGTACGTAGTCTCAGCATCTCTTAAAACTCGACTTATATAGTAGATCGACCACTGCACTTTCACCTCTTCTTTAACTAAGACCACTGCAAGGGCCACTGGGAAGACCTCAAGGTACAAAAATAGTTCTTCTCTAGGTTTAGGTTTCTCCAGCAAGGGAGGTGAGCCGAGGTAGTTCTTTAATTCTTCAAATGCTTGTTGACATTCGGTAGTCTAGCAAAAATTTTTTGGTTACTTGAGTACTTGGAAGAAGGGCATGCATCGCTCGATCGATTTTGAAATAAAGCGATTCAGGACTATCACCATTCCTGTTAGGTGCTGAGCTTTTCTTATCAATTTTGATGCAGTCATCACTTGGATGGCTCTAATCTTTTCTGGGTTTGCTTTGATTCTATGCCTTGACACCATAAATTTTAGAAATTTTCCCGAGGTTACTCCAACAGCATACTTGGTTGGGTTTAGCTTCATCTTGTACTTTCAGAGAGTGCTGAAAGTCTCTTTAAGATTGGCAATATGATTGGTTGAAGATCTACTCTTTACAAGCATGTCGTCTATGTAGACTTTCATGTTATGATCGATCTACTCCTTGAAGATCTTATTTACTAGGCACTGGTAGGTTGCTCCTACATTTTTAAGTCCAAAGGATATAATCCTATAACAATAAAGACCATGATCAATAATAAAAGCAGTCTTCTTCTTATCTTCTGGTGCCATTCAGATTTGGTTATAGCTGGAGAATGCATCCATGAAAGTGAGGAGTTCATGGCCTGAAGTTGCATCCACCAGTTGATCAATTATGGGCAAGGGGTAACTATCTTTTTGGTAGGCTTTGTTTAACTTTTTGAAGTTTATGCATATTCTCCACTTGCTATTTGCCTTCTTGACAAGGACTACATTGAAAATCTAGTTCAGATAGGAGACTTCTCAGATGAACCGACCTTGAGGAACTTGTCGACTTCTTCTACAATTGCCTTCTGTCATTCTAGAGCATAGCTGTGCATTTTTTCTTTCACTAGCCGATGTTTGGGATCAACAGTCAGATGAAGTTCTATAACTTCCACATCAATTTCGGGCATGTCCGTAGGGATCCAAGCAAAAATATCTACATTTCTCTATAGGAATCCAACGAGTTGATCTTGTACCTCTTCTCCTAAATTGGAGCCGATCTGCACTGTGTGCCATTTATTTCCATCATTCAAAGGGATCGAAGTAAGATCTTCTATGGGTTCTTCCTGTTCTTCAGTAAGGTCATCTTGGACATCCAACCCATCAACTGGATAAGGGTCTGATTGTTCATCCCTTCGCAAAGCGATTGAGTAGCAATGTCTTGCCAGAGCTTGATTTGCTTTGACTTTCTCAATCTCATAATTTGTTGAAAACTTAATCTTTAAATAATAGATTGACACAACCGCCCTTAATGCATTCAAACTAGGTCGGTCAAGAATTGCATTGTAAACAAATGAGGCTTTCACCATCAGAAAATCTACTTATGCCTTGGACCATTTTGGGTACCATCCAGTAGTCATAGTTAACATTATTATTCCTTCAACTGGCATAGCATCGCCAGCAAAGCCCACCAATAGAGTATTCACTGGTCCGAGCCAGTTATTAGGTATAGACATTTTAGAGAAAGCATCATAAAATAAGATATCGGCTAAACTTTCATTATCGATAAGAATGCGGTGTACATCATAGTCTGCAATATTTAAAGTTATTACAACCATGTCATTATGTGGGAACTGAACTTTCTGCATATCTTCTTCAGTGAAAGTGATGGGTCTTCAGTTCTCCATCTTTTAGCAACCCTTCAGATCTGTTGGCCTCCTCCTACTGAAGTTTCCTAGAGATAGTGTTTATGATGCCCAATAGGGGTCAATCTCCTTGTTGCTCCTCCCTCCTTGGTGGTTCTAGTTATGATAGTACCCTTGGCTATTCTTTCCTTGCCTCAAGCCGATGTCATAGAAATCGACCAAGCCGGCCTCATCTGATGAGCTCCTCGATCTCATTTTGGAGCTAAATGCATTCTTCGGTATCGTGACCGTGGTCATGATGGTAGATAAAATACTTGTTAGGATTGTGCTTGCTGGGGTGAATGCGCATCCTCTCAGGTCTTGACAGCTGCTCCTTAATCTTCATTAGTACTTAAGTTTTTGGAGCACTGAGGGGGGCGTAGTTATGAAATCTTCTAGGAGAAGAGTTCCGCCATGCCTTTCAATTGGGACTCTTTTGTTGATGAGTTTGGAGAGATGTCTGGGCTCGTCTATGCTCAGGAGGGGTCCAGGAGTGTGGCCGAGCTTCACTCGATTTTATTTCAAGTGCAGGCTTACTAAATTCACCCACCTGCCGCTCTCTTTCAACTTCATCATCCTTGGCCTTGAAGGCCTCTTCCATCTAGAAGTAACCATTAGCCCGAGCTAGCATATCAGCAAAATTTTTGAGGTACTTTCTTTTCAGGGAGGATAAAAGGTCATTCTTCTGAAAACTGCCCTTCAGTGCGACCATAGCAATAGATTGATCCAAATTTTAGATTTCCAAGATAGTGGCATTGAAGCAGTTGATGTAAGCCCAAATGGACTCCCTTTATCTCTACTTGATGTTGATGAGGAAGTCCAAACCTCGCCTGGGATGTCAGCTATTAACAAAATAAGCCACAAACTGATGGCTCATTTGATTAAAGGAGAAGATCATACCCGACTTCAGTGCTGAGTACCAATTTTTTACTGCTCCCTTTAGAGTAGATGGGAAGGCCCAGCACAAGATGGCATTTGGTGCACCATAGAGCAACATCATGGTTCTGAAGGCCTCCAGATGGTCGATCGAATTAGTGGAATTATCGTAGCTCTCAAATTTGGGAGCTTGAAGTTTGGCTGGATTGACTCCTGCATGATTTACTAGGAGAAAGGAGGGTCGGTACAGATATTATCATGGTAAGCTAGGGTGGTATAGCAGAGCTCCTCAATCCATCGGTCCATGTCCTAAAGCTTTTGATCCAGAGTATCATCTCGATCGCGAGTCTCGAAGGGCTTTCGACTGTAGATAGAAAAGGTCTCTTCTAGAGAGGAATCATGATTGGAACCAAGATCTTTTGCTCTCCATTTTTCTTTTCCAAGAGTAATGGATCTACTAACCCAAGTATGCCTTCTTGGGATTGACTTTTGAAGTCTTGGTGGGGGGTTTTCCGACTGGACTGCCATCGGGGTTGCTACATGATCTGCACCATTTCGATGAGGCCTTAAACCTACTGCACCAGCAGGTTGAACAGCTCTAGATCCATCATGGGTGTCGGTGGAGGAGGTTGTGGTGCCGGTGAAGGTGTTGGAGCTAATAGATCTAGCTCAGATCTGGCAGTGGATGCAGTGGATCGTCGGATGGTTAACTTCTTTGGAGGCATCTCTAGAGTTAAAAAGGATGAAATGAATGAAAGATCAAAGGAAGAAAGTAAATAAGATCGACTGAGCACTTCTTTTAGAATAAGGGCTCAGGTACCTTCCTCTAGTGCCAATTCTGTTGGTGCATAAAACTATAGATGCTAGGTTGGCTGGAGTTGAAGAAGATGAGATCACTGCTGGTAACCTACATGACAAGTCCTGATCGAAGATGGGGATGGCTTCAGTAGGATCCTTCGACGATCAAGTCAGTTCTTTTGGCTAATAGAAATGGAGTGCTTAGAAAAATTAAAATAGAGTTCTGAGCTTAAGAAAGAAATATATCTAGAGGGTCTCTTTTATAGATGGAGCATGTAATAAACTAATGGTGATAGCCATAACTACCTGGTAGTGGACCGTTCGGAGCCACGTGGAGTTTGTTATAGGATGGTAGTGTCCATTATCGTGACGTGCTAGTCTGTTATGATTCCATAGTTGAAGCTTAGATGGAGCGGCTATTGGTGATGAAAAGCTTCATATCATAATAGTTCTAGAGAAGTTTGGACTTCTTTGAGGTTTATTTGTCCTAAGCTGGGATCTAAAATCTGTGTGGAGGATGAGGTCCTTTTGGATGATAGTGAGAAATTCAACTAGAGGGAGCCTGCTTGGGTGATTGGAAGAAGTTCATCTGAAAGGAGATCGATTGAAAGGAGCTTGCCTACTGACTGAAGGAGATCGACCAAAAGAAAATCCTTTGGGTGACTGCAAGGAGTTCATCCAAAAGCCCCAAAGTGGCTAGCCAGCGATCAATTTGGAGATGAGAAATCTTGCTTGTACGAGGTTCCAAGCACCATAAAGTTAAGATCTGCTATCTATGGTAAAGCATTGAAGTTTGCTTTGAGAGAAGCTCAACTAATCTATGGCTCTTGTTGTGAGATCCAGTCTGTGATGAAGAAATTTGGCTTAAGAAGGATTTGGTTAGATGAAGATTCCACTGGCTTCAAGGTCAGCCGGTCTAGGTTATGCAAGAATTGAATGTTTAACCAACTACTTAGGTGATTGGCTTCACTATTCTAGTTCATCCAAAAAGAAGCACGACTGGAGCTAGCCACTTATAATGAAGGAACTCAGTTGCTCTTATAATCTACCACCAAACTTATCTTGTTGGTGAGGTCTGTAGTGTGCTATGGGTTCCGGAGTTTACTCATGCAGCCTAGAAGATCGATTGGTGGATTGAAGATTGGCTGTCGTGGGACCGCCACGGGACTACACTGTAGGCCTAACTTCGATAGGAGCGGGTTTGACCCCAACAGCACTCATGGATAATTGATGTCAAAACCAACATGGATAAGGCCTTTACACCTCTTTTGCGTACCATAATGTGTGTTGAAAGGATTTTCAATCCTTGATCCTACTCTAGCTTTCTTTAAATATCTTTACCTTGGAGAAGATCAACACAAAATTCAGAGAATTTTGCATCTTTGATCATTTTTGGCTTATCCAATTCTCTTTCATCATGACCCTTCCACCTTGGAGAATATTTGTCCCATACTCGATTAGTTTCTTTTCATGTAACAATCTTTTAGTAGTTGGTTTCTCTAGATGTGAGTTATTTCTTCCTTGTTTATTTCTTTAAAATGTTCTCTTCCTATTAGAAATTTTAAGTTCTATTACTAAAGTAAACCAAACCTTGTCTCCTGATTGACCTAACTTTACCGATCAACCATATTGATCTAGCATGACAATGACCTAATGGATCACTAGTTTAGGTTCTTCAGGGAACACTATTCTTCTAATTATTTTATTATTGTAGTTTTTGATAATAATAAGCATTTAAGACTTCCAATAGACTCTTTAAATTCTTTTTAGGAGAAATTCAGCTACTTCTCATCTTTAATCATTATAGGGTGCTTATGCACATATGGTTTGTTTGCACATTAAAATTAGGGCTCTTTGCTTGCCATGTTTTGACAAGTTGTCCTTAAGAGTCATCTAGTTCATAGCATACCTCTAAGTTTGTTAAACTTATGTACAATTAAGGGAGCAATAGTGATACTTATATTTCTAATCATGGGTTTATATCTCTATGGTGACCAAAGTATTAGTCTAGCCATGGGTTAGTATATTATCAGGATATGATTGTCCTAACTCTTGGGACAATTTGCCATTGATCCTTGTATTGTACTAGGATATTTTTTTCTTAATATGTTTATCTTTTATTATTATAAATACTTTTAATAAATATTTAAATATTTAAAGGGCTTTAAATGTTTTGTTTTAGTTAATTATGGAGTACATCATGCTAGATCTAGGTGTTCAGGATGCCAAATCTTAATGAGGGTAGGCTAGATTTAGATGGAGCCCCAATCTCTCTCTCTCTAATTGCTACTCTTTTAGAAATATTGATTCAAATAATCTAGAATTCACATAATAATCACAACAAACAAAATACATAAATGACATGGATTCCTAGGATATAAATGAATCACCATAGTCTCCTAATATGCACTCAAATAGGATATAGAACATTATAAGCCTTTACACAATTGGAGAACAATGTAAAAGAAATCTAAAATAATCTTTGTAGGAAATTATTTTCTAAGATCTATCTATGCACATCTAATTGGATGATAAGCCCAATAAGTTTACACTCTTAATCTACTTATCTCTCAAATGTCTTAGGCAAATAGATGTCTTAGGCTGTAGGCAAATAGAATTAAAAGGGTGTAGGCAAATAGATGTCTTAGGGAAAGGGATTGCATGCCTTCACCAAATAAAAATATCCTTTCAAACCAAAAAAGTATCTCTTAGATTTATCCAAGATGTGTCCGTTAGAGACACCTCTAGGAAGAGAATCACAAAAAATGCATTCTTTTAAGTAACTATTTTAGATAAAAATTGGCTTAAAATATCAAATAATTAAATTTTGAATCACTATTTATACAATAGAAAGTAATTTTTTTTAAAAAAATTAAATAATTTTAGCTATAATTATAGAACTTATGATTCTTTAAGATCAATATATTTTTATCAAATAACACTCATTTTTAATGATATTCATAAAAATAGCTCCATAATTAGAAGCCATATATTTAGGTGAATGATGAGATATAAGAATCATTTTGAGTTATTGCTTTAGAGTTGATAAGAATAATGAATGGCGGTTAGATTTATAAGCCTTGGATCTTGTATTTTAATAGCGATTGAGATCATTAGTTTTATCTGATGTAACTAGAGTTTTAAAAATTAGTACATATAAGAGTATCAACTAAAGTAGTTGGTAAAGCCTTTAGGAATTGGTATCAAGGATCTAGCTTGAAATCTTGTGCCCATCTAGATATTCGCCTTGATTTCTCCCATCCTAGCTCTCAAAAAAATAAAAAATTGCAATGCGTGGGGCTATATAGGCCTCTATATATAGATGTAATCTTGTAGTTCTACTAAATTATCTATGTGCAACCACTTAATTGCATATGTTGCCCAATTAGTATTGCGGGACCATTCATATGGCTCACTCTTATATAGGTTTGCACATATTGATTAGGTTTGAATTAATGGATATAGATTTTCGAGAGGGTGTGTTAGGAAATGTGTCCTAAAGACAATCATCTAAGTTGTAAAAGATTATAATTTATATATAAATCATTAATTAATAAAAGTTATTTGACTTATTCATCATAAATTATCTATCATTCTTAAATGAATTCCTATGTTATAATGAAGTCCGTAGAATCACAATCAATTGATAAAGAAGGATTTATCGGATGGTTTTTAAAATTATTTACGACCAAGTGATAAGTTATTAATTAGGATAATAACTTATCAAGTATAGATCGCTGTATGTCATATGCGTTGGTTGTCTTAGTAACTAAGTGGTATGGAGACACTGGTATGGTATACAAGTGAGATGTAGAAGTGCATCTGCATTGAACATGACCAATATAACACTCTACTATCAAGAGTAGCTAGCAAAGATCAATGGTTATAAGTATTCCTCTAACCTGAGATCATTATGGTGACTTGCAAGCAACTCACTATACTTTGGTGTTGGATTATTTGTATTTCTAATATAGTGATGGAAGATTTTTAGGTACAGTCAAGTACTTATAAAGTCAATGTGTGAGTCAAAATGGGATTGACCACTCTTGATTAATTTCATAAGTGAACATCTCACTGTGTTTCAATTGAGCAAAACCTAAGCCTGGGTAATCCTCCTGAGGAGTCACAAAATTTATAATTTTGAGATACAATATGGATGAACTATTTTGAGTATTGATAGTTAACTCGAAGTCATCCAGAGCATTAAAGATCAAAGGTGTTGGTGTAGAATCTGGTTGATGTCGGATCAAGTTGGTGTTGGAGAAGAAGAGATCGCTGCCAGTGACCTGCAAAATAAAGTTCCATTCGGAGTCGGTAGTGATGGCTCCGGTAGGATCCTCCGACGATCAAGTCAGCTCTTCTGACCAACAGAAATGGAGTGCTCAGGTAAGAATTCAACAGAATTTTCAAAAAAAGAAGAGAGCTTAAAGAAAACATATCCAGAGGATCCATTTTTATAGACGGAGCCTATCATAACCGTTTGGTAGTGGAGTCGCCTATAGCAGATTGATAAATGACAGTCGTAACTATCTTGATAAATGATAGTCATAATCATTCGGTAGTGGGATCGCTTGTTCATTGAGATTTAATAGTCGAAGTCTGATAGAAGCAGGCATTGGTTGGTGAAGAACTTTGACATATATCAATTCTAGAGGAGTTCGGACTCCTAAAGAAAATATGGCTAGAGGGGATCATCTGGGAGGAATACTACTTGAAATTTGAAAGTAATCCATTGGAGGAATCCAGATGAAGTTTGACTGAAGAAGAAGTTCGAAAGAAGTTTGGCTCCTAGAGAAATCCAACTGAAGGAGACATCCAAAAGAAGTTCGGCTTCTGTAGAAATCTAACTGAAGAAGAAGTCCGAAAGGAGTTTGGCTCTTGGAGGAATCTGATTGAAGGAGAGATCTGAAAGAAGTTTGACACCTGGAGAAATTCGATTGAAGGAAACGTCCGAAAGGAGTTCAGCTCCTATAAAAATCTGACTGAAGGAGAGATCCGAAAAAGGTTTGGCTCCTATAAAAATTTGACTAAAGGAGAGGTTCGAAAGGAGTTTGGCTCCTGTAGAAATTCGACTGAAGGAGAGGTCCAAAAAGAGTTCGGCTCCTAGAGGAATCAGATTGAAGGAGACGTTCGGAAGGAGTTTGGCTCCTGCAGAAATCCGATAGAAGGAGAGATCTTGGAGGGGTTCGACCACTGGAGGAAGTTTGGGTGCTTGAAGGAGTTCAGCTGGGGTTCGACTATCAGACGGAGTCTGGGTGCTTGAAAGAGTTCGGCTGGGGTTCGACCGTTGGAGGGAGTTCGGGTGGGGTTCGACTGCTAAAGAAGTTCGACCGAGGTTCGATTGTTGGAGAAAGAATTTTCAATCACAGCTTTCCATGATTACCAATCGCATTAGGCTAAGCATCAGACTGGACTTCGATGGGAGCGAAGTTTATCCCCAACAATAGTCTCCCCACTTTTGATTTCAAAATTCGAAAGAAGGGAGTACAAAAAGATGACTATCGAAGTCCTTTTTTGGGCTCTACACCCATTGAGGTTAAAGTTGAGGCTCGAGGGAGATCTTATCTGCAGCTGAGGTTGAAGAAGATCTTATCTCCTATCGATGTTGAAGTTGAAGCATGGGGGAGATCTTACCTCCAGCCGAGGTTGAAGGAGATCTTATCTCCTATTGACGTTGGCGTTGAAGCTCGGAGGAGATCTTATCTCTAATCGAGGTTGAAGGAGATCTTATCTCTTATTGAAGGATTGAAGCTCGGGAGAGATCTTATCTCCAGCCGATGTTGAAGAAGATCTTATCTCCTATTGACATTGAAGTTGAAGCTCGAAGGAGATTTTATCTCCAACCGAGGTTGAAGGAGATCTTATCTCCTATTGACGTTGGCATTGAAGCTTGGGGGAGATCTTATCTCCAACCGAGATTGAATGAGATCTTATCTCCTATTGACGTTGGCATTGAAGCTTGGGAGAGATCTTATCTCCAGCCGAGGTTGAATGAGATCTTATCTCCTGTTGATGTTGAAGTTGAAACTCGGAGGAGATCTTATCTCCAGTCGAGTTGGGGCCTCTCTTCTCACCTCGTCTAAAATGAACGAGCTCTTCAACTTTGCTCATGCTAGGATGAGGTTCTCCTCCTGTTCCTAATGGACTGTAGGGGCACATAAGGACCATTGTCAGAATCTCTCCCATCATCTTGTCTAAAATGAATGAGGTCTTCAACTTTACTCACATTAGAATGAGGTTTTCCTCCTGTTCCTAACGGGCTGTAGGGGCACATTAGGACCATTGTCGGGGCCTCTTCCCTTTAGGGGTGCATAAGGGTCATTGTCAGGGCCTCTCCTCTTATCTCGTCTAAAACGAACGAGGCCTTCGACTTTGCTTACGTTAGGATGAGGTTCTCCTCCCATTCCTAACGGACTGTAGGGCCGCATAAGGATCATTGTTCAGGGCCTCTCCCCTCATTTCATCTAAAATGAATGAGGCCTTCGACTTTGCTCACGTTAGGATGAGGTTCTTCTCCTATTCCTAATGGACTATAGGGGCACATAAGGGCCTGTTGTCAGGGCCTCTCCTCTTATCTTATCTAAAATGAACGAGACCTTCGACTTTGCTCATGTTAGGATGAGGTTCTCCTCCTATTCCTAATGGATTGTAGGAACGCATAAGGATCGTTGTCATGGTCTCTCCCCTTATCTCGTCTAAAATGAATGAGGCCTTCGACTTGCTCATATTAGGATGAGGTTCTCCTCCTATTCCTAACATGGCTACTACTGATTGCTTCTTCCTTATCATCACATAGTTTTTGCACCAAGAAATTATAATATTGAAATGGAGAAGTTTTATTAAAGAGAAATTACAGATAGTACATCCTTAGATTTTCTGAATTTCAAGATCATGGGAGCGTTGTTTCTCCAAGCTCCTTCAGATGATATGTTTTGGACTAGACGACCTACTCTATTTCATACGGGCCTTCCTAATTCAGGGCAAGCTTTTCCTAACTCTGAGATTGAGAGATGGCGGCTTATCGAAGCACTAAGTCCTCTAGAGATAGTATTGATGATGCCGAGAAGCGGCCGATCACCTTGTTGTTCCTCTCTCCTTGATGATTCTAGCTGCAATAGTGCCCTCGACCAATCTTCTTTTACTTCAGGCTAGCGTTTGTGAAGCATTAAGGGTGGCGTAGTTGTAAAATCTTCTGAGGGACGAACTTCATCGTGCCCTTCTGTCGGAGCTTCTTTGATGACGAGCTTGAGGAGGAGTTCATGCTCGCTTCGGGCTCACTTATGCTCAGAGGGAGTCCGTGAGCATGATCGAACTTTATTCGGCCCTCCATGAGTTGCGGGTTTATTAGACTCGCTTGCCCGTTGCTCTCCTATGGCTTTTTCATCCTTCAACTTGAAGGCATCTTCCGCTCCGACATATCCTTCAGCTTAAGCTAACAAATCAGCAATATCCCTAGGGTACTTCTTCTTTAGGAAGAATAGCAAATCATTCTTTTGAAGGCCGCCCTTGAGCGCGGCCATTACAACAAACTAGTTTAGGTTCTAGACCTCTAATGCAACAGCATTAAATCGGATGACATAAGCTCAGATAGATTTTTCCTCCTTCTACTTGATATTCATCAGAAAATCCAAACTTCGATGGGGACGTCGGCTGCTAATGAAGTGAGCCACAAACTGATGGCTCATCTAATCAAAGAAGAAGATCATATCCAGCTTCAATATTGAGTATCAGTTTCTTGCTGCTCCCTTTAAGATAGATGGGAAAGCTCGACATATGATGGTGTTTAGTGCATCATGGAGTAGCATCATGGTCCAGAAGGCCTCCAGGAGATCGACCGAATCAGAGATTCCATCGTAGCTTTCAAATCAGGGAAGCTTGAAGTTCGGCAGAATGAGCTCTTGCATAATTTGAGGAGAGAAAGGAGGATTGGTGCGGAGGTCATCATGGTGAGCCGAGATGATGTGGCAGAGTTTCTCAATCCGTCAGTCCATCTCCTATAGTTTTTGATCGAGGATGTCATCTCGATCATAGATCTTGAAAGGCTTTCGACTGTAGATGGAGAACGACTCTTCTGGAGAAGAATCATGATCCGAATAAGGATCCTCTACTCTCTATTTTCCCTTCCCAGGGGCATCGGGTATGCTAGCCCAAGTGTTTCTCTATGGAATCGGTTTCTGACATCTCGATGGTGGGTTTGTTGGTAGAACCGCTATCGAATGCTACCGTATGGCTTGCACCATCTCGATGAGGCCCAGAATCCGCTACATCAGTAAGTTAAACTACTCTAGATCTACCATGGCTGTTAGTGGAGAAGGAGGTTGAAGTGCCGATGCTGGAGTAGGAATGGATGTGTCTGGCTCGAATCTTAAAGAAGAAGATTCACAAGATCGGCTGAGCACTCCTTTAAGAACAAGGGTACCTTAGAAATAGAGGACCCTTCCTCTAGCACCAATCCTGTCGGTACAGAATCTGGTTGATGTCAGATCGAGTTGGAGTTGGAGAAGAAGAGGTCGCTATCGGTGACCTGAAAAATAAAGTTCCATCTAGAGTCGGTGGTGGTGGCTTCAGTAGGACCCTTCGACGATCAAGTCAGCTCTTCTAGCCAATAAAAATGAAGTGCTCAAAAAAAAATTCAGTAGAATTTTGAAGAGAGATTAGAGAAAATGTATCCAGAGGATCCCTTTTTATAGACGGAGCCTGTCGTAACCATCCAATAGTGGAGTCACCTATAGCAGACTGATAAATGATAGTCGTAACCATCCTGATAAATGTCAGTCATAATCGTCTAGTAGTGGGATCACCTATTCGTTAAGATCTAATAGTCAAAGTCCAGAGGAAGCAGACGTTGGTTGGTGAAGAACTTTGATATATATAAATTTCAAAGGAGTTCAGACTCTTAAAGAAAATACGGCTAGAAGGAATCATCTAGGAGGAATACTATTTGAAATCTAGAAGTAATCCACTAGAGGAATCCTGATGAAGTTTGACTGAAGAAAAAGTTTGAAAGGAGTTTGGCTCTTGGAGGAATCTGACTAAAGGAGACGTCCAAAAGGAGTTCAGCTCTTATAGAAATCTAACTGAAGAAGATGTTTGAAAGGAGTTTGGCTTCTGAAGGAATTCGATTGAAGGAGAGGTCTGGAAGGAGTTTGGCTCCTGAAGAAATTTGACTGAGGAGACATCCGGAAGGAGTTTGGCTCCTATAGAAATTCGACTGAAGGAGAGGTTCGGATGGAGTTTAGCTCCTGAAGGAATCTGACCGAAGTAGACATTCGAAAGGAGTTTGGCTCCAGCAAAAAGTCGACTAAAGGAGAGGTCTAGGAGGGGTTCGACCGCTGGAGGGAGTTCGAGTGCTTGAAGGAGTTCGATTGGGATTCGATCGCTGGAGGAACTCTGGGTGCTTGAAGGAGTTTGGCTGGGGTTCGACCGTGGAAGGGGTTTGGCCGCTTATCGAGGTTCAGCTGCTGGAGGAAGAATTCCTAATCAAAGCTTTCCATGATTACCAGTCGCATTAGACTAAGCATCAGACTGGACTTCGACGGGAGCGGGGTTTATCCCTAATAATAGTTCCTCCACTTTTGAGTTTGAAATTCGAAAGAAGGAAGTACAAAAAGATGACTGCTGAAGTTCTTTACCAGGCTCTACACCCATTGAGATTGAAGTTGAAGCTCGAGGAAGATCTTATCTCCAACCGAGGTTGAAGGAGATCTTATCTCCTATCGATGTTAAAGTTGAAGCATGGGAGATGTTATCTCCAGCCAAAATTGAAGGAGATCTTATCTCCTGTTGACGTTGAAATTGAAGCTCAGGAAAGATCTTATCTCCAATCGAGATTGAAGGAAATCTTATCTCCTATTGATGTTGGCATTAAAGCTCGGAGGAGATCTTGTCTCCAGCCGAGGATGAAGGAGATCTTATCTTCTATTGAAGGGTTGAAGTTCAGAAGAGATCTTATCTCCAACCGAGGTTGAAGGAGATCTTATCTCCTGTTGATGTTGAAGTTGAAGCTTGGAGGAGATCTTATCTCCAATCGAGGTTGAAGAAGATCTTATCTTCTATTGACATTGGCGTTGAAGCTCGGAGGAGATCTTATCTTCAGTCGAGGTTGAAAGAGATCTTATCTCCTATTGATGTTGAATTTGAAACTCGAAGGAGATCTTATCTCCAGTTGAGTCGAGGCCTCTCTTCTCATCTCGTCTAAAATGAACGAGGTCTTCGACTTTGCTCACATTAGGATGAGGTTCTCCTCCTGTTCCTAATGGGCTGTAGGAGCACATAAGGACCATTGTTAGGGCTTCTTTCCTCATCTTATCTAAAATAAATGAGGCCTTCAACTTTTCTCACGTTAGGATGAGGTTCTCCTCCTATTCCTAATGGGCTGTAGGGGCACATAAGAGCTGTTGTCAGAGTCACTCCCCTTTAAGGGTGTATAAGGGCCATTGTCAGGGCCCCTCTCCTAATCTTATCTAAAATGAATGAGGCCTTTGACTTTGCTCACGTTAGGATGAGGTTCTCCTCTTATTCCTAATGGGCTGTAGGGGCGCATAAGGCCATTGTCAGGGCCTCTCCCTCATCTCGTCTAAAACGAACGAGACCTTCGATTTTGCTCATGTTAGGATGAGGATTCTCCTTCTATTTCTAATAGGCTATAGGGCACATAAGGGTCGTTGTCAGGACCTCTCCCCTCATCTCATCTAAAATGAATGAGGCCTTCGACTTTGCTCACATTAGGATGAGGTTCTCCTCCTATTCCAAATGGGCTGTAGGGGCGCATAAGGACCATTGTTAGGACCTTTTTCCTTATCTCATCTAAAATGAACATGGTCATCGACTTACTCATGTTAGGATGAGGTTCTCCTATTCCTAATATGGCCACTATTGATTGCTTCTTCCCTATCATCACATAGTTTTTGCACCAAGAAACCATAATATTGAAATGGAGGAGTTTTATTGAAGAAAAATTACTGATAGTATATCCTCCGATTTCTGAATTCCAAGATCGTGGGAGCGTTGTTCCTCCGAGCTCCTTCAAGCGATAAGTTTCGATCCAAACGACCTACTCTATTTTATATGGGCCTTTTCAATTTGGGGCAAACTTCTCCTGGCTCTGAGGCTGAGAGATGGCGGCTCGCCAAAGCATTAAATCTCCCAAAGATAGTGTTGATGATGCCGACAGGCAGTCGATCTCCTTATTGTTCCTTCCTTCTTGATGGTTCTGGCTGCGACAGTGCCCTCGATCAATCTTCTCTTGCTTCAGGCCGACGTCTGTGGAGCACTGAGGGGGGCATAGTTGTGAAATCTTCTAGGGGGTGAACTTCGTCGTGCCCTTCTATCGGGGCTTCTTTGACGCTGAGCTCGAGAAGGAGTTCGGACTCGCTTGCACTCCAGGGGGAGTCCATAAGCATGACCGAACTTCACTCGACCCTCCATTAGTTGTGAGTTTGTTAAACTCATCCGTCCGCTGCTTTCTTGTTGCTTCCTCATCCTTCAACTTGAAGGCTTCTTTCGCTCAGGCATATCCTTCAACCCGAGCTAGCAAATCGGCAACATCCCTGGGATACTTCTTCTCTAAGAAGAATAACAAATAATTCTTCTGAAGGCTGCCCTTGAGCGCTGTCATAGCAATAGACTAGTCCAGGTTTTGGACCTCCAATGCAGTAGCATTAAACTAGATGACATAAGCTCAGATAGATTCTTCCTTCTTTTACTTGATATTCATCAGAAAATTCGAACCTCGATGGGGACATCGGTTGCTAACGAAGTGAACCATAAACTAATGGCTCATCTAGTCAAAGGAGAAGACCATACCCAACTTTAATGTTGATGATAGGAATGTGATGTTGTCGTTAAGACACCATATTTATCAGTTTAATCTGACTTCTTAAAATAATTAAAAATACGTAGATAGCAGTGAGTCGGATCGAATCCATAGGAAAGGTAGTATTTTTATATTTAAAATCTTTGATTTTTTTTAAAAAAAAAAGAGTTTTGAAATTAAAAGTGAAGTTGGAAAGTGAAAATTAAAGGATGCAGAAATTTAAACTTGGTACTAAGATCTACTAGTTAGATTTTAGTATCTACTTGTAATAAAATAAAGAGCAATAATTAAAGTATAAAAATTAAATTATAATAAAAATAAAAAGCATGAATTTAAAGAACATAAAATAAAATTTATATTAATTAAAATTTTAAAATTTAAATACATAAAATTTAAAAAAAAATAAAAATAAAATAAAATAGCTTGATCTCTGATCTTGGATCAGCATTGGTGGAAAGATGGTGTAGAAGTGCAGCTCTTCTTCTTAGCATCCATTGCTTTAAAGTAGCCATTAATCCATAGCCTAGCTTCACCCTATACCAAAGCTTCACCTTGATTGGAGATGTCGATTTCTAAAGGCCTGGGGTCCTTTTTATAGAGCTAGGAGGGCTAGAGAGTTTTCTTCTAGGCAATATGGGACTAAGGAGCTCTTTGATCATCAAAATATAGAAAAATTTGAGTAAAAATTGGATTAAAAGGAGTTCTGAATGAATTCTATTACTTTGAATAAAATCTGGCCATTGATAGGAAGCCAACAGACCAAAAATCATCAAAATCGAATGTGTATAAGACCAGATCAGGTCGGATTAAATTTTGGCCATTCGATCGTACGTTGATGGAGAAAATCTGATCGCTGATCGTGCGTCGGGAGTCTTGATCACCATCAGGAGCATTCTAGATCATCGAATCATCCCCTGGATTGAGCGCTATTATTGGATGGCGATTCGCATGAAGTCTGAGGCTGAAAAATTCCTCAACCGTCTGATCTTGACCGAAAGCTACCAGAGCCGTCCGATTGTGCCTTTACTGTTGCCATGGACCACGTGGACTGGCTGCACTATACACCACAACTAATTAGCACTTGCTACTTTGATGTGAAATTACCTTTTTACCCTGTAGATCGTGATGGATTTTCTGTGAACCCTTTAAGGGTCTAGGTCCACCACGTGTCGCTTCGTGATTCATCGATTTCTGCTGAGCTGGTGGTTCACGCCTGGATTATGGACCAACTGATGGCTTCCAAGATTGAGTCAGCTTTGACGATTTAGCTTGGCTTGGTGGCTTGGCTTGCGGAGCCGACTGAGCTATTTTTCTTTTTTTATTTAATTTTTTTTTATCTTTAGAAATTCATATCTTCTCCGTTTTAGCTCCATTTTGCTCGAAACTTATTTTATTATGACAAAAAAAACTAAGCTCTTTCTATTGATTATAAAATTTTATTTTTAAATTTTTATTATTTTTTAATTAATTTTTTAATTAATAAAAATATAAATTTCTTTAAAATTATATATAAATTAATCATTAATTCTTAAAAATTAATATAAATTAATTGATAAATTAATACTTTTATTGATGAATTTATGGTACTTATCACATCCTCCAACTTAAACTTTGTTCGTCCTCGAGTAAAGAAAGAATTTAGTTTTAAATATCTTTTAGCTTTAGAGTTTCAAATTTTACCTAAGTAGTTTTCAAAATGGCCATTGATATTCAGTAGAGCTTAAGTGAGATATATCATTAGGATATTAATACTTATCAATAAAAAAATTAAGTAAAGTACATTAAATTTTTTTGAACTTTTTCTAAATTATCCTATCTTTATCTTTGAATGATTTAAACTTTCATATAGGCAAGTGTATTGCTACTTCTGCCCTTCATTTATTAATTTTTATTTTTACATTGCCTACTTTTTGATGCGAATATCATTGCTTACTTAGGCAACGAGATCCGATTACTCGATGAAAAACTACTATTTTTTTTTAATATTGTACCACTATTGAGTGTCTTAATCTCTTATCCATGTAGCGAGTCTTAGGCCAATAACTTCCAAATCAGTTGACTTTAGGGTACTACGTATAGAATATCCCTCGAGCTTACTAGCTCGAATCAAACAGGCTACAAGTTAAGACTAGCTTTACAATGAGCTTCTTTGCCCTTTCAATCTTTTGATGCAAAACTCAATGCTTGCTTAGGCAAAGAGGTTCAGTTACTCAGTGAGAAGTACTTGAAAATTATTTTATTTAACTTTTTTATATAGAAACTATTTTATTTAATTTTTTATATGAAGAAACATATAGTTATCCTACACAAGCCTATAAAAAGTAGACTTTTCTTTGATGCTAGTAGAAAAAAATTAGAAATCTTCTAAGAAAAAACTTTTTATATTATGAACTTAATTTTTTATTAAATTTTTTTAATACTTGATTCCTTAATATCTGACAGAATCTTTGATCTATGCATCAATTTTCTTTTAAAAATATTTAGTTTAATTCGATTCTTAAGCATAATCAGATGTCTAAATACTAAATACTAACTTTTTTTAGAACTTAAAATTTTAAAATTTTTATTTTTCTCCCCTCCAACTTAATCGACATTATCCTCAATGGAGAAGAAAAATAAAGGATGTAATAAAGAAAATGAAAGTATACATCTGACTATATTTTTGGTTCAGCACATGCCTTTGAAAATTTAAGCTCTCCCTCCAGCTTATTCAAATTATCCTAAAAAAAAATTAATTGAAAAGATAAATTAAACTAAAAAAAACTAAATATTGAGTTACCTCCTAACAAGTGCTAAATTTATCATCTTTAGCCAGACACAATGCAACTTACTATCCTGTATCGAATACTGGATTGATAAATTTCAATGATTTTGGATTGCCAATCTCAGAAAGATAATTTTTTATCCCTTTATTGATATAATTATTGTTAATTTTAAGGACATAATTTGTGACCTCATTCTCAGACCCATGTTTATTAAGAATTTCTCCTATTTGTTCTTCTAAAATGCTCATGAATGGAGTTTTAGGAGTTAAGTTTGATTCAATGGATGCTGGAAGGGTGTCTAAAGATAGTTTTAATTCTGGAGGTAAATTAATATAATCTTGCTCAAACAATTTCATTGACACTTCATTACATGCTTCTTGATTTTTGTAAGAAGAACTGGCTTCTAGGGTTGAAGGGAATAGGACATTAGATTTATAAGTCTCAGATAAATCATCTATTCTCTTTTTCTCTTTTTCTATCTCATTTAAACTAAAACTAGCATCAGTACTAATTTCTAACTCGGGTTCTTCTATGTGGTTAGTCTCAGTACTAATCTGTTCCTCTAAATTTTTATTTTGGCTAGCATCAGTACTAGCTTCTCTCACCTGATCTTAGTATGGGTCCATAAGAATTTTATAGCTTTTAAGTTTAGGAATTACTTTGGCATTCTCAGATTGGAGATTCTTAAGGTAGACATTAAATTGATAACTTGGTCCAGATGGTTGGTGGATAATAGGTGGATTGTTTGAAATTGGTAGTTTCGATAGTTGATCTAGTTCTCTCCTCGTGTTAGACTTAACTAATTATCCTATTTGAACTTCTAGCCTAGTGATAGATTACTGTTGAGTCAGAATCAATTATTGAAGTTGGTTAAATCTATCATCAGCTAGATTGGTCTATTAAGAAGGTGGGTATGATAGCTGATTGTTATATGATGGCTGGGTAAACTAACTAGACTGACCATTATTATAGTTATAGTTTTGGTATTAGGGCTTGTATTGATAGTTTTAGATAGATAAAATTTGGGTTTGAGCCTGAGTCTGTTGGAATGTCCAAGAAAAATTAGAGTAGTTACTCCAATGTGGATTATATGAATTTGAAAGAAGATTATTAACTGGCTTGGAGTAGCCTTGAGTAGTTTGAACTTGTTCTTGGATAAAATATGAAAACTGTGTAGCATGATGGGTTGGGCTAGGTGATGTGAATTATACAGGAGATTGTTGACCTAGGATTAGAAGTTCATCTAATTTTTGAGCAAGAATATCAACTTTATCTAATTTTTGGACTATTAGATTCAGATTAACCATTTGATTATCAGGTTTAATGTGAATCAACCATTCAATTAAGTTTAACTAAATCAGAAAAAGCGATTTCCTACCGTGCATGTATTAGTGTAATCCTAATGTATGGTTCAAAATTTTTAGATTTTTTAAGAATTTATATATATATATTATTTTATTATATTATTATTTTTAATTTTTTTTAAATATTTTTTTTATTATTTTTAATTTAATTTAATTTAATTATTTATTTTAATATATTTTTTAGTTAGTTTAATTTAATTTTTATTTTATTTTTAGAGGAAAAAGGATAAAAAAGAAAGAAGAGTTCTAAAGAAAAGGTCCTAAGGAGTCCTAGAACTAAGAAAAGAGAAAGAAATTAAGTTTAATTAGGTTTGATATTGGTTAGCAATCAAATTGGTCAGTCAATCCTGACTAAGGGTTATCCTAGATCTAAATAGTGCCTAACTACCAAGGTCACCTTCAAGCTCTCCAAGTATAGGATCAGCCAATCAACTGGCCAGGTAAGTATAAGATCAGTGGGAGTCCCTCCGCTACTTGTCTTAGACATCAATTATGCTTGGCCAGGTAAGCTAACGAAACCAATTGAAACCACCTTCCTTCGGGCCTAGTCATCCCTGAACCACTTTCCTAGATACTGGTCAAATTGACTAACCCTAATCTAGTTCAACTCTTAGGATTCCTTGTCCTATTGAGCTCAAGTTCCTAGGACTGATGTCTAATTGATTTTAAAATTAAAGGCTTAGATCAATGCAGGATGCTGGTTTGTTATTTATGGGCTAAGGAAGGGTGATCAAATCTCTACCTTATCTTATTTAATTGGGTATTGTCCTTAATTTGATTTAATATGATATGCAAAAAAAAGAATTTCAATCAGGTTCTATGCAATTTAAACTAGATGCATGCAACTAATTAAATTTTGAAAGGCTTACCTTGCCTCCAGTAATCGCAAGAAAAAATAAAACTAATATGATGCATGCTCTAAATAGTTAGGATTTCTAATTTTATCATGAGACTTTTAATTAGATTTAAATAGATATTTTTTAAATTAATTTAAAAATAAAGTAAATAAATAAAAAAGAAAGAGGACCAGAGTTAGGATTGATCTCACCAAGATTAGATGCTTTCTTTCTATTTTTTTTATAAAATAAATAAATAAAAAGTTAGTAAGCAATATTTAAAAAAATATTTATAATTAATTTATAAAAAAAATTAAAAAAATCAAAGAAAAAATAGCATCTATTTCTTCCCTGGCAACGGTGCCAAAAACTTGATAGAAATGCGATGTTGTCGTTAAGACACCATGTTTATCAGTTTAATCCGACTTCTTAAAATAATTGAAAATACATAGATAGTAGTGAGTTGGGTCGAATTCACAGGAAAGATAGAGCTTTTAAATTTGAAATCTTTAATTTTTTAAAAAAAAAGAAAAGAATTTTGAAATTAAAAGTGAAGTCAGAAAGAAAAATTAAAGAATGCAGAAATTTAAACTTGGTACCAAGATCTACTAGTTAGATCTTAGCATCTACTTGTAATAAAATAAAAAGCAATAATTAAAGTATAAAAATTAAATTACAATAAAAATAAAGAGCATAAATTTAAAAAATATAAAATAAAATTTATATTAATTAAAATTTTAGAATTTAAATACATAAAATTTAAAAAAAATAAAAATAAAATAAAATAGCTTGATCTCTGATCTTGAATCGACATTGGTGGAAAGATGGTGTAGAAGCCTAGCTCTTCTTCTCGGCATCCATTATTTTGAAGCAGCCATTAACCCATAGTCTGGCTTCATCCTATACCAAAGCTTCACCTTGACTGGAGATGTCGATTTCTAGAGGCCTGGGGTCCTTTTTATAGAGCTAGGAGGGCTGGAGAGTTTTCTTTTGGGCAATGTGGGACTAAGGAGCTCTTTGATTATCAAAATATGAAGAAATTTGAGTAAAAATTAGATTAAAAGGAGTCTTAGATGAATTCGATTGCTTTGGATGAAATCTAGTCATTGATAGAAATCCAACGGACCAAAAATCATCAAAATCAGATGTGTATCAGCCCAGATCAGGTTGGATTAAATTATGGCCGTTCGATCACACGTTGATGGAGAAAATCTAGCCGTTGATCATGCATCGGGAGTTTTGATCACCATCGAGAGCATTTTGGACCGTCGGATCATCCCCTGGATCGAGCGCTGCCATTGGATGGCGATCCGCATGAAGTCTAAAGCTGAAAAATTCCTCCACCGTCTGATCTTGACCGCAAGCTACTAGAGCCATCCGATCATGCCTTTACTGTTGTCATGGACTGCATGGACTGGCTGCACTGTACACCACAACCAATTAGCGCTCGCTACTTTGATGCAAAATTATCTTTTTATGCTATAGACCATAATGGATTTTCTGTGAACCCTTTAAGGGTCTAGGTCCACCACGTGTCGCTTCATGATTCATCAGTTTCTACTGAGCTGACGGTCCATGCCTGGATCATGGACCGACTGATGGCTTTCATGGCTGAGTCAGCTTTGATGGCTTGGCTTGGCTTGGTGGCTTGGCTTGCGGAGTCGACCGAGTTATTTTTCTTTTTTTATTTAATTTTTTTATCTTTAGAAATTCATATCTTCTCCAATTTAGCTTCATTTTGCTCGAAACTTATTTTGTTGTGATAAAAAAATGAGCTCTTTCTATTAATTATAAAATTTTATTTTTAAATTTTTATTTTTTTAATTAATTTTTTAATTAATAAAAATATGAATTTCTTAAAAATTATATATAAATTAATTATTAATTCATAAAAAATAATATAAATTAATTAATAAATTAATACTTTTATTGATGAATTTATGGTACTTATCAGTCGAGTATCAGTTTCTTGTTGTTTCCTTTAAGGTGACGGAAAAGCTTGACATAAAATGATATCTGATGCACCATAGAGCAGCATCATGGTCCAAAAGACCTCTAGATGATTGATTAGATCGGAGGTTCTATCGTAGCTTTTAAATTAAAAAAGCTTGAAATTCGGCAGAATGGGCTCTTGCATAATTCGAGGAGAAAAAGGAGGATCGGTGCGGACATCGTCATGGTAAGCCGAGGTGATGTGATGGAGTTCCTCGATCTGTCAGTCTATCTCCCATAGTTTTTGATCATGGATATCATCTTGATCGTAGATCTTGGAAGACTTCCAACTGTAGATGGAGAAAGTCTCTTTCAAAAAAGAATCATGATCCGAACAAGGATCCTCTACTCTCTATTTCCCCTTCTCAAGGGCAACGGGTATGCTACCCAAGTGCTCCTCCATGAGATTGGTTCTTGACATTCCGATGGTAGATTTTCTAGTGGAACCGCTATCAAGGGCTACCGCATGGCTTGCACCATCTCGGTGAGGCCCTGAATCTACTGCATCAGTAGGTTAAACTACTTCGGATCTACCATGGCAATCGATGGAGAAGGAGGTTGAAGCGCTGGCATTGGAGCAGGAATGGGTGGGTCTGGCTCGGATCTTGGAGAAGAAGATTCACAAGATTGGCTGAGTACTCCTTTAAGAATAAGGATACCTTAGGAATAGAGGGCTCTTCCTCTAGCGCCAATTCTATTGGTACAGAATCTGGTTGACGTCGGATCAAGCTGGAGTTGGAGAAGAAGAGGTCACCATCGATGACTTGCAAAATAAAGTTTCATTCGGAGTCGATGGTGGTGGCTTCGGTACGATCCTTCGATGATCAAGTCAGCTCTTCTGGCCAACAGAAATAGAGTGCTCAAGCAAGAATTTAGCAAAATTTTGGGAAGAAGAAGAGAGCTTAGAAAAAATATATCCAAAGGATCCTTTTTTATAGATGGAGCCTATCGTAATCGTTCGATAGTGGAGTTGCCTGTAGCAGACTAATAAATGACAATCGTAACCATCCGGTAGTGGGATTGCTTGTTCATTAAGATTTAATAGTTGAAGTTTGAAGGAAGCAGACGTTGGTTGATGAAGAACTTTGACATATATCAATTCCAGAGGAGTTTGAACTACTAAAGGAAATACGGCTAGAGGGGATAATCTAGAAGAAATTTTACTTAAAATCTAAAAGTAATCTACTGAAGGAATTTAGATGAAGTTTGACTGAAGAAGAAGTCTGGAAGGAGTTCGACTCCTGAAGGAATCTAACTGAAGAAGTCGTTCGGAAGGAGTTCGGCTCTTGTAGAAATCTAACTGAAGAAAAAGTTCGAAAGAAGTTTGGCTCCTGGACGAATCCAACTAAAGAAGAGGTCCAGAAGGAGTTTGACTCTTGGAAGAATACGACTAAAGAAGATGTTCGAAAGGAGTTCGGCTCCTATAAAAATCCGACTGAAGGAGAGGTCCAGAAGGAGTTCGGCTCCTGAAGGAATCCAACCAAAGGAGACGTCTGGAAGGAGTTCGACTCCTACAGAAATTCTACTGAAGGAGAGGTTTGGGAGGGGTTTGGCTGCTAGAGGAAGTCTAGATGCTTGAAGGAGTTTGGCTAGGGTTCGACCACTGGAGGGAGTTTGGGTGCTTGAAGGAGTTTGGCTAGGGTTCAGCTGTTGGAGGGAGTTCGGAAGGGATTCGACCGCTGGAGGAGTTTGGCTTTTAAAAGAGTTTGGCCAAGGTTCGACTGCTAGAGGAAGAATTCTCGATCGAAGCTTTCCATGATTACCAGTCGCATTAGGCTAAGCATCAGACTGGACTTCGGTGGGAGTAGGGTTTATTTCCAATAAAAGGGATGAATTATATGGTAACCATAGGTCAGTATTCTAAGAATATTGCTTTAAATACATTCGACCTATCTAGACATCAGATACTATTGCTAGATAGTCATTTTAATTAATACAAAAATTTATTTCTATGCTTTCAACTTAGGTTCGAACCTATGAGGTCACACACATAAAAGATTTCTTTCTGATCGGATGGCTAATCAGCAATTAAGAATCATTTGATGATCGAATCATCAATGTGATTGATGATTAAGTGCAAGTATTACAAGAGGATCAATTAGTAATTAGATTGCTAATTGGCTCAATTTGATTAAGTAATTATGCTAAGATCAAGTCTAATTAAATTAGATTCAATTAGATTTGGTTTGGACTTGATTAGATCAAGTCTAATTGATTTATGAGATAAGCAAACTATAAGAGAGAATAATTTTCTATTCGATTAGGACTTGAGTACACCTAATTCCTAATTAAGTTAGGATTTAAATCATATTTAAATATGGTTTAATCTAATTGGGCTTTTAGTTGGACTAGGATCATCCTTAATTAGGTTTGCATGAATCTTAATTTAAAAAGATTTAAGATTAGGTTTGACCTAGTCATATTGGAGAGTCCTAGTTGGACTGGGATTCTCCCTCTCTCCTTGCACCACCTCATAGCCATGCCCATAATGATTTCCAGCCCCCCCCCCCCCCCCCCCCCCCCCCCCCCCGCTTGGTTTATGCGAGAGTTTCCTCATGCCTAAGAAGAGTTTCTTGCGCCCTCCCCCTCTTTGGTTGGAAATTTATCTTTGACTAATTCAATAGGTAGTTGTTCTGACCTAGGACTCTATTTGATAGTCTTGAGATTCCAAAATTTCCTTTCCTAGGCGTCTAAATATTTGATATTAGATCTGATATTTACCATCATGTTAAGCTTCCCATGCACAAGGAAAGATGGGTGGCATCCAAGAGTTGGATGCCCCCAAGTTAATTTCCTCCTTTTGACTTATTCCAACTTAGGTTTTTTGACCCTAAGTGGGATTCCTTGTGGCACCAATTTAAAATCAGATTTGATCTGATTTTGCATGGAATTAAGAAGGAATTCTACATTGATTTATGGTGCCCCACTCTAAAGAAAGAATAGGAAGGTGCCAAAGGTTGGTTTCCCCTTATATTTCCTCCTTTGACTCATTCCTTCTTAGGTAGTTGACCTAAGGAAGGACTCTATGGGATGCCAACTATAAGAAGACTTGTGGCATGTAAATACCAAGGAATTTTTCAAATAAACATCAAAAAAATAAGGGAGAGGGACATGGGAATTGGGCACTCCTTGAAGGTGGTGTGGGCCTTTCTTTTGGACAACACCTTGTATGTCCTGTTGAGAGAAAAAGAAGAGAAGAGGGGTCTTCTTTTATGGTTTCCTCTTGATCTCTTTCTTCTTCATATTTTGAAAGATTTGTGAGGAGTTTCTCTCAACCATTTCTTCTCTATTTCTTCATATCTTGGAGGGTCCAAGAGATTTGGAGAAAGAAAAATTAGATCAACTATCAGGAGGGATTTGCAAGAAGCTAGCACTTAATGCAGATCTTCGTTAGATGAACCTCTAATCAGCATAGGAGCCTCGTGTGGACAACCTATAGAGGCTGGACATCCTATGTAGCTCTAAGCAATGAAGACAATCATGAAAATCAGCAGCAGTATTCTCAACCTGTGCAAAGGTAAAGAGATCCGATATCTTTTACACATAAATTTGATCTTGGGTTTGCTTGATGTGATCTAGGGTATTGATATAATCAATACTAATTTTATTTTTGTTTTAGATTTATATTTGCATCTTGATATATCATAGATCCTAGATGTAGGTGTTTAGATTTGATCACATACAAAAATTGATTAATTAGATTAATCTAAGTCTTCTGCTATATCATTTTTCAAAAAAAAATTGAAAGGTATGCATTAAACCCTGCATAGTTTTTCCAACTAGATGGATATGTGTATGTTAAGAATATTAACATATTCATTATGTTATAACTATACTGTTAGCTATTAGTTATTTTTGTTATTGTATTAACAATTTTTATTATTATTATCATATTTTATTGTATTTAAGATTTATATTTATATTTATATATTTAAAAATATTAACCATATATTCATCTATTTATATAGCCTTGACAATGCATATATTCTACATAGTCCTTTAACCACCTATATACTTTAGCCATTTTCTAAAACATTGGATGTAACTAATTTCATCAATACCATATATGTTGTATAACAATAATATTATATATGACATTTGTGAAAATATATACTCAATCTTAGATTCTGTGAGCTAATATATGGCATTCTCAATCTTCTTGCATATGTAGAATATGGCATTATTGTTATGAAAAGTAATGTCTATCAACCTCATCTTTTAATCAAATTTTAGCCTATTTGATAATATAAAAAATTGGAAGCTTAACATATAATTGACATAAATCGGGATATTCATCAATCTAGTCAAATGCTCTCATCATATTTCTAATGAATTAATGTGAGTGATGTTTAACAATTTCATCTCTAGATATTTCAAGATCGAGCTTTACTCTTTCTAGTGATCATCTTTTAGTAGATAAAACTAAGTGTCATGAATGCATCAAAATAGTTAAGTATCACTAGACCTTTTCTTCCACATGTAGTAATTTTACGTTTAATGCATACACCATGTATGTCATATATATAGCTCCAACTTTTTCCTTATTATTTACCACTTATTCAAATAGAAATTGGGGAAGATCCTTGATGATTGGTTTTTCAAATTTGGTTAGGACCTTATTATATATTATGTTTTGATTTATAAAGAAATAGCATAAGATCTAAAGTTCTAGGATTGAAGCAAGATATTGTCTCATTGCATCTACTATTGTGGGGCTTTGGTTATTAAAGTTTTTTCTTTAGATTCAAGACTATCTTATATCATAATAACTTTAGTATCTTTGATGATAGCTATCACTCAAATTGCTAATGTTATCTATAGAAGATTCTCATGAATCTATGTAGAAGATTAGAATACATAAATAGATGTGTACCTATGTTCGCCATTAATTTACCAAGAATAGTAGCAGTGGATGCTCAAATGAATACTGAGAACTAGATCATTTTCTACCAGCTTTCTCTCAATAAATAGCTATTCGATGGGACAAGTCTGAGAACTAGTCTCATGGTATTTATAGAAAGTATAGAGGAGACCTAGCCAAATAAAATAAAATCCTACAGGCGCACCCATCATGAGCTCATGCTGGGCCAAAAGCCTACACTGTGCCATACTAACCACACCAACCTAGTATAAGGTGCATCTAGCCTAAAATAAAAGAATCACAAATAATATTAGACTTACATACATGTCTATTAATCCAGATCATATAGTCAGCCCATTTTTAATAAAATAAAATAAAATAATTAATTAATGATAGCCCATAATTAAAAAAATTCTCATATTCTCTCACTTAGACAACATTAATTATAATTTTAAAATTTTAAAAATATTTTATTTTTAAAAATGACTCTTAGGTTGAATAATAGAAAATACAGTACGTGACCATGATTTTGAAAAATATATGATCCACAGACAGCACCTCAGAATTGACTCGGTTCAATAGTATTTATCATGCTGAATCATGGAAATAATTGCATTCGTTATTTGACACAAGACTTATCTATGATTCAAACATAACTAACACTATCGACATGAGCCTTGGTGGATAGTGTAGCAAGAAAATAGCATCCAAAAGTGATCCAAATATATGTATTTTCATTGTCAGTCCTTTAATTTCTCTTCAACATGATTGGATATAAATAAGCAAGAAAAATTCTAATAGCTTTAATAACAAGCTATTCTGCCTCACATACTCAACATGGTTCAATGACGAGATAGCATAACATATCTGAGACTCGACACCTGATCTTATGTTTCATAAAATAAGTACATAAACAAGAGATATCTCCAATAATATTAAAACAAATATGTATACATAAATAAAAAAATTAAAATAAATATATCATTAATTTATCATGCCAACAAAGTATATAAAAAATGCATGAGATGTAAAGGGTCCATAATAATAAAATAATAATAAAACATAAATATAAAGTCACTCCCATTAACTAAGTGCATCAAAAGAACTCAATATGCCCATATTTTGAACATGCCTTATAAAGTATATGGGCCTCAAACCTTTAGTCAAAGGATCAGCTAACATTGACTCTGTATCTGTTTACTCAATAATTATGTCTTCTTTTCTTACAAGATCTCTTACTATCAGGCCCATACACAGCAGCACTATTATCATAATATATTATCAGTAGTCGAAAGACAGAATCAATGATTTAAAGTCCTACAATAATGTTTCTCAATAAAATAGCTTAAGTAGCAGCTCTATAACAGGCAATGAACTTAGTTTGCATAGTAGAAGAAGCTATCATCATCTGTTTAACACTCTCACAGGATACTGAATTTGAATATCTCAATAACTCTAGATCATCAGTTCTTCTATACACAAGCATATAGTCTTTGATTTTTTGTAAATATCTCATTACTCTTTTTAGTACAATCTAATGTTGAAGACCTGAATTTGATAGATATATATCAAGAATTTTGTAAACATGAGCATACATCAGGCTTCCTATAGCACTAGCATAAGAGATATTCTTCATCTGATCTTTCTCAAGCTCATGCTTAGGGCATTGATTTTTACTGAATTTATCACCTTTAGCAATAGGCATATCACATGGTTTGTAATTCTGCATATTAAATTTTTCAAGAATCCTATTAATGTATGCCTTCTATGATAAACCCAATAAATGACGTGATCTATCCCTATGAATTTCAATACCTAGGATAAAAGCTACCTCTCCAAGATCTTTCATATCAAAAGTCCTAGATAATATTTATTTAGTCTCATTAAGCAAACCATAATCACTATTAGCAAGCAAGATATCATCAACATATAAGATAAGAAAGATAAACTTGCTTCTACTGATTTTAAGATAGATGCACTGATCAACCTTATTTTTCTCAAAGCTAAGAGAGGTTACCACCTCATTAAATTTCAAATACCATTATCTAGATGCTTGTTTCAAGCCATAGATGGACTTCTTCGATTTGCAGACTAAATGTTCTCTCCTACTTTGCTGAAAACCCTCAGGCTGTTTCATATATACTTTCTCACTGAGATTATCATTTTAAAAAGTAGTTTTAACATTTATCTAACGATGTTCTAGGTAATAATGAGACACTAAAGACATCATAATTATGAAAGAATCTTTTAAGGATACTAGAAAGAAAGTTAAGGGAGTGCTTGGTTGGAGGGAGTAGGGGTCTGGAATTGGAATGGAAATAGATGACTTCCATTCCAACCACTTGGTTGGGGGGAGTTCCATTTCGATTCTGATTCTAAGATGGAATGGGAATGGTTTAATCTACTTAAAACTCAATCCTTACTCTTTCCTATGGATTCAAATTTTCATTCTCATTCCTATTTCGATTCCAATTCTGATCAAGAACCAAACACTTTAGAGGATTAGGCCATTCCAATTTTGATTCAATCCATTCTGATTCCCATTCTGATTTCGAGTCCAATCATGAACTAAGTCCCCCCTCAGTACAATAAATTTTTTCTCTCTGAGTAAATTCTTTAGTCACCAATCTAGCCTTGAAATTCTCAATTCATTCTTTAGAATCCTTCTTAGTCTTGTATACCCACTTACATTCAATAGGTTTATAATGTTTAATAGGCTTAACAAGCTTCCATACTTTATTATTAGTCATAGACTGCATCTCTTTCTTCATAGCATTTATCCATATATCAGATTAAGGATAAGTTACAACATCATGATATGTCACTGGATCAATCATATGCCTAATGTTATAATTTTTTCCAAGGTAGATAAAGAAATCATCAGGAATGATAGGCCTCCTCTATCGAATAGATCTTCTTAATGTCACTTCATCAATAGTTTGAACAGGTTGAGGATTTATAATAGGAGTGGGAGGATCAGGTGCCTGAACATCCATTCTATCAATAGGTGTAGAAACTATATTCTCATGTGATGCGGTCATAAGAATAGAGTAAGTCTTAATCTAATTATTATTATTAATATCAATACCTTGAGAAGATTTTATATCAACCACATCAAGTTCTAGAAATTTTATAGTCTATGACTCTACAATTTTGTTATCTCTTCCAAGATTATAGAACCTGTATTCTTTAGCATATTCTGGATATCCAATAAAATAACAACAACTAGTTCTAGGGTCAGTCTTTTTTTTTTAAAGGATTATATATTCTTACTTCTACAGGACAACCCCAAATTTGAAAATAGTTTAGACTAGATTTTCTACCAGTCTAAATTTTAGAAGATATTTTGGGTGTAGATTTACTAGAAACTCTATTAAGAATATACAAGATAGTTTTAATAGTCTCACTCCATAGATATTTTGGTAAGTTTGACCTACTTATCATGCTCCTCATCAAATCTTTAAGAATGTGATTACATCTTTCGACCATACCATTCTGCTCAGGACTACCAAGCATAATATATTGAGCTATAATCCCACAATCTTGTAATTATTTGGCAAACATTTATTTTAAAAATTTTAAATTTTTTAAGAGCATCAGACTTTTTTTAATCAAATAAAGATAATCATATTGAGAAAAATCATCAATAAACATGATAAAGTATTTATTGCCATAAATTATAGAGGAATAAGGTCCACCAATATCAGGATGAATTATTTCTAGAAGGCCTAAACTACGAGTTGCCTCTTTTTTTTAGTCTTAGTCAATTTACCCCTAATATAGTCAATGCAAGTCTCCATGTCTCCAAAATATAAAATAGGTAAAATGTCATCTTTAATCAGCGTATTAGTTCTTTCCTTAGATATGTGTCCTAAGCACTTGTGCACAACAAAAAGGATCTTTCTTTGATTGTAGAATATTTTGCAATCACATTCTCAACATTCAAAGAAACATAGGGATTATCATAAGGTAAACATAATTTATATAATCTATCACTCAAAATGCTATAACCAATAATTTAAGAATTAAATGCTAAATTAATTTTTTTATTATGAAAATCAAAACCAAAATTGATCTTATCTAAAGAGAAAATAGAAATCAATTTTTTTTTAAAAAGAAGGCACATGAAAGATATGTCTTAAAGAAATTTCAAAACTAGACTCTAAAGACAACTTGATAAGTCCTATGTATTTTACTTCAACTTCAAGATCATTTTCTACTTTTAGCTTGGTCTCTTTCAAGCTTGGTTTTCTCTTGTTTATTATTGAGAATAGTGTTCCAAAGCTAACCATCAGCCTATTGATGATTATATTATTTTATATAATTATATATGAATTATTAATTGAATAAAAGCTATTCTAGCTTTTTCATCATAAGTCTTTCATTTTCTAATAAACTTCTATTTGTTGTGATGAAGTCCTTAGGACTATTTAGAATCAATAAAGAAGAATTTATCGTTTAGTCCTCAAAATTATTTGCGATCAAATGATATATTGTTACCAAGGATGATAATATTTATTGAGTATAAGACGTTGTGTGCCATATAGGTTGCTTGTCCTCTTAATCAAGAAGTATGGAGACACTGATATGGCATGTAGGTGAGATATAGGGGTACATCTACACTAAACATGATTGACTTCAGAGCTTTTCTACTATCAAGAATTACTCTGATGGAATATGGACACGTGTCCCTCCTACCTGAGATCACCATGATGATTTTCAAGCAACTCACTATGCTTTGATACTGAACTACCTGAATTTCTAATTTAGTGATGGAAGATTTCTGGATACAGTCAAGTACTTGAGAAATCGATGCGCGAGTCAAGATGGGATTGACCATTCCTTGATACAAGAGCTATATTCAATAGTATTTCAATTTAGCAAAGCCTTGCCTAAGGTAGTCCTAGTGAGAGGTCACAAAACTAAATGCTTTGAGATACGATTTGGATGTCTCTTCCAGGGTTGACAGTTTAATCCTGAGTCATCCTATGCATAAAGGTTAATGGGATGAATTATGTGATAACCATATTCACGTAGGTTTTGAATGTTGCGATTGCACTATTCAACCAATCTGATCACTGGGTATAATTGCTAGATGGTCACTTTGATTAGTACAAGAAATTGATTTCTATGCTATCGACTTAGATTTGAACCTACAGAGTCACACACACTAGAAATTTCTACTCAATCTGATGGCCGATCTATGAAAGATTAATTAGTGATTTGATCATTAATTAACTCAATTTGATTAAGTGATTATTTTTGGATCAAGACCAATTGAATTGGATTTGACCCGATTAGGTTATAAGATGATCTAACCGTCAAGGAGGTTTAATCTCTGATTTGATCAAGGGTTGGGCTTGATTAATTTTTGATTTAATTAGGATTTCACTAATTCTAATTAAGCCTAAATAAATAGAGTTTATTCTGATCTAATTGGTCCTAATCAATTTGGATTGGATTGGTTCAATTGGATGTCAAATGTAAGACTAGTTTGACTAGTTTTCGTATATGCCACATCACCCTTTGACTTGCGCCTTTCTATCTCCATGAGAAAGAGGTTTCTCATGAGTTTTTTCCACACAAGGGAGGGTGTGTGTTCTTCTCATGTGCCATAAGGCTTGGTTTGATCTAGTTACCAGTTCAATTTGAATGGGATTTGAATTTTGAATGGATAACCACTTGATCTAAACCAATCCCTCATGCTTTCCTTGTTAGTGCGCATCTATAAAATATCTAATTTTATGGACATGTGACATAGGAGGGAAGAAAAGAGAGGAACATCGAGAGACCAGAGAAGAGAAAGTCTCTTCTCTGCGTGCAAAGAAAAAAAAAAACAGGCACAAAGGATTTTGGGTGAGAGCATTCCTTAGGATCTATACCTAGGGTTTAGGTTTCCAATTGTGAGTTATGAGGGTCGTGACTTCACAAAACTAGTGGAAGACCTCCTCTTCATCATCTTCTGCATTCATCAAGATCTGGAGCATCCAAAGACCCCATGAAGAAGATTAAAGGAATTTGATCTACATGAGTAATAAAGACTTCTATACAAGCTAGCACTCGGAAGGATTTGATCGAGATCAAGGTCTCATGTAGATTACCCATGGAGGTTAAATGCTTGTGTGGCTGCATTACGATGTTCAAATTTACACAGAGGAGATCAGATTGTGGTATTCTTCTATCCATGAAAAAATAACGTGTTCTGAACATGTAGAGTAGTAAAATAGTTTTACTATTGATTTTATTTTTATTTTCAAATATGCATGCATATATAATACATTAGATCCTATAGTGTGTAGTGTTTTTATATTAGATCTATAGCTTTTCATTATTAATATGATTAAAATATTATCCATTGTGCATTTATCGAAAAAAGTTTTCAAAAGTAGAGCTTGAAACCCTGCATGTTCCCTTCAATTGGTATCAGTGCAGTAGATTTTTTAATGTATTATATATACATGATTTAGATTATTTTTAAATTAAATCTAAATAATAATCTGATCTAAAAAATAAAAATGATGATCGCACGGACTGTAGATTATCCTACCGTAAGATTTATCCATTACAGTAGAGAGGTTGTCCTGGTATCTTGTGATCTATAAAATTGATCATAAAAATTTTAGATTAGATCTAATGATTTCTATGATGAGTTTAAAGGATTTAATCTAAATTTTATCATGAATTAGTCTTTTGATTAGATCTAAATAATTTTATGATTTTTTATGTAGAGTACATAGTTTTAGATTAAACTTGAATAGGATCTTAGGAAGGTTCTATTCGCTGGTTGAGCTGGCTCTCTCAGGAATCGAGCCAGCTCTACTAGCATGCCAGCCATGATATGATTTTTGGATTGATGCTCCAGTTGGCTTGATTAGGAATCGGGCCAGCTCGAATTTAATTCAAGCCAACTCGGATGGGATTCGAGCCTACCCAACTAGAATGATGACCTTTGGGCCTTCTACCTGAGCTGACTATCTCAAAAATCGAGCGAACTCAACTTCTACTCAAGCTAGCTCAGATGGGATCTGAGCTAGTCCAATTGAAAAGTTGGTTAAATATTATAATTGGCTGATTTTATGAGATCAAACCTACACCTAGTGCTTGTTTATGAAATAAGCCAACCTATTTTTAAATTGAGTCAATCTATTTAGTGAAACAGTACTAGGATATAAAGAATCTTTCAAAATTTTAAAAAATATTTTCAAAATACCAAACTCCAACCCTCAGCCTTAAACTTAACTGAGAATTAAGCATAATAAATTAGGATCTAGAATTATGAATTAAAGATTCTAAGTCATTGATCATAAAATATCGATTACTGAGTTAGTCGAATTAGGTCCATTAATTAGATTAGATCTAAGGTTAGTTAAAGAATGGACTAAATTAGAGTAATTGATCAAATCTAACCAAATGTTGATTTAGATTAGGTCAAGGACTCTTTAGACCAAATTATAGTAGTTATAGTTGGTCAAGCCCATGCCTTTAACGAGGACCAAATCGACTTGATTCGTGGCTATATAGTTGAATCTAAAATTGCTAGGTTGGTCAAATTGAAACTAAAGAATCGGATGGTATCAAAGGTAAGTCTGGCAGCTCAGACCAATGATTTTTAATTGGAAGCTACTCGCATTAATTTGATCTTTGATGAGTTAATGACATATCCTTTCCACTGATCTTACTTACTTGGCCATCCTAATGAATTAGGTTTTGATTAGATCACTTAGTGATTTGGGCTTATCCATGTCAATTAGGTAAATCAGTTTGACTGATTTAGGTGCTCCTAATGCCAGTTTTAATTAGGTCCTTATTGATCTGACTTGGTGAAGTTAGTGGGAGGATTCAAATTAGCTGGTCAATTCTTCTTAAAATTAGTTAATAATTTTTTTTAAAATTATTAGATCCATAAAATGATAAAGTTATGATGATAACTAAGTCATAGCCTTCCATTAAATTGAGTGATAATGGATCCATTGGTTTAATAATTATTGGAGGTCTAAAGACCTGGTGCTTATTGACTAATAGAATTATCATTCATAATATGATAATTTGGTCATGTCATTCTAATGGTGGTTAGGTTGGTAGACCAAAGTCGAGCTTGATTATTCATTAGTCTGATGCACCAAATGTGGTCATGTTAATGGTTGGACCAAACTGAATCTTTAATGGAGGCCAAAGCCTACTGAATATATTTTCGAAGCAAAAATTAAATTACTAGAAGTTATTTGGTGAAATAATTGATTATGAACTTACCCATAGGTGCACATGGGTTGACCAACCAAAGTTGGGCTTGTACGTAGTCTATGTGGATTCTAGTACCTACTAAGAAATTATGAGTAATTTTTAAAATTGGAGGTAGAGTATCATTTGAATAAAATAGTGGAAGAATCTTTAGACTAAAATCCAAATCTTTAGAGTAAATAATTCATATACTAATTAGATCTATGGTTTTCCTTTTGTGCAGAAATGGCCACTATCCTGTGGCTCCGATCATTGTTGGATAATGACAAACTAATGGGATCCAACTTTGATAGCTAGTATCGAAAGTTGAAGATCATCCTAGAGCATGAACGGATCTTACATGTATTGATTGATCTGACACCTGAGGAGCTAGCCTCGAACGCTATTAAAGCGATGAGAGACACTTACCAAAAATGGCTTAATAATCGCACCACTATTCAATGCATTATGCTGGCAATAATGAATGATGAGTTTAGTCATAGGTTTCAAAATGCCCTGCTCGAGAAGATGTTTCAAATATTGAATAACTTCTTTGGCACGCCTGATGACATTGAAAGGCATAAAACTAGTTGTGCCATTTTCAACGTTCGTATGAGAGATGGGATGTCAGTCACTGATCATGTATTGTATATGATCGAGATGATTGAATGCCTGAGTAAGCTGGGTTTTCTCCTACATGAGAAGCTCGGAAAGGATGCAATCCAAAATTCATTGCCCAAGTCCTTCCTCCCTTACTCATTTTAGAATGACAAAGCATGCAATGAACTACCATAGGTTATTAGGGTTGCTACAGAACTTTGAGAAGGATCATTAAGTCTAAAAAGGGTTGGTGAATGTTGTGGGAGGATCTTCTTCTGATTGACCCTTTAAGAAAGGAAAGAAGAATAAGAAGAAGAATAATAAGAAGGTGCAGCCGCATGCTGGGATGTCTGCATGGGGTCAGATCAAGAAGCACAAGCCTGACCAGAGCCACGTGGAGTGCTTCTTATACAAGAAGTAGGAACATTGGAAGAGGAACTGTTCTCAATACATTGCCATCCTGGAATCGAACAGGCTAAGGAGGAAGCAAGTAGTTGCTGTGTAGGATAATTATATGATAACACCTTGCAACTTCCCAATTTATGATATTACTATCTGGGTATTAGATATCAAAAGTCCTTATGATATTTATAATTTGATGTAGGGTTTATAGGTTAGTAGGAGATTTGGTGAAGGTGAAAGATTTCTAAACATTAAAGATGGAAGACAAGTTCCAGTTCTAGCTCTAGGAATCATGAACCTTATAATCAATTCTGATAGAGTTATTCTTAGCGACTGTCACTTTTATCCAAGTTTTTTATTGAATGTAATTTCTGTAGGCCTTTTGGCCAAGAATAGTTATTAGTTTTCAATAAAAGCAAATTTTTGTGATATCATTTTGAATGGTGTTATAGTTTATGTTAGATAATTGAATAGCAAAATATATGTATTATCACAGCCTGTTAATGTAGTTCAAACCTTCGATAAATGCCCTAGAATAGATGAAGTGTCAGATATCTACCTTTAGCATTGTAGGCTAGATCACATCAATAAGAATAGAATAAATAGGTTGGCTCAAGAAGGAATTCTTGAGGTTAATGATTGTGAATCACTTTCGATCTATGAGTCCTATCTCCTTGGAAAAATAACCAAATCACTTTTTATTAAAAAAAGATGAACGTGCCAGTGAACTCTTGGGTCTAGTACATACTGATGTATGTGGACCCATGAGCACAAGCACTGAAGGTGGATATTTCTACTTCATAACCTTCATAGACAACCTATCAAGGTATGGATATGTCTATTTAATGAAGCATAAATTGGAGTCATTTGAAATGTTCAAACTATTCTATAATGAGGTAGAAAAGCAAACTAGGAAGAGTATTAAAACTCTTTGGTTTGATCGAGAGGGTGAGTGCCTTTTCAGTAAATTTCTGACATATCTTGGAGAGAATAGGATTCTCTCCTAATAGACTCCTAGAACACCATAGCATAATGGTATGTCCGAAAGAAGGAATCAAATTCTGTTTGATATGGTTCGATCTATGATGGGGTTTGTTGGTCTGTCGATCTCCCTCTGAGGATATGCGCTCGAGTCAGCTTGTTATATTCTGAATAGGATGCTGAGTAAATCTATTTTTAAGATACCATATGAGATATGGATAGGATGTAAGCCAGTACCCTTGCACATTAGGATTTAGGGCTATCCGGCTTATGTCAGACATTTAGCAACGGACAAGCTCGGACCTAGGTCTGACAAGTATAGCTTTATAGGATATCCAAAAGAGACCAAAGGATATTACTTCTACCTAGCTAATGAACAAAAGGCATTTGTCAGTCTTAAGGTAGTTTTTTTAGAAAAGAAGTTCCTTGGTGAAGGAACTAGTGTCTCTAAGGTTGAGCTCGAGGAAGTTTAATAGGTGGAAGAACCAACATAAGTAGTTGAATCTGAACTATATTTGATTCGATCAGACCTAGAGCCTACTGAACCTACACTTTTAAAGCGATCTGATAAAGTACCACGTCAGCCAAATAGATACTATGGTTTCTTGATCCAAGATGGTGATCCTATCGAACTCGATGAGAATGATGAGGATCCAATCACCTACATGGATGCAATGTAAAGACCCGACTCTAGGAAATGACTTGAGGCCATGAGATCCGAAATGGAGTCCATGAAGATCAATGATGTATGACCCATCCAAAGAGATAAAACCCATAGGGTGTAAGTGGATCTTCAAAAGAAAAAGGGCATAGATGGGAAGGTGGAGACCTATAAAGCCTATCTGGTTGTCAAGGGGTATCGTCAACATTATGGTATTGACTATGATAAGACATTTTCTCTTATGGCAATGCTTAAGTCCATTTGAATCATGCTTGCGATAGCTACGCATCTAAACTATGAAATCTGGCAAATGGATGTGAAAATAGCTTTTCTAAATGGAGAGCTGGCTGAAGAGATGTATATGATATAATCTGAAGGTTTCACATCCATAAATGAGTCTAAGATGTGCAAGCTTCAAAGGTCCATTTATGGACCGAAGTAGGCATCTCAGAGTTGGCACATACATTTTGACAGGACGATCAAGATGTATGGCTTCATTAAGAATGAAGAAGAGTCTTGCATATATAAGTAGGCTAATGATCCAACAGTTGTATTCCTTATTTTGTATGTGAATGATATTCTCTTAATCGGAAATGATGTCCCTACATTACAAGGAATAAAGATCTGGCTATTATCATAGTTCTCCATGAAGGATCTGGGAGAAGCTTCCTACATCTTAGGGATGAAGATCTATAGAGATTGATCTAAAAGATTGCTTGGGCTGTCCCAGTCCACATACATTGACACTGTGCTGAAAAGGTTCAGCATAGAGAATTTTAAGAAAGGCTATCTACCGATAGGCTATGAAATTTCTCTCTTGAAGAGAGATTGTCTGACAATACCTCAAGAGAAAGAGCATATGAGTTGAATTTCATATGCTTCGGTAGTGGATTCTATTATGTACGCCATGATATATATGCGACTAGATGTGGCATACTCACTAGGGATAGTGAGTAGATACCAATCTGATCCAGAGGAGAACCACTGGAAGGTTGTTAAAACCATCCTAAAGTATTTGAGAAATACTAAAGACCAGTAGCTTGTTTATGGTGAATCGGACTTGAAAGTTGTGGGGTTTATAGACTTTAATTTTTAGTCTAATCATGATGACAGTAAGAGTGTGTTGAGATATGTGTTTATCCTTAATAGTGGTGCAATCTACTAGAAAAATTTCAAGCAGCACACCATGGTCTATTTAGTATGCAAGGCAGAATATATTGTTGCATCAGATGCTGCCAAAGAAGCGATGTGGCTAAAGAAGTTCATCACCAAGCTCGGTGTAGCATCCTTCCTTAATGGTCTAGTTCCGCTCTTCTGTGATAGCTCTAGAGCCATAGCTCAAGCAAAGAAATCGAAGGTATACTAGTGGATGAAGCATATTCTACACCATTTTCATCTTATTCGAGAGATTGTGGATCGAGGTGACGTCAATTTTTAGAAGATCGATGAGAAGGAGAACCTGATCGAGACATTCACTAAAGTCATTGAGGTGAAGGAGTTTGATAACTTCAAGTCGAAGATGAGTATACGATACTACACCAATTGGCTTTAGGCCAAGTGGGAGATTATTGAAAATAGTGTCCCAAAGCCAATCATCAGCCTATTGATAATTATCGTATTTTATGTAATTATATATTAATTATTAATTGAATAAAAGTTATTCTGGCTTTTTCATTATAAATTTTTTATCTTCTAATGAACTCCTATCTGTTATGATGAAGTTCTTAAGACTATTTAGAATCGACAAAGAAGGATTTATCATCTAGTTCTTAAAATTGTTCATGATCAAATGATACGTTGTTACCAAGGATGACAATGTTTATTGAGTATAGGTCGTTGTGTGCCATAAAGGTTGATTGTTCTCTTAACCAAGGAGTGTGGAGACACTGGTACGACATATAAGTGAGATGTAGTGATACATCTACACTGAACGTGATTGACTCCAGAGCTTTTCTGCTATCAAGAATTACTCTGATGGAATATGGATATAAGTGTCTCTCCGACCTGAGATCACCATGGTGACTTTCAAGCAACTTACTATGCTTTGGTGCAGGATTATCTGAATTTTTAATTCAGTGATGGAAGGTTTTTGAGCATAGTCAAGTACTTGAGGAGTCGATGCATGAGTCAAAATGGGATTGACCACTCTTGAACATAGGAGCTATGTTCAATAGTATTTCAATTTAGTAAAGCCTTAGCTAGGGTAGTCCTAGTGAGCGGTCATAGGACTAATTGCTTTGAGAGATAATTTGGATGTATCTTCCAAGGTTGACAGTTTAACCCTGAGTCATCCTATGCACAAAAGTCAAAGGGACGAATTATGCGGTAACCATATTCATGTAGGTTCTGAATGTTGCAATTATACTATTTGACCTATCTGGTCATCGGGTACCATTGCTAGATAGTCACTTCAATTAGTATAGAAAATTGGTTCCTATGCTATCGGCTTAGGTTCGAGCCTATGGGGTTACACATACAAGAAATTCCTACTCAATCTGATGGCTGATCTATAAAACATTAATTAGTGATTTGATCACTAATTAACTCAATTTGATTGAGTGATTATTTTTGGATCAAGACCAATTGAATTTGATTCATTTGGATTTGATCCTATTAGGTTATAAGATGATCTAATCATCGAGGAGGTTTAATCTCTGATTTGATCAAGGGTTAGACTTGATTAATTCCTAATTTAATTAGAATTTAACTAAGCCAAATTAAGCCTAAATAAACTAGATTTATTTTGATCTAATTGGGCCTAACCAATTTGAATTGGATTGGTTCAATTGGATGTCAAACGTAAGACTAGTTTGACTAGTCTTCCTATATGCCACATCACCCTTTGACTTGTGCCTTTCTATCTCCATGAGAAAGAGATTTGTCATGAGTTTTTTCCATGCAAGGGAGGGCATGCGTTCTCTCTTCTCACGTGCTATAAGGATTAGTTTGATCTGGTTACCAATTCAATTCAAATTGGATTTGAATTTTGAATGGATAACCACTTGATCTAAACCAATCCCTCATGCCTCTCTTGTTAGTGCACATCTATAAAATATCTGATTTTATGGATGTGCAATATAGGAAGAAAGAAAAGAGAGGAACATCGAGAGACCAGAGAAGAGAAAGTCTCTTCTCTACGTGCGAAGAAAAAAAAATTGGCGCAAAGGGTTTTGGGTGAGAGCATACCTTAGAATTTATACCTAGGGTTTGGATTTCCAGTTGTAAGTTACGAGGGTCGTGACTTCACAAAATTGGTGGACGACCTCCTCTTCATCATCTTTTACGTTCATTAGGATCTGAAGCATTCGAAGACCCACAAAGAAGATCAAAGAAGTTTTATCTACATCAGTAATAAAGACTTCTATACGAGCTTGCACTCGAAAGGAGTTGATCGAGATAAGGATCTTGTGTGGATTATCCATGGAGGTCAGACGCTTGTGTGGCTACATTACAATATTTAGATCTACACAAAAGAGATCAAATTGTAGTGTCCTTCTACTCGTGAAAAGATAACATGTTTTTAACATGTAGAGTAGTAAAATAGTTTTACTATTGATTTTGTTTTTATTTTTAGATATGCATGCATATATAATACACTAGATCCTATGGCATATAGGATTTTTAGATTAGATCTGCAGCTTTTCATTATTAATATGATTAATAATATTATCCACTATGCATTTATCAAAAATAATTTTCAAAAGTAGAGTTAAAAATCTTGCGTGCTCCCTTCATTTATGAATTCTTGCAAGAAAATAGCAACATAAGTTATGGCACCGCTATCTATCCATCAGGAATCAATAGGGACATCAACTATATTTGACTCATAACAAATAAGAGCTAGGGGCTTATCTTCTTATTTTTGATTTTTTCTAGCCAAGACTTGAACTTGTAGCATTGACTCCTTATATGGCCTTTCTTTTTATAATAAAAATATTTGACATCTTTTCTAATGGCAGCTTTAGGATCTCCTATAGAATGATTCTGACTAGGATTATTATCATGTCCTTTAGCATCTTGAGATTGTTTAGGAGTAGTAGGTTTATTCTTTTTCTTTTTCATAAAACCATTGCTAGAATAGGATTTTGGTTTGAAGGAAAGAAGGGCAATGTTACTCTTTTCTTTCTTTAGTTTCTCTTCCTCAGCAATACATTTAGTGATCAACTCATTAATACTCCAGGTTTCATTCAAAGCATTATAGGTAGTTTTGATCTAAGAGAAATTAGCAGGTAAGGAATTCAAAGTATGAGGTACTAGAAAAGAGTCAGGCAATTCAATTTTCAGATCCTTAAGTTTAGTTTAGAGATGAACCATTTTCAGAATATATTTTCTAACACCCCAAATATTATCATATCTTATGGTCATCAATTCTTTCATCAGACATCCAGACTCAACATTTTTAGATATAAGATTTTTCTATCCTATAGCATCAAATAGTACCTTAGCATTATTGGTCTCTGGCAAACCACTTAGAAGATGCTCAGAAATTGACCTCTTAATAGCAATTAAGCTAAGTCTGTTAGACTATTTCCATTTACCAAAATAACTTTTTGCTCTGATGTACTCTAGTCATTAATATCATTAGGATTATTCTCATGTAATGCCAGATCAATATCAGTAATCTCTTGAGCAAATTCCATGTCTTATTTCCATCTTTTATAATTTGATCTGGTCAAGACTTCAATGATGATATTGTTATTATTAACATCAGATGAAACTATACAAACAAATATTAAAAATATAAAATATTAGATAATAGGCATTTACACAAATAATACAGTCATATAGTGATATAAACCATAAACAAAAGCCCAAACACTATATCACATATTTTATTTTGGGCAGAACATGCAATATGCATAAGAGCTTTTACACGAGGCCACAAAAAAAATATTCTAGCATTCAAAAGCCTATTCTCTTTGGATAGATAGACCCTAAAAGTCAGAGTACCCTCGTAACATAATGGTCCATACAATTTCTAGTTAAAACACATAATAACCTCCTTTGGATAGGTAATTGTACGCCACAACTAGAAAATATCCCTCTAATGATGAAAAAATTTATGAACTGATATAAATAAACTACTTTGATGATAAATATTCATACCAATTCATAAAATTATTCATACAAAAAATTAAATACCCAAAATAATCAAGTTCAGTATGGGATACTTAACAACATGCATCCCACTGATCATAATATAATATAATATTGCATTCCAAAGTTACAACAATATGTTCATATAGTTCAAAAGATATGTTATACTAAAAATAATATCAAATACAAATTTTTTGAAGAGTATTATCAAAAATAAATTTTTTAGAAAGCAAACTAAAATTTTGCAGGACTATTATAAAATAATAATCTATAATAGGGACTTAACTATAAAACAGAGATTTCAAGCAATAAGTTACATTATAGCAGCTAAAATGCAATTTTGTTGGACTAAAATCAAATTTTTATAATTATAGAGACTAAATTATAATTTTTGTATTTACAAGAACTAAAATGTAAAATTGCAACATAATAGCTAACCAAAATGGGTTTGGATTTTGGGTTGAAATCCGAAACTTAAAACCCATTTAGCAATCTTCTCCATCCTCTCTCTCTCTTTTTTTTTGTGTGTTTTGGGCAGCGAAGAGGAAGGCTCACTGGTGCCTCCTCTCTACCTCAAAATCAGATCTGACGGCTGTAGAAAAGCTCGAACTGGTAAACCACCGCCAACAATCGTCGGTGACTAGGAAGGCCGGTGATGATGGGAGAAACAATGGGTGGTTCTGGCACCCATCTCCTTTTTTTTTTTTAATTTGGGCCGACAGTCGGTGGAAGATCGATCAACATCCTCTCTCCAACCATGCCGATCGATTGCTGGCATCGATCTACCGCCATGGGAGAGGAGGAGCACACGACGTAGAGGAGCTAGCGGCCTCCTGCTTCCCTTCATTTTTCTTCTTTTTCTTTGGCCAAAATGAGGAAAGAAAGAAAAAGGCTTGGTCGCTGATGCCACCACCCATCGAGGTCACTACCACATCCACGAATGCTACCGCCAGCCTGATGGCGACTGCTGGTTGCAGCATGGGAGGAGAAAGGAGGTTCTTTTTTTTTGTTCAGATCCTTGATCCGAGATGATCTAGGTGGGCTTCTCCACTAGCTGGTTGCTATGGCCGCCGGCTCGGTCCCACCACACTAGCAAGAGGAAGGACCGATGGCTCCCAGCCTTCGTTCCATCAAGTTGGTAGCAAGAAGGAGAAAAAAGAGGCAAGATCCATCCCAAACCTTTTTTTTTTAAAGTTTATTATCAGATCCTTAGATTTGAATGGGGACATCCCTTAAGGCAGTCGCATCCCAATCGCTGCTAGACTTTGATCTGGCTAGCAAGGAGAGGGTGAAGGAAAAATCCTATTTTTTGCCATACGATTATGCAGATCTAATCAGATCTGAGATGAATTTTTTTTAAAATTTTTTAAATGATCCAATCTGATCTAAGAGTTTTCAATTTTAATCATGATGATCTGATATTAAAAATTAAAATAAAAATTAAATTAGATTTAACATCATACCTTATTTGGATAATCTGATAACTCTGCGATGATCTTGATGTTTCTTGAGATTCTAGAAGGAGCCATGCACACGCCTGGCCTCTACTAGTATCCACTCGAGAAGGATCTGGATGTCTTCTTCTCGTAAATTTTTTTTTCAAAGATCAGATCTAAATCTGATCTGAAAGTTCTTTAAAAAAAATTTTGAAGGCAGCATGTCTGTCTCATGAACACCGTCACATAGATGTTGAACTCTTCACAAATTCAATTGGATCTTCTTCTCAGATTTATGCCTAACTTTTTAGGCATGTAGAAGAGAGGGAGAGAGAGGATACAAGGGGTGTGGGATATCTAGAATGGAAGCCTTTGGGTATGGAAAATATTTCTACATGAAGAGCCTTGGTGCAAGGGTTCTTATACAAAAGCATAGCGCCACGTCAGAGTCCCTCTTTGACCAAAATCCTCATTTTTTTAACCATTGGGCCTCTTAGACATGATCTCCATAAAAATTGCCAGATCCCATTTTATTTTCACAGTAAAAATCAATCTGAAAGGTGGCAGCATGAGTAGATAAGAAAGAGTCCACAGCGCCTAGGACTCTTTCCTCAAGAGTTTGATCCAAATAAAACTCTATCATAACTCAGTCTAGACACCTCCAAAAATCACAAAATTTAGTACACCCAATGTATAATTCATGATATATCACATATCCAAAAATTAGATTAAAATAATTTTTAAAAAATTTTCTATAAGCATCTGATCAGGTGACCCTCAATTCTCTTAAATAGGTCAACTTTTGACACTAGTCCAATTTGACTATGAATGGATTTAATTTCTATAATTAATCTGACCTAAACTTATTCCAATCAGATGAAAATAAATCCATCCAAAATATAAGAATGAGTTAAATCAAATTTGACTTGGTTGCAAGAAATCAGAAAGATTTCAGAAGGAGAAAGTCAAGCTCAATCATGTGCTAGCATGATTACCTTGAACCTGATTGGATTTAATCCAAATCAATCAAACTGGATTAGCTCAATTGATGGCATCCAAACCCAAATCCTTATTTGTATAATCTAGTTAGGTTTAATTCTGTATTATAATGAGATATGTCATGATCTCCATCATCGAAATATCTTTTGATGGATCAGAACTTTTCTGATTCATACAATTAGAATGATTGATCATCAAAATCATTCTAATTGCTCCCAAAATCCACTAGTGACACCTAGCAGTATATGGTGGCAACCCATTAGAACTGAAAGTGAATCTCTCAGTGTAGTTACCTGTGTGATTGGGTTCTTCTATCTTGAGCCCCGACAGGATTAGGGTTAAGGTGAACTTGTCAAACCCAATGTCCGTCATATGAATTAATCATTTGATTCGGGTGCAATGTGAAATCCTAATAGAAACTCTTTCTATCATCTTTACTCTACCATGGCCATGGGCTTAAGAACACAATCTCATGATTATCATAGGGTTGCTCCTCATATATCGAGGTAGATAGATCTTCTTATTGGTGCAATCCAATTCCTATAATGAACATGCTATAGCCAACATACACCTCAAGATTCTGAATGGCTAGGAGACTGAGTTATAGTATAGTCAAACTATAACAACCTCAAGATGAACTATCGATGCACCTCATATCAAAGAACCATACACACCACTGCAACATCGAGTCAATCATCGATGACAAGATAGACTTCCTTATGACTACTCAAGATGGTCACACTCAGTGCCCTCATTCTCTAACAAGTACTTATACTCTCACTTCGATGTTTCCACACCATAGACTCAAGACACGTCTATCTTAAAAAAGTGATCGTACACCAATCTTTTGGATCGATCACCATCCTCATGATGATCCTATGGTTGGGAGTAGTTTATGAGTTAATTATGAAAATTCATATCTTAAATTTTCAACTCTTAAAAATATAAATTATCATTACCATTAACTCAAAGAATGTATCACAAACACTTTTAAATACACACTATGATAGAAAAAAATAATCTATTTATTAATTTATACTCAAAATTATAAAATTTTTCTTAGAAGTGTATTACAAGTGACAGCCAATCTAATTTCTAGGGCATACATCTAACAAACTCTCACTTGACCTAAAGCCAATTGGCTACAAATCTAAGTCCCATCTTCTCAAGGTGGGCTTCGATCTTCTGCTAGCTCAATGGCTTTATCAATGGGTCAGCCACATTATCTATAGTGTTAACTTTCTTGACGTCAACGTATCCCTTCTCGAGGTAATCGCAGATGAGGTGGTATTGCCGCTCGATGTGCTTGGATTTTTGGTGAGACCTCGACTCCTTAGCTAAGGCTATGGAACCATTGTTATTACAGTACAGAGGGACGGCATCTGATGGCATCACCCCAAGCTCTATAGCAAACTTCTTGTACCACAACACCTCCTTTGCAGCTTTCGATGTTGCGATGTACTTTGCTTTCATGGTGGAATCTGCTATCACCATCTGCTTGAAACTTTTTCAGCTGACAGCACCACTATTATAAATAAACAGGCTTTTAGATGTCGATTTTTGATCACTTATATTGGATATAAAATTCGAGTTTGTATACCCCTAGACCTGGAGTTCTCCATTACAAAAGACTAGAAACATATCCTTAATCCTTCTCAAGTACTTAAGGATACATTTCATAGAAGTCCAGTGCTCTTCATCTGGATTTGATTGATACCTGCTTGTGATACTCATAGCATGGGCAATATCAAGTCGTGTACATAGCATGGCATACATGAGGCTCCCTATTGCTCAAGCATAAGGGATCTTGCTCATGCATTCAATCTCTTCAGGTGTGTTGGAACACATCTTCTTTAAGAGATCAACATCATGTCTGAAGGGCACCAATTCCCTCTTAGAGTTTTTCATGCTAAACTTCCTTTGCACCTCCTCTACGTACATCTTCTATGATAGACCCAGCATCTTATTTGGTCTATCTCTATAGACCTTAATTTCTAGAATAAAGGATGCCTCTCCTAGGTCTTTCATGAAAAATTCTTTAGACAATCATATTTTGACCATAGTCAACATGGGAATATCATTTCCAATTAGGAGGATGTCATCCACGTATAGTATGAGAAAGACAACAGCACTCCCACTGACTTTTTTGAAAATATAGGGCTCCTCCTCATTCTTGATGAATCCAAATGATTTGATCACATCATTGAAATGAGCATTTCAGCTCTAGGATGCTTGCTTAAGTCCATATATGGATCTTTGTGAAGGAAAATCCTAATTTTTCGGACCAAGTTCGTTCAGATTTGATCGGATCAAGTGATATATTTTAAAAAATTTTTTTGATCCAAATTAGATCTAAAATATTTTAGATCTAATTTATATTATTCTAATAATTAAAATAAAATATAAATAAATTAAATTAGATTTAATTTATCTTGATGTAGGGTAATCCTATTATCCATTGATGATCTTGTAAGCAGTGGAAGGTTCTGGATCTAGCCATGCAAGTGCTTGGCCTCTATCGGTATCCACTTAGGCTGGATCTGGAGATCCTCTTCTTCTCTATCATGTCTCCAAAAATTAAATCTGAATCTGATTTGGAGGATCTTCAAAACAGCTTTCGAAGATCAGCAGTTATCCTTTGCAGCAGCGCAGCCTCCTAGCTTTCTGTCACCTTTCTCTCATCTAGATTGCACCAACTAAGATCCCAAACTTCTTTGGGCATGGAGACGAGAGGGAGAAGATGATCTTGGTGTGGAGGAGGAAGAGAGAGACAGCCTTGGGGCATGGAGAATTATTCTTATATTTGAGTTGGGCGCAGGATCTTATTTATAGACTATGCGTGATCCAACTCCTCTTCTTTCCAACCAATCACAACCCTTTGTGAAATCAGATCTAAATCTGATTGGGGGATATAGAGTCCCTTGGATTCATCCTTAGATGGCGCCTAAGACCAATCAAATTTGGTTCTTAGGAGGAGTCTATTCGAAATCTAATAAGGAGATGGAGTCCTTGTCCAATAGGAACTCCTGGGCGCCTCATGCTTGGGCGCACACCACCCTTGGTGTGCGCCCTCCTCCTTGCCAATTTATGACAGAGGGACAAGCCCCCACCAGCTCTCCAATAGGTGCATGACACATGGAAAGAAGTCAAAGTATCAATGGTCAATATTTGATCAGTCAAAGGTCAACTTTTGACCAAAGTCAAAGGACGAGAAATGGCAGATGACCAAAAATGGTAGGTATTGTCTTACAAAATAAGACAACCCTTTTCTAACTTGGACAGGCTCCAGTCAGACCAAGTAAAGGCCTCTGATCAAGCACAAACTCCTTTGGCTCAGTCAGGACAACTATTTATGATAGTAAAAGAAGAACGTTAGATTCAATCGAGTGCTAGCATGATTTCCTTGAACCTAATTGAATCCCATTCAGATCGATTGAACTAGATCAGTTCAATTGATGATCACCAGATACAAACCTTTGTTTGTGTGACTCAGTTAGGTTCAGTTCTATATGGTAATGGGATATGTCATGATCTCTATCATCGACATCATCAAAACTCCTTTCGATGGATCAAAACTCTTCTGATTCGAACAGCTAGAATGATCGATCATCTAAATCATTCTAATTGCTCCCAAAATCCATCAATGACACCTAGCAGTATATGGTGGCAACCCATCAGAGCTAAATGCGAACCTCTTGGTGTTGCTACCTGTGTGATTAAATTCTTCTATCTTGAGCTCCGATCAGATTAGGGTTAAGGTGAACTCATCAAACCCTAGTTTCTGTCATATGATGTAATCATTTGATTCAAGTCCGATGTGAAAATCTAAATAGAAACTCTTTATATTATTCACTCTGCCATGGCCATGAGCTTCTGAACTTGATTCTCATGATCATCATAGGGCTGCTCCTCTACGACCGAGTAGATAGATTCCATTTTGATGCAATCCAATTCCTACAATGAACATGTTATAGCCAATATACATCCCAGGATTTCGAATGGCTAGGAGATCAAGTTATGGTATAGTCAAACTATAACACCCTCAAGGTGAACTACCGATACACCTCAGGTCAAAGAACCAGACACACCACTGCAGCATCGAGTTAGTCATTGATGAGAAGGTAGACTTCCTAATGACTACTCGAGGTGGTCACGCTCAGTGCCCTCATTCTCTAACGAGTACTTGTACTCTTGCTTTGGTGTCTCCACACCGTAGACTCAAGACTCATCTACTAAAGAGAAGCAATTGTACACCAACCTTCCGAAACAATCATCATCCTCATGATAATCCTATGGTTGGGAGCATTTTATGAGTTAATAATGATTATTCATGTCTTAAATTTTCAACTCTTAAAAATATGAATTATCATTATCATTAACTCAAAGATGTATCATAGACACTAAATACACATATGTGATAGAAAATAACCCATTTATTGATTATAGTTAAAATTATAATTTTGCCCCTAAAAGTGTATTATAGGTGTCAGCTAATTCTGGCTTCTAGGGCACATACATCTAACAATCTCCCACTTGTCCTAAAGCCAATTGGCTACAAGTCTAAGTCCCATCTTCTCAAGGTGGGCTTCGATTTTTTGTTGTCCCAATGGCTTTGTAAGTGGATCTGTCACATTATCTGTGGAATTGACTCTCTTGACCTTGACGTAACCCTTCTCGAGGTAATCGTGGATGAGGTGGTATCGCCGCTCAATGTGCTTGGATTTCTCATGAGACCTCAGCTCCTAAGCAAGGGCTATGGCACCATTGTTGTTGTTGCAGTACAGAGGATTGGCATCTGATGGCATTACTCCAATTTCTGCAGCAAACTTCTTGTACCAGAATGCTTCCTTCGTAGCCTCTGATGCAGCAATATATTCTGCTTTCATGGTGGAATCTGCTATCATGGTTTGCTTGGAACTCTTTCAGTTGACAACAACACTGTTGGTGCAGAAACTGGTCGTCGCCGGAGGTCGCTGGAGTCGAGGCCGCCGAGGTCGCCGCCGGGGACCTGCAAAACAAAGTCCCGTCCGGAGCCGGTGGGGGGTGGCTCCGGCAGGACCCTCCGACGCTCGAGTCAGCTCTGGCCAACAGTAATGGAGTGCTCGGAATGAGTTCCGGAGCTTAGAGAAGAGGAGAAGAGCTTAGAGATCAGAGAGCTTAGAGATCAGAGAGCTTAGAGATCAGAGAGTTTAGCCTTAGCGTGTCGGGAGGGTCCTTTATATAGTGGAGCTTGATGGTGACAACTGCAGCCGCGTGCTGGCGGGCCGCTCGAGGTTCGGCGGAGTCAGTCTCATGGGATGGTGCCGTGTGCGGCGGATTGAGGGTGACAGCCATCGCCGCCTGACAGTGGGTCGGCGGATTGAGGGTGACAGCCATGCGGCGGACTGACTGATGGTGATGGTTGCAGAGCTTGCCAAATGAAGGGTTGAAGGCCTTCGTCGTGTGCCCATTTCGGAGGAGTTCGGGCTCCTGAAGAGGAAGATAGGAGGGAGTTCGGCACCCATAGGCGTCTGACTGGAGATATGCAGCTAAGGCTCGTCCGCTGAAGAGTTCGGCTGCTGAGAATCCGAAGCTCGGCCGTTTGGGGTTCGGCCGGCTGTTGGACTTCGGCTAAGGCTGGGACACTTGAGAGTTCGGTAGGTGCTCGGTCGGCCGAAGTTCGATGAGGGCGACCGCTGAGGAGTTCGGCCGAGTAACGACTGCTGAGGAGTTCGGGCTCCTGAGTGACGACCGCTTGGGGATTCCGCTAAAGCCCGTCCGCTGAGGAGTTCGGCCGCTGAGAGGACTTCATTGAAGCTCGGCCGCTTGGAGTCGATCCGAAGGAGTTCGACCGTGGGGAGTCTGAAGGAGTTCGGTGGGGAGTCCGAAGGAGTTCGGCCGTGGGGAGTCCGAAGGAGTTCGGCCGCCCAGGAAGTTCGGTCTCGACGCTGGGAGTCCGGAAGAAGCTCGGGAGCTGACCAGTTCGGCCTGCTGGAAGAAGCTCGGCCGCTGGGAGTTCGGCTGAAGCCCGTCTGCCGAAGCTCTTCCGCGGCTACTGGTTACATTGGGCTGAGCGTCGGGCCGGGCTTCGGCAGGAGCGGGATTTATCCCCAACAGTAGCCCCCCCACTCCCGAGTTCAAAAATTGAAGGAAGGGAGTACCAAAACAGGCGACTGCCGAAGTCTTCTTCCAGGCTCCGCATTTGTTGCAGCTGAAGCTCGGGGGAGGTCTCATCTCCAGCCAATATTGACGCTGAAGTTGAGGCTGAGGCTTGGGGGAGACCTCATCTTCAGTCGATGTTTGGAGTTGAAATGGAACTCGTTTCCAGCTAAAGTCGATGAAGCTGATGTTGAAGCCGAAGTAAATCTCGCCTCCTACGGTCGAGGTCGGATTTGAGCTCCTCGGGGGCGACATTGTCTTCATCAGCTGAAGTTGACTCGAGGGAGACCTCCTCTCTTGCAGCCGAGGTTGAAGTGCGCGCTCGGGGGAGATCTTATCTCCTGCAGCCGAGCTTCTTCGGGGGAGATCTCGTCTCTAGCCGAGGTTGGTGCTCGCGTTAGGACGAGGTTCTCCTCCTGTTCCTAACCGAGGTTGTTCACGGTCGCTCACTCGGGAGAGATCTTATCTCTAGCCGAGGTTGTCAACGGTCGCTCGGGAGAGATCTTATCTCTAGCCGAGGTTGGTGCTCGCGTTAGGACGAGGTTCTCCTCCTGTTCCTAACCGAGGTTGTTTCCGGTCGCTCTGCGAGAGATCTTAATCTCTTAGCCGAGATTGGTGCTCGTGTTGGACGAGGTTCCCTCTGTTCCTAATCGAGGTTGTTCACGGTCGCTCAGGAGAGATCTTATCTCTAGCCGAGGTTGTCAACGGTCCGCTCGGGAGAGATCCTATCTCTATCCAAGGTGGTGCTCGGTTAGGATGAGGTTCTCGCTCCTTTTAACCGAGGTTGTTTCGGTCGCTCGGGAGAGATCTTATCTCTAGCCGAGGTTGATTCGGTCGCTCGGGAGAGATTTTATCTCTAACCGAGGTTGAAGTGCGCGCTCGGGGGAGATCTTATCTCCTGCAGCCGAGCTTCACTCGAGGGAGATCTTATCTCCTGCCGCAAGCTTCACTCGGGGGAGATCTTATCTCTGCAGTCGAGGTGCGCGCTCGGGGGAGATCTTATCTCCTGCGGCCGAGCTTAGTGCTCGCGTTAGGACGAGGTTCTCCTCCTGTTCCTAACCGAGGTTGTTCACGGTCGCTCGGGAGAGATCTTATCTCTAGTCGAGTTGACTCGGTCGCTCGGGAGAGATCTTATCTTAGCCGAGGTTGATGATCATGTTTAGGACGAGGTTCTCCTCCTGTTCCTAATCGAGTTGTTCACGGTCGCTCAGGAGAGATCTTATCTCTAGCCGAGGTTGACTCGGTCGCTCGGGAGAGATCTTATCTTGCCGAGGTTGATGATCATGTTAGGACGAGGTTCTCCTCCTGTTCCTAACGAGGTTGTTCACGATCGCTCAGGAGAGATCTTATCTCTAGCCGAGGTTGACTCGATCGCTCGGGAGTTAGAGATTTATCTCTAGCGTTGTTGATTGCTGTTAGGACGAGGTTCTCCTCCTATTCCTAACCGAGGCTGTTCACGATCGCTCAGGAGAGATCTTATCTCTAGCCGAGGTTGACTCGGTTTGCTCGGGAGAGATCTTATCTCTAGCCGAGGTTGTCAACGGTCGCTCGGGAGAGTTCTTATTCTAGCCGAGGTTGATGCTCGCGTTAGGACGAGGTTCTCCTCCTATTCCTAATCGAGGCTGTTCACGATCGCTCAGGAGAGATCTTATCTCTAGCCGAGGTTGACTCGGTCGCTCGGAGAGATCTTATCTCTAGTCGAGGTTGTCAACGATCGCTCGGGAGAGATCTTATCTCTATCCGAGGTTGGTGCTCGCGTTAGGATGAGGTTCTCCTCCTGTTCCTCACCGAGGTTGTTCCGGTCGCTCGGGAGAGATCTTATCTCTAGCCGAGGTTGATTCGGTCGCTCGGGAGAGATCTTATCTCTAGCCGAGGTTGAAGTGCACGCTCGGGGGAGATCTTATCTCCTGCAGTCGAGCTTCACTCGGGGGAGATCTTATCTCCTGCGGTCGAGGTGCGCACTCGGGGGAGATCTTATCTCCTGCGGCCGAGCTTATTGCTCGCGTTAGGACGAGGTTCTCCTCCTGTTCCTAACGCGGTTGGCGAGGAGAAGCTGATCGTAGCGCATTTTCGTTCGAGGGTTGTCGGGGTGTTGTTCCTCGGAGTTCCCTCGGGCAGCAAGTCCCGTCCAGACGACCTCCTCTATCTCATGCCGGCCTTCATAATTTGGACCATGCTTCTCTTGACTTTGTCGCTGGGGATGACAATCACCGATGTAGCTAGCTCCTAGCTCCTCCCTGGGGTGGCGTTGATGACGCCGCGGGACGGCCAACCTTCTTGTCTTTTCCAGTTATGGCAGTGCCTATAGTCGATCTTCTCCTTGATCGCGCACGTTTGGAGAGACCGTAGTCCTTCAGGTCTTGGCGGCTGGCTCTTAACTTTGCCGAGGATTCGAGTTAGAGGAGCGGGTCGAGGATTCGAGTTAGAGGAGCGGGTCGTAGCTGCGGAATCTTTCGGGAGGAGGATTTCTTCGCGCCCTTCTGTCGGGGCTTCCTTTACGATGAGCTCGAGAAGTTCGGGCTTCGCTTGCGTGGAGCTTCATTCCGCTTTCCTGTGAAACTTTCCGTGGGAGAACTTCATGCTTCTTTATCGGGGAGTTCGGCCTCGATCGCCCTGGGGCGGTCTCGAGCACGGCGAACTTCACTTGGGTGATCTGCTACGAAGTTCGGCCTCCTTTATGCCGAACTTCAGGCGTGGGAGAACTTCGTTCCATCCTTGCCGGTGCGAACTTCATTTCGCCTTGATGATGAGCCTTGGGGGAGCTCGGCTTTTCTTCAAGCCGAACTTCATTCCTCTTTCCCACGAGACCCGCCGTGGGAGAACTTCCTGCTGCTCTTGTTCGGACGAGTTCGGACGAGCTCGAGGGGAGCTCGGCTTTTCTTGCCCGAACTTCGTTCCGCCTCCGGTGAACACTTTGTAGGCGGTTCCTTTGGGGGACATACTGGAGCGTGAGTTCGGCCTTACTTGCGCCGAACTTCGTTTCGCTTTCCCGCGGAAGCTTCCGCGGGAGGACTTCATACTTCTTTGTCGGAGCTTCTCGATGACGGGCTCATGGTGGGTTCGGCTTCTCACGCCGAACTTCATTCCGCTTCAGCGGGAAGAACTTCTGCTCTCCGTTTCTCTCTTAGGGGCGATTGGGCTCTTCCTTAAGGCTGATTCCTCGCGCCCTCATGGCGGGCTTGCTAGTGGAGTCACCACCGGAGGTTGCTGTATAGCCTGCAACGCCTCCGTGAGGCCACGGATCTGTCGGACAAGCAGGCCAAACTGCTTCACATCCACCGTGGGTGCAGGTGGAACCTAGGCTACCGGGGCTGAAGCAGGAACAGAGCGGGCTGGACGGGATCGGGTCGCAGAGGCACGAACGCCGTGCGGAAGCTCTCCTGGGTGCGTTTTCTTTCGAAAGGAAAAGGAAGATCTCTGGAGAGGGAAGAGAAGGGTCGCCGAGCACTCCTTTAAGAACAAGGGAACCTCGAAGGTTCAGGTCCTTCCTCTAGCGCCAATCTATTGGTGCAGAAACTGGTCGTCGCCGGAGGTCGCTGGAGTCGAGGCCGCCGAGGTCGCCGCCGGGGACCTGCAAAACAAAGTCCCGTCCGAAGCCGGTGGGGGGTGGCTCCGGCAGGACCCTCCGACGCTCGAGTCAGCTCTGGCCAACAGTAATGGAGTGCTCGGAATGAGTTTCGGAGCTTAGAGAAGAGGAGAAGAGCTTAGAGATCAGAGAGCTTAGAGATCAGAGAGTTTAGCCTTAGCGTGTCGGGAGGGTCCTTTATATAGTGGAGCTTGATGGTGACAACTGCAGCCGCGTGCTGGCGGGCCGCTCGAGGTTCGGCGGAGTCAGTCTCACGGGATGGTGCCGTGTGCGGTGGATTGAGGGTGAACAGCCATCGCCGCCTGACAGTGGGTCGGCGGATTGAGGGTGAACAGCCATCGCCGCCTGATGGTGATGGTTGCAGAGCTTGCCAAATGAAGGGTTGAAGGCCTTCATCGCGTGCCATTTCGGAGGAGTTGGGTCCTGAAGAGGAAGATAGAGGGAGTTCGGCACCATAGGCGTCTGACTGGAGATATGCAGCTAGGTCGTCCGCTGAGAGTTCGGCTGCTGAGAATCCGAAGCTCGGCCGTTTGGGGTTCGACCGTTGTTGGACTTTGGCTAAAGCTGGGACACTTGAGAGTTCGTTAGGTGCTCGATCGGCCGAAGTTCGTGAGGGCGACGCTGAGGGTTTGGCCGAGTAACGACTGCTGAGGAGTTCGGGCTCTTGAGTGACCGACGCTTGGGGATTCCGCTAAAGCCCGTCCGCTAAGGAGTTCGGTCGCTGAGAAGGACTTCATTGAAGCTCGGCCGTTGGAGTCGTCTGAAGGAGTTCGACCGTGGGGAGTTGAAGGAGTTCGGCGTGGGGAGTCCGAAGGAGTATCGGCCGTGGGGAGTCCGAAGGATTCGGCCGCCAGGAAGTTCGGTCTCGACGCTAGGAGTCCGGGAGAAGCTCGGGAGCTGACCAATTCGGCCTGCTGGAAGAAGCTCGGCCGCTGGGAGTTCGGCTGAAGCCCGTCTGCCGAAGCTCTTCCACGGCTACTGGTTACATTGGGTTGAGCGTCGGGCCGGGTTTCGGCAGGAGCGGGATTTATCCCCAACAAACACCATTGCACACAAACAGACTCCCAGATGTCGACTTTCGATCATCTACATCGGACATGAAATCCGAGTCTGTGTATCCCTGGACTTGGAGTTCTCCATTACCAAGACCAACATCATATCCTTAGTTCTTCTTAAGTACTTAAGGATACATTTCAAGAAGTCCAGTGCTCTTCACCTGGATTTGACTGATATCTGCTTGTAAACTCCCAGTATGGGCTATATCAGGTCGTGTACATAGCATGGCATACATGAGGCTCCTATTGCAGAAGCATAGGGATCTGCTCATGCGTTTCTATTTCCTCAGTGTGCTAGGGCACATCTTCTTGGAAAGATGAATACCATGTCTGAAGGTATTAATCCCCTTTTATGTTTTTCCATACTAACCTCTTTAGTACTTCCTCTATGTACATCTTCTGTGAAAGTCCTAGCATCATATTCGGTCTATCCCTATAGACCTTAATTTCTAAAATAAAGGATGCTTCTCACTAGGTCTTTCATGGAGAATTTCTTGGCAACCATATTTTGACTGTCGCCAACATGGGAATATCATTCCATAAGGAGGCTGTCATCCATCATACATAGCGAGAGACAACAGTGCTCCCCTGACTCTTTTTGAAGACACATGGTTCCTCTTCATTTTTGATGAAACCAAATATTTTGATCACATCATTAAAATGAGTGTTCTAGCTCTGAGATGCTTGCTTAAGTCCATATATGGACCTTTGCAGCTTGCAAACCATGTGATCAGTATCACTGGATGTGAAATCTAGCAGCTGTTCCATATAAATATCTTCCTCAAGATATCCATTTAAAAACATCATTTTCACATCCATTTGCCATATTTCATAATCGAAATAGGCTGCAATGGCAAGAAATATGTGGATAGATTTTAGCATAGTCACTGAGGAAAAGGTATCCTGATAGTCAATGCCTTCGCATTGACTATAACCTTTTGCCTAGTCTAGCCTTGAATGTTCCATATTTCCATCTACACAATCTTTCTCTTGAAGATCCATTTACACCCAATAGGTACTATACCTTCTGGTGGATCTACCAAGGTCCAGACTTGGTTTGAGTGCATCGAGTCAATTTTTGACTGCATTGCCTCTAGCTATTTCTCGGAGTCGATATCTGATATCGCCTCGTTATAGGTTTTGGGATCATCACCATGAGCACCAATTACCTACGAGGAATATTTTCTCTATTTCTCTGAAATAAACCTAAGTATCTTTCAGGAGGATGGAAACTCTTTTCGATCTAGTGAGGTGGAGGAGGTAGTATTCTTATTGGCTCACCTGATTTGTTTCCAGTTGTCGTTAGCTCGTTGTACTTATGAGATTTCTCATCAAGCTTAATCTGCTTTCCAAGTGCCATTTCTTATAACTATTTATTAAAAGAACTATTTGTTCTAAAAATGATTCATGTCAACATAATAAGTCTTTTACAATGTGCTATAATTAAATAATTTGGCTGATGATTATTCGTTTATGACTGATATTATGTAGAATGTGTACGGACTCTGAAGGACCTAAACTCTAACTTGTCGCTTGTTGTCTTTTGACTGATCCGAACAATCCCAAATTCTGAGATGACTCAAACTTGGTTTCTTACCATGCCATATCTCATATGGTGTGGTAGGAACGGTTTTAGAGGGAATCCTATTCAGTAGATAAATTGAAGTTAACAATGAGTATCCCCAAAGAAAATTAGGGAGGTCTATGAAGCTCATCATGGATCGGACCATATCCAATAGAGTCTGATTTCTCCGTTCCGAAATCCCGTTGAGTTGAGGTGTTTCTAGTGGAGTCCATTGAGAGACTATGCCATTTTTTTTGAGATAGTCTAGGAATTTTCGACTAAGATATTCACCTCCTTGATCTGATCGAAGAACCTTAATGGATTTTCTAGTTTGTTTTTCTACATCATATCTAAATTCTTTGAACTTTTCAAAAGCTTCAGACTTATGTCTCATAAGATACACATACCCATATCTAGATAGATCATCGGTAAAGGTAATGAAGTAGACAAAATTATCTTTAGCCGGCACATCAAATGGGCCGCACACATCAGTATGTACTAGGGCAAGAAGATCTGTGGCCCTTTCCCCATGTCCTACAAAAGGAAGTTTAGTCATTTTGCCTTGAAGACAAGATTCACAAGTTGGATATGACTCGGAAGTCAATGGACTCAATAGCCCATTTTTCTCCAATTTGTTAATCCTATCTTCTGCTATATGACCTAATCTCAAGTGCCATAGATACCTATCATTTGGACTATCCCTAGGTCATTTGGCATTCACATTTTGCTCGATAGTTAGAACAGATACATCAATATGTTGCTGATAAAGACCGTTAATAAGAAAACCATTTGCAATTTTATTTCTTTCATAAAGAATGTTACAATGATCCTTAAAGAAGGTAATCACATAGCCTTCTAGTGCTAAGCATGAAACAGAAATCAAATTCTTGCTAGCTATAGGCACATAATAACAGTCTTTCAAAACTAAGTCTAAACTAGATGGTAATCAAAGAGGGTATGTTCCCACAACCACTGCAGCAACTCTTGCTCCATTTTCGATGCATAGGATCATGTCTCCATCCCTCAGCCTCCTGCTATTCTCAAGACCCTGCATGAAAGTGCACAGATGAGCACTAGAACCAGAGTCAAGCACCCAACTGGATGCAGAAGAAACCGTAAGGTTAGACTCAATAACGAGCATACCTCCAGAAGGACCTTCCTTCTTATTCTTTAGGGTGGAAGGTAAGTAGGATAGTTTCGCTTCCAGTGGCCGTCGCTGTTGCAATGGAAACACTTTCCTTTAACAGCGGCCTTCTTCTTCAATTCTGCTTTCTTCTTCCATCTTCTGCTTTTTCGCAGACTTTTTTTTTCAGAAGACTTTCTTTTGAAAGAAGTCCATTCCATAGCAAGAACTGAGCCTTTAGAATCTTTCATAGAAAGCTCAGCGGTGACTAGCATGTTCATTAATTTGGTCAAGGAATTTTGAAGTTTATGCATGTGGTAATTCATGATGAATTGCCCATATGCATCAGTCAAGGATTGCAGAATAACATCGTTCTGCCGATCCAAGTCTAACTTCACATCGAGCTTCTCAAGCTCTTTTAAGTCCTTGATCATCATCAGACAGTGATCTTGGACTGACTGTCCATCATGCATCTTAGCCTTAAAAAGTCATTTCGTGACTTGATACTTGGTTGCGGGACTCTGTTCACCAAACATCTCTTGCAGGTGAGCCAACATTTGGCAAGCAATCTCGATATCTTCATGTTGGTGCTGGTGCTCATTAGACATCGAGCCCAACATGTAATATCTGACCTTATTATCTTTATCTTTCCATTTTTCTTGAGATGCTCTCTGTTCAGTGGATGGACGGGCTGGTAAGATGGGAGGGTCCTGGTCCAATACATGGGTTAACTTCTTGGAACCCAAAATGATTTTATAGTTCTTGAGTCAATATTTATAATTGGATCCGATCAATCTATTTATCTAGGATACGTGCTAATGGGTTGGACATAGATATTTTCCTGTAGAGAGTTAAAGATTCTAGTTAGATACTTTAATTATGACTTGACCAATTTATTTAGAGATTTTATTTTTAAACAAATTAGCTCCCACTATTTTCTCAGATCCCTACACTCCCTCTGTAGAGATGCGAAAATCTCCATGATTAATGATTTTTAGTGGATGGTGCGATCTCACCAACTGACTCATCACCTCACCTAACAGTTATTGTTGATGGGTTAGCCAATGAGTGAATAACTCTTGTTCAATGATTCTCTAATCATGGTGCACCCAAACTTGGTCTCTAATTCATGAATCTCACCATATCCAAAATATTGATCCACTCCTTAGTTAAGTCAGACCGACCATTTGCACAGACTGGATTCCTAATTAAGTCTCTCATCGTATCCAAAATATTGAGCCCAACTCATCCTCCAGCCCATAGCATCCAATGCCTAATAGACATGGTTGCATCTTTTCGATGCAACTGAGCCACTGTATTCAGTCGAGAATAATCAACTCTGGAAAGGGCCCACACATCTACAATGGTGGAAGATCTCAGACTTAATCTTTTTTCTTAAGGAGAATTGATTCAGGTCTCATTAAACTAGACTTATCATAGTCATAACAATTATGACTAACCTAGTGGCATGGGTTTGCTCGAATTATTGACCATCTCAAATTAGAACTGAGTCAACAGATATGGCCAGGTAAGTGAGATCGGTGGAAGGGATATACCATTAACTCATACAAGAATGCATTCAGCTCGAGTAGCTCCTAATTAAAAATCAGTCGATCGTATGTGCCAAACTTATCTTAGACACCAAATTATTGAGCCAGAACCAATTGGGTTAGCCTACAATCCAGACTCTAACCTCTGAGCCTAATTAGGTCTTGCTTGATCGTGACTCGATCTTGACTCAGACTTAATCCTGTTAGGCTAGTCAATTTAAGCATTGTTGATCCCATCTAACCAACTCTTGGTTCGGTTTGATCAACCACTTAGACCTAATTGAGCTACCCAAGCCCGAACCCAGTATTATGAATATGTCTTATATCTAAAATTCTCAATTTTAGATCTAATTAATATTTCATAATCTTAATTCTTAATTAAGTAGGGTTCATAAACAAAATATGCATAATAAATCCTAGGATTTCAGGATCTAGAATTTTGCAGAAAGTAAGTTTTGGGTTTCTAATTAAGGACGAACGTGCAGCACCCCTACACGTCATAAGAACACCCAATTGGATGGGAGGAGAGGGCCTTTAAATCCTTCTTTGTTCTTATGACCGGATGGCTAAGAGGAATGCCTTAATCAGGAACATGTAATACTACAAAACAGTTTTAGATCTATATCATATATCTCATATACAAATTAGATCTAATCATGGCATATTTTGCATACCTCTCATGTATCAAATCATGCATATTTTCATATCTAAATTATCTCATAATAATCTAAAAAATTAAATTTAAATTAATCTTATTAAAATAAACTCTAATCTAGACAACTATGTAGAACTATTCTACAACTAGTCTAGACATGCATCAATCATATCTCATATGATGTTAAAATTAAATAATTTTATTTACTATTTTTTAGATGTTATTATAATAATTATAATATCAAAAAATAGTAAATAAATAGATCTAAAATATTATTTAATCAAATTAAATTATAAACATGCAAGACTATTCTATAGAACTATTCTATTTTAGAACTAGTCATGCATATTTTCTAATCTTAGATCCAAATTATTTAATTTTAATTTTTTTAATTTTAGATCTGATCACATCTCATGTGACATCTGAAATTACTTATTTTTTTATTAAAATAAATTTAAAATTAGATCTAAATACTTCAGAACCTTGGCTCTGATACCAGTTGAAGAAAAATCCTAATTTCCCAGACCAGGTTTGTTCATATTTGATCGGATCAAGAGATATATTTCAAAAATTTTTTTTTTTGATCTAAATCAGATTTAGGATGTTTCAGATCTAATTTATATTATTCTAATACTCAAAATAAGATATAGATAAATTAAATTAGATTTAATTTACCTTGATGTAGGGTAATCCTATTACCCGTTGATGATCCTATAAGTAGTGGAAGATTCTGGATCTAGCCATGCAAATGTCTGGCCTCTACCGGTATCCACTTAGACTGGATTTGAAGATCCTCTTCTTCTCTATCACATCTCCAAAAACTAGATCTAAATCTGATTTGGAGGATCTTCAAAATAGCTTTCAAAGATCAGCAGTTGTCCTTTGCAGCAGTGCAGCCTTCTAGCTTTCTGTCGCCTTTCTCTCATCTAGATTGCACCAACTAGGATCCCAAACTTCTTTGGACATGGAGAGGAGAGGGAGAAGATGAGATTGGCATAGAGGAGGAAGAGAGAGGCAGCCTTGGGGCATGGAGAATTATTCTTATATTTGAGTTGGGCGCAGGGTCTTATTTATAGATGCGTGATCCAACTCCTCTTCTTCCCAATCAATCACAATCCTTTGTGAAATCAGATCTAAATCTGATTAGTAAGAATAGAGTCCCTTGGATTCATCCTTAGATGGTGCCCAAGACTAGTCAAAGTTGGTTCTTAGGAGGAGTCTATTTGGAATCCAATAAGGAGATGGAGTCCCTATCCAACAGGGACTCCTGGGCGCCTCATACTTGGGTGCATGCCACCCTTAGTGTGCGCCCTCCTCCTTGCCATTTTCTGGTAGGGGGACAAGCCCCCACCAGCTCTCCAATAGGTACATGACACATGGACAGAAGTCAAAGTATCAATGGTTAATATTTGACCAGTCAAAGGTCAACTTTTGACCAAAGTCAAAGGACGAGAAATGGTAGGTGACCAAAAATAGCAGGTATTATCTTACAAAATAAGACAACCTTTTTCGAATCTGAACAGGCTCCAGTCAAACCAACTGAAGGTCTCTGATCGAGCACAAAATCTTTTGGCTCAATCAGGACAACTATTTATGATAGTAAAAGAAGAACATTAGGTTCAATCAAGTGCTAGCACGATTTTCATTGAACCTAATTGAATCTCATTCAGATCAATTGAACTGGATCAGTTCAATTGATGATCACCAGATTCAAACCCTTATTTGTGTGACCTAGTTAGGTTCAGTTCTGTATGGTAATGGGATATGTCATGATCTCTATCATCAACATCATCGAAACTCCTTTCGATGGATCAGAACTCTTCTGATTCGAACAGCTAGAATGATCGATCATCTAAATCATTCTAATTGCTCCCAAAATCCACCAGTGACACCTAGCAGTATATGGTGGCAACCCATCAGAGCTGAATGCAAACCTCTTGGTGCAGCTACCTGTGTGATTAAGTTCTTCTATCTTGAGCCCCGATCAGATTAGGGTTAAGGTGAACTCGTCAAACCCTAGTTTCTATCATATGATGTAATCATTCGATTCAAGTCCGATGTGAAAATCTAAATAGAAACTCTTTCTATTATTTCACTCTGCCATGGCCATGGGCTTCTGGACTTGATTCTCATGATCATCATAGGGCTGCTCCTCTACCACCGAGGTAGATAGATTCCATCTTGATGCAATCCAGTTCCTACAATGAACATGCTATAGCCAACATACACCTCAGGGTTCCGAATGGCTAGGAGACCGAGTTATAGGTGTAGTCAAACTATAACACCCTCAAGGTGAACTATCGATGCACCTCAGGTCAAAGAACCAGACACACCACTGCAGCATCGAGTCAGTCATTGACGAGAAGGTAGACTTCCTAATGACTACTCGAGGTGGTCACGCTCAGTGCCCTCATTCTCTAACGAGTACCTATACTCTCGCTCTAGTGTCTCCACATCGTAGACTCAAGACTCATCTACTAAAGCGAAGAGATTGTATACCAACCTTCCGAAACAATCACCATCCTCGTGATGATCCTATGGTCGGGAGCATTTTATGAGTTAATAATGATTATTCATGTCTTAAATTTTCAACTCTTGAAAATATAAATTATCATTACCATTAACTCAAAGGATGTATCACAGACACTAAATATATATATGTGATAGAAAATAATCCATTTTATTGATTATAGTTAAAATTATAATTTTGCCCCTAGAAGTGTATTACAAGTGTCGGCCAATTCTGGCTTCTAGGGCACATATATCTAACACTTTGCAGCTTGCAGACCTTATGATCAGTTTCACTGGATATGAAACCCAGTGGCTATTCTATATAGATATCTTTCTCAAGATATCCATTTAAGAACATCATTTTTACGTCCATCTGCCATATTTCATAATCAAAATAGGCTACAACAGCAAGCAATGTGCGGATAAATTTGAGCATGGCTATAGTGAAAAAGTATCCTGATAGTCAATGCCTTCGTGTTGCCCATACCCTTTCACTATGAGCCTTGCTTTGAATGTCTCTACATTTCCATCAGTATCTATCTTTCTCTTGAAGATCTATTTACACCCAATAGGTACTATACCTTCAGATGGATCTACTAAGGTCGAGACTTGGTTTGAGCGTATTGAGTCAATCTCTGACTTCATTGCCTCTAACCATTTCTCGAAGTCGATATCTGATATTGCTTCATCATAGATTTTGCAATCATCACTATGAACCCCTTTTCCTGTGAGGAACATTTTCTCTACATCCTCTGAAATAGTACCTAAGTACCTTTCAGGAGGATGAAAAATCTTTTTTGATCTACAAGGTGGACGAGGTAGTGATTGAACTAGCTCAATCTGATTAGGTTCCATAGGTTCCTTGGCTCATGGCTCTTGGGAGACTTTTTCCTTAAGCCTAATCTATCTTCCAATGCCACCATCTTGAATAAACTATTTTTCAAGAAAGATGGTATATTGACTCACAATCACATTATGATCTTTCGAAAGATAGAAAAAATATACTAATAATTTTTTAGGATATCCAATAAATCGAGCTCTAAAGGGCCTAGACTCTAATTTATCTGCCTGTTATCTCTTAACATGGGCCAGACAATCCTAAATTCTGAGATGGCTCAGACTTGGTTTCTTACCATGCCATATCTTATACGGTGTGGTAGAAATGATTTTGGGTGGAACCCTATTCAGTAGATATATAGTGGTCAACAGACTATGTCCCTAAAGAAACTTAGGAAGGTTTGTGAATCTCATCATAGATCGAACCATATCTAATAGGGTTCAATTTCTCCATTCTGATATCTCATTGAGTTGAGGCATTTCAAGTGGAGTCCATTGAGAAACTATGCCATTATCCTTAAGATAGTCTAGAAATTTTTGACTAAGATATTCACCTCCTCAATCTGATCAAAGAACCTTAATAAGTTTTTTTGTTTGTTTTCTACTTCGAGTCTAAATTCCATAAACTTTTCAAAAGCTTCAGACTTACATCGCATCAAATATAGATACCCATACCGAGATAAATCATCGATAAAGGTGATGAAGTAGATGTAATTACCCCTAACTGGCGCATCAAATGGGCTGCATACATCAGTATGTACTAGGGCAAGCAGGTCTGTGGTCCTTTCTCCATGTCCCACAAAAGGAAGCTTGGTTATTTTGCCATGAAGGCATGATTCACAAATCGGATATGACTCGAAAGTCAATGAACTCAACAGCTTGAATTTCTTCAATTTGTTAACCCTGTCTTTAGCTATGTCCTAGCCTAAGGTGCCAAACATACCTATCGTTTAGACTATCCCTAGGTCGCTTTGATCCTATGGCATTCACATTTTGCTCAATATTAAAAATAGAAATATTAATATATAATTGATAGAGATCATTTATAAGAAAATCACTTATAATTTTATTTCTTTCATAAAGAATATTACAATGGTCCTTAAGAAAACTAATTACATAGCCTTCCTGTGCTAAACATGAAATAGAAATCAAATTCCTACTTACTGCAGGCACATAAAAATAATCATAAGTACTAAGTCTAATCCTGATGGTAATTGCAGAGGATAGATTCCTACGATCATAGTAGCAACTCTTGTACCATTTTTGATGCATAGGATCATCTCACCATCTCTCAGCCTCCTGCTATTCTCAAGATCCAGCATAGAAGTGCACAAGTGAGCACTAGAACCAAAGTCAAGCATCCAACTAGATGCATAAGAAATCAAAAGATTAGATTCTATAATAAGCATACCTCCAAAAGGACCTGCATCCTTCTTGTTCTTCAGGTTGACCAGGTAAAGAGGGCAGTTTTGCTTCTAATGGCTATCAGTGTTGCAATGAAAATATTTTCTTTTGCCAACAACCTTCTTCTTCGGCTTTGCCTTTTTCTTCTTCCCACCATCCATCTTCTGCTTCTTCATAGATTTTTCTTTATTCTAAAAGATTTTTTCTTGGAAGAAGTCTGCTCCATAGTAAGTATTGAGTCTTTAGAACCTTTTATAGAAAGCTCAATAGTAACCAGCATATTCATGAGCTCAGCCAAGGTATTTTGAAGTTTATGCATATGGTAGTTCATGATGAACTGCCCATATGCATCAATCAAGGACTGCAAAAATATGTCAGTCTACAGATCTTGATCTAACTTGATACCGAGCTTCTCAAGCTTTTCTAAGTCCTTGATCATCATTAGATAATGATCTTGGACTGATTGCCCATCATGCATTTAAGTCTTAAATAGTCTTTCAGTGACTTCATATTTGGCTATGCAACTCTATTCACCAAACAACTCTTGCAAGTGAGCCAACATTTGATGGCTAGTCTTAATGTCTTCATATTGGCACTGAAGCTCATCAGACATTGAGTCCAACATGTAATATCTGACTTTGTTATCTTCATCCATCCACTTCTTGAGAGATGCACTCTGATCAGTGGATGGACGGACTGATAAGGTGGAAGGATCCTGTTCTAACACATGAGTCAATTTCGTGAAATTCAAAATAATTTTAAAGTTTTAGAGCCACTCCTTATAGTTGCATCTGGTCAGTCTATGGGTATCCAAGATACGGGCTAGTGGGTTGGACGTAGATATTTTTCTGTAGAAAGTCAAAGTTTCTAGTTAGATTTTGTAATTAGACTTAACCAATTTATTTAGGAGTTTCATTTTTAAATAAATTAGGCTCTCACTATTTACTTGGATCCCTACACTCTCTTGGCAAAGATGCAAAAATCTCTATGATTATTGATTTCTAGTGGATGGTGTGGTCCCACCAACTAACTCACCGCCTCACCTAACAGTTATTGATGATGGATCAACCAATGAGTGGACAACTCTTGTCCAATGATTCTCTAATCATGGTGCACCCAAACCTAGTCTCTAATTCATGAATCTCATCATGTCCGAAATATTGATCCACTCTTTTGTTAAGTCAAACCCACCATTTGCATAGATTTGATTCTTGATTGGATCCCTCACCGTATTCGAAATATTGAGCCTAATCTATCCTCTAACCTATAGCATCTAATGCCTAATAGACATGGTTGCATCTTTCTGATGCAACTGAACCACTGTATCTAACCGAGAATAATCAACCTCGGAAAGGGCCCGCACATCTATAATGGTGGAAGTCCTTAGACTTAATATTTTCTTAGGAAGATTTAATTTAGATCTTTTTAAACTTGACTTAACTTAGTCATAATAATTATAACTAACCTAGTGGCATGGGTTGGCTTAAATTGTTAGCCACCTCAAATCAGAATTAGGTCGACATAAATGGCCAGGTAAGTGAGACCGGTGAAAGGGATATGCTATTAACTCAACAAAAATCCATTCAGGTCGAGTAGCTCTCAATTAAAAATCAATCAATCATATCTGCCAAACTTATCTTAGACACTAAATTGTTGAATCAAAACCAATTGAATTAGCCTATAATCTAGGCTCAAACTGTAGAGCCAAATTAGGTCTTAACTTGATCGAGTCACATCTCAATATGATTCGATCTTGATCCAGACTTAATCCTATTAGGCTAGTCAAATCTAAGCTTTCTTTAATCCCACCTAACCAACTCTTGATTTGGTTTGATCAACCGCTAGACCTAATTAAGCTATCCAAGCCTGAACTCAATTTTATGAATATATCTTAGATCTAAAAATTCATAATTTTTAGACCTAATTAATTTCATAATCTTAATTCTTAATCAAATTTTGGATTGATGAATAAAACATGTAATAAAAATCCTAAGATTTTAGGATCTATAATTTTGTAGAAAAATAAGTTCTGATTTTTAATTAAGGACCAACGCACAGCATTCCTACATGCCATAAGAATACCTCATCGAATGGAAGAAGAGGGTCTTTAAATCCTACTTTGTTCGTATGACCAGACGGCCATGAAAAACTCCTTAATCAGAAATATAATTTTTTTACTACAAAACTAGTTAAATCATATATCATATATAAAAAGATCTAACTAATACATGTCTTGCATACATCTCATGTATTTTAATATGCATACTTTCAGATCTAAAATATCATATATTAAATTTAAAAAATAAAATTTTAAATTTGATCATATCAAATATAAAACTATTCTAGATATCTTATAGAACCATTCTATGACTAGTCTAAGCATGCATCTTTCATATCTCATATGAATAAATTAAAAATTAAAAAAAATATTTTCTATTTTTAGATCAAATTACAATAATTATAACATCAAAAAAATAAAAATTATATTTAATCAAAATAAATACATGATCATGCTAGACTACACATAGAACTATTCTATACCTAATCTAGTCATGCATTTCATACATATTAGATCTAAATTATTTAACTTTTAATTTTTTGATTTTTGATCTAATCAAATCTAATGTAACATCTGAAACCTTTTAATATTAGATCAAAATCAAAATTAAAATTAGATCTAGGGTAGATCTGAAGAACTACTAACCTGGCTCTGATACTAGTTGAAGGAAAAACCTATTTTCCATCATAGGATCGTGCAGATCTGATCAGATCTGAGATAGATTTTTCTAAAAAAATTTAAATAATCTAATCTAATCTAAAAGTTCTTAGATCTAATCATGATAATCTAATATTAAAAATAAAATTAAAATTAAATTAGATTTAATATCATACCTTATTTGGGTAATCTAATTATCCTACGATGATCCTGATATTTTCTGAGATTCTGGAAGGAGCCACGCACGTGCCTAGCCTCTACCAGTATCCACTTAGAAAGGATATAGAATTCTTCTCCTTGCAAATCTTTTTTCCAAAGATCATATCTGAATTCGATCTGAAAGTCCTTCAAAAAATTTTTTGAATGCAGCATGTCCGTCTCACGAATATCATCACGTAGATGCTGAACTCTTCATAAATTCAATTGGATCTTCTTCTTAGATTTATGCCTAACTTTTTAAGCATGTAGAAGAGAGGGAGAGAGAGGAAAGAGGGGGGGTGGGATATCTAGAATGGTAGCCTTTGGATATGAAAAATATTTCTACATGAAGAGCCTTAGCACAAGGGTTCTTATACAAAAGCATAGCACCAAGTTAGAGTCCCTCTTTGATCAAAATTCATATTTTTTCAACCATTGGGAATCCTAGACTTGATCTCCACGAAAATTCTCAGATCCTATTTTATTTTGATGCCAAAAATCAATCTAGAAGATGACAGCATGAGTAGATAAGAAAGAGTCCACCGCACCTAGAACTCTTCCCTCAAGAGTTTGATCTAAATCAAACTCTATCATAACTTAGTCTAGATACCTCCAAAAATCAAAAAAATTGGTACACTCAATGTATAGTTTGTGCTCAATGACATATTCAAAAATAAGATCAAAATGATTTCTAAAAAAATTTATAGAAGCATCTAATCAGGTGACTCTCAATTCTCTCAAATAGGTCAACTTTTGACCCTAGTCTAATTTGACTATGAATGGATTTAATTTCTACAATTAATCTAATTTGAACTTATTCTAGTTAGATGAAAATAAACTCATTCAAAATATAAGAATGAGTCAAATCAAATTTGACTTGGTTGCGATAAATTAGAAAGATTTCAGAAGAAGAAAGTCAGGCTTAATCATGTGCTAGCATGATTATCTTGAACTTGATTGGATCTAATCCAAATCAATTGAACTGGGTTAGCTCAATTGAGGACATCTAGATTCAAACCCTTATTTGTATGATCTAATTAGGTTATATTCTATATGGTAATAAGATATGTCGCGATCTCCATCATCGACATCATCGAAATAACTTTCGATGGATCAGAACTTTTCTGATTCATACAATTAAAATGATTGATCATCAAAATTATTCTAATTGCTTTCAAAATCCATTAGTGATACTTAGCAGTATATGGTGGCAACCTATTAGAACTAAAAGTAAACCTCTCGATGTAGTTATCTATGTAATTGGATTCTTCTATCTTGATCCCCAATAGGATTAGGGTTAAGATGAACTCATCAAATCCAATGTCCGTCATATAAATTAATCATTCGATTTAAGTCCAATGTGAAACTCTAATAGAAACTTTTTCTATCATCTTCACTCTACCATGGCCATGGGCTTAAAGATTCAATCTCATGATTATCATAGGGCTACTTCTTATCTACCAAGATAGATAGATCTCCTTATTGCTACAATCCAATTCCTACAATGAACATGCTATAGCCAACATACACGTCAGAATTTTGAATGGCTAGTCAAACTACAACACCCTCAAGGTGAACTACCGATGCATCTCAGGTCAAAGAACCATACATACCACTGCAGCATCGAGTCAGTCATCAACGAGAAGGTAGACTTTCTTATGACTACTCGAGGTGGTTATGCTCAGTACCTTCATTCTCTAACAAGTACCTATACTCTCGCTCCGGTGTCTCCACACCATAGACTCAAGATATGTCTATCCTAAGAAAGCAATCGTATACCAATATTTTGGATCGATCACCATCCTCATAATGATCCTACGGTCGAAAATAGTTTATGAGTTAATTATGAAAATTCATGTCTTAAATTTTTAACCCTTGAAAATATGAATTATCATTACCATTAACTCAAAGGATGTATCATAGATACTTTTAAATGCACACTATGATAGAAAAAATAATTTATTTATTAATTTATAATCAAAATTATAAAATTATCCTTAGAAATGTATTACAAGTGATAGCCAATCTGATTTCTAAGGAACACATCTAACGGAGGGCACGATCTGAGGAGATCTATCCCTCTTTTTTTTTAATAAATTTTTGATTCTAATCATCTACAAATTCTTGCTCTGATACCACATGTAGAAGATTTCTATGAATCTATGCAAAAGATTAGAATACAAAAATAAATGCATACCTATGTTCGCCATTAATTTACTAAGAATTGTAGTAATAGCTGCTCAGACGAACATCGAGAATCAAATCCTTCTCTACTAGCTTCCTCTTAACATGCTGCTATTTGATAGGACAAGCCTGAGAATTAGTCTCATGGTATTTATATATAGGAAGTGGAGAGGGGACCTAGCCAAAAAAATAAAATTCTAACAGACCCACACATCATGGGCTCATGCTGGGCCAAAGCCTACACTATGCCATCCTAACTATACCAACCTGGTATAAAGTGTATCTAGTCCAAAACAAAACGATCACAAACAATATTAGGCTTACATGCATGTCTATTAACCTGAATCACATAATCAGCCCATTTTTAATAAAATAAAATTAAATAATTAATTAATGGTGGTCCATATTAGAAAAATTCTCATATTATCACCAAAGGCCTTCTCTTCTCCATCATCTAAGATGAAAATATTAAGATCCAAGATAATTATGCAGTTCAGGTTGCTAAGCATGAGAGGGTGCAAAGGATAAAGATCAGCCATTACCAATCAATGGATAAGGATCAAAATCAATGATGTTGAGATCAAAATCAACCTTGTTTTCTATGAGCAAATAGTGGTTGTGATCATCATAAGGTCATGCTATGTAAATAATTCTAGCATAACCTCATATACTATGAAATGTCACAATGTATCTCTCATCAACAAGATCCCATTTCTCTACTTATTTTCCTAAATGAAGAAAAAAATCTCCAATATCTTTCTAGTTATGCATGTTTTCAGAATAACATAGGTCGAATAGTAACAAATTTAAGCATGCACTAGAAAAACTATAGATCAATATCTAGATGAACAAAGTAAATAAGAAAATATGGATAATTCAAAGAAGATCAAAAAATAATAAATTATCTAGAAAAGAAAATATTAAATGAAATACAAACTAGTGTATAAAAGTAATAGACATAGAAATATAAGAGGTGATAATGGTATACACTAGGTGTAGTATAAGAAACAATATCTACAACCAACAACAAATGACATTATTAACATCAAAATTTTAAGTGCACCATGATGAGAGCATATGTTATTCCTCAATATTCATAATACATCTAAATAATAAATGTATTAAATAATTTGACTATTATGGGTCAATAGTGATATTGGTTCAGCTAGAGAAATCTATTGATAATATATAATTATTTGAAATTTAAAGAATATTTTGAATCAAAAGTCTTGGTCGTTGGTAGGTGTTAAGTCAAATTTCTATATTGCAAACAAAGATGAAAGAAAAATATAATTTTAAAATATATTTTTTAAAATTAGCATTTTTGAATTCTCAAATTGAAGACATTAACTCTTCAAATCTCCATATCCTACCTTCCTATAACTCTCTCCCTTGATCTCTCATTTATTGATTTACTTGGTTAGCCTTTTTTCTTCTACTTAAGCATTTTAGAATCCATTTATTTGTTGATCTTACATTGAAGATGTTTGAAAGGTGAACCTCCCTTTTTGTTGTTATTTCTAACTAATGTAATCAATTATTTGTGTAGTTAGATCAACCATTCTAATACTTGAACATTAAAGTCTAAATAAGAATCTTGAGTATATAAACTTACATGACAACTTGTAAAGTAGTAGAACTTTCTAAGGAAAGAGAACTTGTTAACTAACCTAGTACTAAGGCTTCAAATGGGTTGAGCTAGATTGTGGTATGCTTCACCTTGACCCAACCTAATTTCATATTTAGATCATGATTTTGGACACAAATCCAACCTATTAGGTAATTAGATGCAATGGGTTCATGTCTATGAAAAGGATTTTTAGATTTTAGAACCAGCAGGTCATTTGGGTTAGGTTGTGGTCAAGTATGATCTAGACCCAACCTGAAATATTTAAGCTTAGGCCAGGTCAAATTTGCAATTAAAGTCAACCATCTAGCTCTTCTTATATGGTTAAAATATAACAATTGAGAAGTAAATATAAAATAACAAAAAATTTTAAATTAAAGTAAAGGGAGCCAACTTAAACTTGAACATTTGTTAAAAATTTAATTTCTTCCAAGTAATTGATTATTCTTAAGTTAGAAAATATGATTTTAATATATATATATATAGGTATACTTAAGGAAATTATAAATAAGAAGCTATCAAAAGAAGCAATGAAATATGAATGTCTAGAATAATTTAGTGAATATAGATGAGAGAAGATGTGGCTATTGAAAACAAAAAAGAAAATTAGTTTAAATGAGAGTTCATTCAATGAATTAGAAAAGATATTTAGAGTGAATGGCAAGGAGGTTTATATGATTCAAATTTTTGGATTTGGATGGATTAGGTTCAAGTTCAGTTGGTCCATTTTTTTGTTGACCAAATTATATCTAGATGATATACAAGTTAGGTTGGATTGGATCAGTTGTTGAAAACTATAAAGCACAAACCCAACTTAGCTTAGATTTTAGATCGTGTACAACTTTTGAACCCGACCCAACTTATAGGCCTTTTATTACGAACTAAGTTAGGTCTAAAAGGGTGGGATCAAGTCATGGTCATGGGTTGACCAACTCATTTGCAAACCCTACCTATTTTAACTATTAGCCTAATGTAATCATTTGACAAACCAAAATTTCCATTAAATTCATCAAACAAATAAATGTCTACAACATATCTTTCTACTACTCTAGATTTGGTTATAGTCCCTTGCAATATCCTTTTATTAGAATATTATTAACCTTTGACCTTTCTTCTTTTAAGAAGAAAAGTAATAGTCAAATTTCTAACAACATATAATAATGGGCATCTATATAAGACCATTTATTATGCCTCTGATATGAGATTGCGAGCTAGGAGTTGCAGCAACTACTGCATACTCATGAAGAACTCTTTCTATAAGTATGCAAAGTATTTCATCATCATATCATAAAGCAATAGAGGAACCAAACTCAAATAATTAATGTTGAACTTTAATTTAAATAACTAAATCAAATATCTTACAAAATAAAATTTTATAGTTTTTTATCAACTTCAATACATCCTAATCTAAAATAAACATGTCGAATTCTGCCTCTAATTCACTCTTCGATATAGAATCCCCAAGTCAAGCTAGTCTTTTGAATATGTAAAAATTCAAAAAAATAGAGTAATAAGCTAAACTGCCCAGTAAACAATGTATATTTTAGCTAGTTAAATTTCATAATAATAATATACTAAAAATAAACATGCAAGCTGCATCAATTCAAAATATGCAATACTAATTAAATAAGATCCATATAAATTTATTTTTATTTATTAATTAATTTTTTTAAAAATATCATATTCATCTCGACAGCTATGAACTAAATCAAAGTACCACTACATAACTCCAATAGTAGAGTATCAAAGTAGCAGTGCAAAACATCCACTAGTAGGATATCAAAATACCAACATAGAACCTCTACTTATAGAATATCAAAGCACTAGTACATGATAGGAATGCGATGCTGTCGTTAAGACACCGTGTTTATCAGTTTAATCCGACTTCTTAAAATCATTAAAATTGCGTAGATAGTAGTGAGTCGGGTCGAATCCACAGGGAAGGTAGTGTTTTTAGATTTGAAATCTTTGATTTTATAAAAGAACAAAATAAAAAAGAAGAGTTTCGAGATCAAAAGTGAAGTCGGAAAATAAAAAGCAAAAATTAAAAGGTGCAAGAATTTAAAGTGCAGATCTTAGCATCTACTTACAATAAAAAAATAATAATTAAAGTGCAGAAATTAAATTATAATAAAAATTAAAAGCAAGAAATTAAAATGCAAAAAATAAAACTTTTATTAATTAAAATTTCAGAATTTAAATACATAGAATAAAAAAAAATAAAATAGCCTGATCTCTGATCTTGGATCGGCATTGGCAGAAAGATGGTGTAGAAGCTCGGCTCTTCTTCTCGGCACCCATTGCTTCGAAGCAGCCTTTAACCCATAGCCTGGCTTCGCCCTGTACCAAAGCTTCATCTTGATCGGAGATGTTGATTTCTGATGGCCTGAGGTTCTTTTTATAGAGCTAGGAGGGCTGGATATTTTTTCTAAAGGCAATATGGGACTAATAGCCTTTGTAATCGTAAAAATACAAAGAAATTTGGATAAAATTTGAATCAAAATAGCTCAGATATGACTCTGATAAATCTGATAAAATCCAGTCATTCAACAAGAATCCAACGGTCCAAAAATCATCAAAATCGGATGCAGATAAGCTCAGATCGGGTCAGATTAAATTCTGGCCGTTGGATCGCGCTTGATCGAGGAAATCTGGCCGCAAATCGTGCTTCGGGAGTCTTGATCACCGCCGGCAGCATTCTGGACCGTCGGATCATCGCCTGGATCGAGCGCTGCCATTCGATGGTGATCCGCGTGATGTTTGTATCTGAATAAAATTCGGAAGCAACCACAGCCGTCCGATCCTGACCGCAAACAACCACATCCGTCCGATCGCGCAATAACTGTTCCCATGGACCGCGTGGACCGGCCGCACCGCACACCGCAACCAATCAGCGCCGCTGTTGTCGGACGAAAAGACTGAATTACCCTTATGAGCCGCGATAAATTTCTGTAGACCCTTAAGGGGTCTAGGTCCACCACGTGGCAATCTCTGATTCGCCGGAATTTGCTGAGCTGGCGGTCCACGCCTGGATCGTGGACCGGCTGATGGCTTCAACGGCTGAGTCGGCTTGATGGCTCGGCTTGGCTTGGTGGCTCGGCTTGCGGAGCCGGCTGAGCCGTTTTCTTTTTTTTATTTAATTTTTATTTATTTTATATATTTTAAAAATTAATATCTTTTTCATTTTAGCTCCGTTTTACTTGAAATTTATTTCGTTGTGATCAGAAAAATGAGCTCTTTCTATTGATAATAAAATTTTATTTTTTAATTTTTATTGATTTTTATTATTTTTTAATTAATTTTTTAATTAATAAAAATATGAATTTTTCAAAAATTATATATAAATTGATTATTAATTCTTAAAAATTAATATCAATTAATTGATAAATTAATACTTTTATTGGTGAATTTATGATGCTTATCATACCCCCCAACTTAAGCTTTGCTCGTCCTCGAGTAAAGAAAGAATTTAGTTTTAAATACCTTTTAACTTTAGAGTTTCGAATTTTACCTAAGCAATTTTCAAAATGGCCATTGATATTCAGTAGAGCTTAAATGAGATATATCATTGAGATATTAATACTTATCAATAGAAAAATTAAGTAAAGAACATTAAATTTTTCAGAACTTTTTCTAAATTATTCCACTTTTATCTCTGATTTGTCTAAACTTTCATATAGGCAGGTGTATTGCTACTTCCATCCTTCATTTATTAATTTTTATTTTCACATTGCCCACTTTTTGATGCGAATATCATTGCTTACTTAGGCAACGGGACCCGGTTACTCGGTGGGAAATCTCTTTTTTTTTTTTTTTTTTTTTTTTTTTTTTTTTTTTTTTTTAACGTTGTACCACTATTGAGTGTTTTAACTCCTTAAGCTTTCTATTTGATCCATGTAGCGAGTCTTGGGCCAATGACTCCCAAACCAGTTGGCTTTAGGGCACTAGGTATAGAATACCCCTCGGGCTTACTAGCTCGAATCAAATAGGCTATGAGTTAAGACTAGCTTTACAACGAGCTTCTTTGCCCTTCCCACCTTTTGATGCGAAACTCAATGCTTGCTTAGGCAAAGAGGCCCGGTTACTCAGTGAGAAGTACTTGAAAACTATTTTATTAAAATAAATTTTTATATGAAGAAATGTATAGTTACCCTACACTAGCCTATAAAAAGTAGACTTTTCTTTGATGCTAGTAGAAATAATTAAAAATGCTCCAAGAAAAATTTTTATGTTCTGGACTTAAATCTTTATTGAATTTTCTTAATACTTGATTCCTCAATATCTCATAGATTCTCTAATCTGTGCATCAATTTTTTTTTAAAATGCTTAGTTTAATTCGATTCTTAAGCATAATCAGGTATCTAAATACTAAATACTAACTTTTTTGAGGACTTAAAATTTTAAAATTTTTATTTTTCTCTCCCCCAACTTAATCGACATTGTCCTTAATGGAGAAGAAGAAAAAATAAAGGATGTAATAAAAAAAAATGGAAGAATACACCTATATCTTATTTATTTATTTATTTATTTATTTATTTTTTTTTGGTCCAGCACATGCCTTTACAAATTTGAGCTCTTCCTCCAACTTATTCAAATTATCCTAAAAGAAATAAGATAAATTAGATAAAAACTAAATATTGGGTTGCCTCCCAATAAGCGCTAAGTTTACCGTCTTCAGCCAGACACAATGTAGCTCACTATCCTGTGTCGAATATTGGATTGACAAATTCCAATGGTTTTGGATTGCCAATCTCAGATAGTTGATTTTGATTTTTAATCCCATTATTGATATATTCACCGTTAATTTTTGGGATATATTTTATGATTCCATTCTCAGACCCATGTTTATTAAGAATTTCTCCTATTTGTTCTTCTAAAATGCTCATGAATGAAGTTTTTGGAGTTAAGTTTGATTCAATGGGTGCTAGAATGGTGACTAAAGGCGGTTTTAATTCTGGAGGTAAATTAATGTGATCTTGCTTAAACAACTCCATTGACATTTCATTACATGCCTTTTGATTTTTATAAGAAGAACCAACTTCTAGGATTGAAGGGAATAGGACATTAGGTTTATAAGTCTCGGGTAAATCATCTATTCTCTTTTCCCTTATTTCTATCTCATTTAAACTGGAACTAGCATCAGTACTAATTCCTAGCTTGGGTTCTTCTATGTGGTTAGTCTCAGTACTAACCAATTCCTCTAAATTTTTATTTTGGCTAGCATCAGTACTAGCCTCTCTCACCTGGTCTTGATATGGGTCCATAAGAATCCTATAGCTTTTAAGTTCAGGAATTACTTTGGTATTCTCAAATTAGAGATTCTTAGATGAAACATTAGATTGATAATTTAATCCAGATGATTGGTGGTCATTAGATGGGTTATTTGAAATTGGTAGGTTCGGTAGTTGATCTAGTTCTCTCCTCATGTTAGACTCAACTAATTATCCTATTTGAGCTTCTAGTCTGGCGATAGATTGCTGTTGAGTTAGAATTAATTGTTGAAGTTGGTTAAATCTATCATCAGCTAGATTGGTCTGTTGAGGAGGTGGGTATGAAGGCTGATTATAATATGATGGCTGGTTAAACTGACTAGGCTGACCATTATTATAGGCATAATTTTGATAATTTTGCTCAAGTGAAATTTGGGTCTGAGTCTGAGTCTGTTGGGATGTCCAAGAAAAATTAAAGTTACTCCAATCTGAATTATATGAATTTGAAAATAGGTCATTAATCAATTTGGAGTATCCTTGAGTAGCTTGAACTTGTTCTTGCATAAAATATGGAAACTGTGCAGTCATAGGATATTCACTTACATGATGGTTTGGACTAGCACAGATTGAATAACTCTCCTGATAATTAAAAGATTGTTGACCTAGGGTTAGGAGTTGATCTATTTTCTGATCAAGAAGGTCAACTTTATCTAATTTTTGGACTATTAGATTTATATTAGCCATTTGATTATTATGTTTAATATGAATCAACCATTCAATTAAGTTCAACTAAATCAGAAAAAGCGATTTCCTACCATGCATGTATTAGTGTAACCCTAATGTATGGTTTAAAAATTTTTAGAATATTTTTTTTATTTTATTATTATTATTATTATTTTATTATATTAAAAATTATTTTTTTTAATTATTTTTATTTATTAATTTTAATTTATTTTATTTTAATTTAATTATTAATTTTTAGTTAGTTGAATTTTTATTTTATTTTATTTTTATTTTATTTTTAGAGGAGTAAGAAAAAGAAAGAAAGAAGAGTTCTAAAGGAGGTCCTAAGGAGTCCTAGAACTAAGAAGAGAGAGAAGAATTAAGTTTAATTAGGTTTGATGTTCGTTAGCAATCAAATTGGTCAATCAATCCTGACTAAGGGTTATCCTAGATCTAGACAGCTCCTAACTGCCAAGGTCACCTTCAAGCCCTCGAAGTGTAGGATTAGCCAATCAACTAGCCAGGTAAGTGTAAGGTTGGTGGGAGTCCCCCCGTTGCTTGCCTTAGATACCAATTGTGCTTGGCCAGGTAAGCGAACGGAACCAATTAGAAACCACCTTCCTTCGGGCGCAGTCATCCCTGAACCACTTTCCTAGACACCAGTCAAATTGACTTATCCTAACCCGGTTCAACTCTTAGGATTCCTTGTCCTATTGAGCTCGAGTTCCTAGGGTTGATGTCTAATTGATTTTAAAATTAAAGGCTTAGGTCAATGCAGGATGCTGGTTGGTTGTTTGTGGGCCAAGGAAGGGTGATCAAATCCCCACCTTATCTTGTTTAATTGGATTGTGCCCTTAATTTGATTTAATATGAATATGCACGAAAAAAAATTCAATCAAAGGGTTTTATGCAATTTAAACTAGATGCATGCAACTAATTAAATTATGAAAGGCTTACCTTGCCTCCAGCAATCACCAAAAAAAAATAAAAATAAAAATAAAAATAAAGATAAAAATAAAACTAATATGATGCATGCTCTAAGCAGTTAAGATTTCTAATCTTGTCATGAGATTTTTTAATTAGGTTTAAATGAATATTTTTTAAATTAATTTAAAAATAAAATAAATAAATAAATAAAATAAAAAGAAAAGAGAACTAGGGTTAGGATTGATCTCACCAGGCAAAACTTCTAATTCTTTTTGTTCTTTTTTTTTTTCCTGCAAAATAATAAAAAAATTAGCAAAAAAATAAAAATTTTATTTATAATTTATTTATAGAAAAATCAAAGAGATCAAAAATTTAATATCCGTGCCTTCCCCGACAACGGCGCCAAAAACTTGATAGGAACGCGATGCTGTCGTTAAGACACCGTGTTTATCAGTTTAATCCGACTTCTTAAAATCATTAAAATTGCGTAGATAGTAGTGAGTCGGGTCGAATCCACAGGGAAGGTAGTGTTTTTAGATTTGAAATCTTTGATTTTATAAAAGAACAAAATAAAAAAGAAGAGTTTCGAGATCAAAAGTGAAGTCGGAAAATAAAAAGCAAAAATTAAAAGGTGCAAGAATTTAAACTTGGTACTAAGATCTACTAATTAGATCTTAGCATCTACTTACAATAAAAAAATAATAATTAAAATGCAGAAATTAAATTATAATAAAAATTAAAAGTAAGAAATTAAAATACAAAAAATAAAACTTTTATTAATTAAAATTTCAGAATTTAAATACATAGAATAAAAAAAAATAAAATAGCCTGATCTCTGATCTTGGATCGGCATTGGCAGAAAGATGGTGTAGAAGCTCGGCTCTTCTTCTCGGCATCCGTTGCTTCGAAGCAGCCTTTAACCCATAGCCTAGCTTTGCCCTGTACCAAAGCTTCATCTTGATCGGAGATGTTGATTTCTGATGGCCTGAGTTCTTTTTATAGAGCTAGGAGGGCTGGATATTTTTTCTAAAGGCAATATGGGACTAATAGCCTTTGTAATCGTAAAAATACAAAGAAATTTGAATAAAATTTAAATCAAAACAGCTCAGATATGACTCTGATAAATCTGATAAAATCCAGCCATTCAACAGGAATCCAACGGTCCAAAAATCATCAAAATCGGATGCAGATAAGCTTAGATCGGATCAGATTAAATTCTGACCATTGGATCGCGCTTGATCGAGGAAATCTGGCCGCAAATCATGCTTCGGGAGTCTTGATCACCGTCGGCAGCATTCTGGACCGTCGGATCATCGCCTGGATCGAGTGCTGCCGTCCGATGGTGATCCGCGTGATGTTTGTATCTGAATAAAATTCGGAAGCAACCACAGCCGTCCGATCCTGACCGCAAACAACCACATCCGTCCGATCGCGCAATAACTGTTCCCATGGACCGTGTGGACCGGCCGCACCGCATACCGCAACCAATCAGCGCCGCCGTTGTCGGACGAAAAGACTGAATTACCCTTATGAGCCGCGATAAATTTCTGTAGACCCTTAAGGGGTCTAGGTCCACCATGTGGCAATCTCTGATTCGCCGAAATTTGCTGAGTTGACGGTCCACGCCTGGATCGTGGACCGGCTGATGGCTTCAACGGCTGAGTCGGCTTGATGGCTCGACTTGGCTTGGTGGCTCGGCTTGCGGAGCCGGCTGAGCCGTTTTCTTTTTTTTATTTAATTTTTATTTATTTTATATTTTTAAAAATTCATATCTTTTTCATTTTAGCTCCGTTTTACTTGAAATTTATTTCGTTGTGATCAGAAAAATGAGCTCTTTCTATTGATGATAAAATTTTATTTTTTAATTTTTATTAACTTTTATTATTTTTTAATTAATTTTTTAATTAATAAAAATATGAATTTTTTAAAAATTATATATAAATTGATTATTAATTATTAAAAATTAATATCAATTAATTAATAAATTAATACTTTTATTGGTGAATTTATGATGCTTATCAGTACACAATCCTTATTGATCAGATATTGAAACACTAGTACACAACCTTCACTGGTAGGATATCAAAGTACTAGTGCACAACCCCTACTGGCAAGGTATCAAAATACTAGTGTTTAACCTCCATTGGAAAGGTTCGATACATAATCAGGCTGTGAGTCAAAATCTATCTCAAATCAACATACTTTTTCATATTCCAAATCAAAAAGTCATAAACTAGGCAACATCAAAATCAATCGATATAAGCCATAGCAAATTCAATACGATAGATCATAAATCATTTGATATATAGGATGAAAAGGACATATTCAGCAAATCTAAAATACCATGCATTAAATTTATAAATCAAGAATAGTTTAATATAGAAAATATTTTATAAATTCTTGATAAATCTAAAAAAAGTGAAGTATTATTTACCTCATATGTACTCTAATAAATCCACATAAATCCAAAAATTTCTTTTCAAAATCTTTAATTCATAGATTATATTCCAGTATCCCATTGTTAGACATCTTCTTATTGAGACAACTACACTCCTATATATAATTAAGTCTAATAATCAAAAAGGATTTGTATAATCAGGGAAGATATCATAAACAATAGTCACCTCTTATGGTTTGGGTTAGTCCAATCATGTTAACTTCATCTGATCAAGGAAGATCAAATCAATGGTGTTCAACAAAAGTCAAGATGGAGGTTGGTATGCTGTCCATAATTAAAAATCAGCTCAATCAAATAATTTCATTTTATCCAGATAATTAAAGATGTAATGATTCGATAGAGGCCAATAAAAACTAGATCCTGAGATACTTGATAAAAGCTTAGATAGTGTAGAGCTGCCCAATCAATAAGATGATTCGAAGTCTCTTTATTGGATCAATGAAGATTCAAAGGAACAAGGCTTGAATTTTTCACTAGGTTCATAAATCTAGTAAAAGGATAATATTAGAGCAGAAAGAAATTAATAAAGTGGAATAAAGCTGATTAGATGATACAGTCTGGTATCTCGATCGTTCGATCAAGCAGTTTTAATCAAATCATAACTAAACTACTATACATATGGTCAAATGAAAATCATGGATAATCAAATTTAGAATAATCTAGTCTGATCAAGATCAATGCCAACATGCCATCTGACAACCATGGGTGAGGACCCTTTTTACCAAAATCGATCAAACTCGTCGAAGAAAAGTTCATTACTAGATCAATCTAGAGAGATAACCTTCATAGATAGATAAATAATTTTAAAGAGTGAAACTTATAGAGAGAGAAAGTAAATTTTTTAGAGAGAAATTAGAGAGAGAAAGTAGGAAGGGAGAGGGACTCTCTTCTCTTTTTCTTTCTTCCTTTTTTTCTGTCCTTCTTTTCTTCCTTTTTTCTTTTCATTTCTCTCCCTTTTTTTTTGGTTCCATGGTGAAATAGGGGATTATTTCTCCCTTTCATCTTGGAACCATAAAGCACCACTGGCACGGCTGTGTCCGATAGCGGCTAGGGTTGGAACAGCACAGTCTGAGGATCCCAGCGATGACTACTAGCACTAAAAATAATCAAAATAAAGGGGCAGAAACTAGAAAGAAAAATAGAGGTATGGATTTCTAGGAAAAACCTATTGATTATCAATCGAAAAATCAAGTTTAGTAGTCTAGGGAAGATGGCAAATCAGATTAATTCAAGGTTGAAGTATTCTTACCTTATTTTTAGTAGTGCTCAAGCCATGAAAATCATGGAAACTGCAGGTGAAAGCTCAATGAACTCTGATGCCTTTCCTTCGATTTAGGTGTTGATTTTTTATGGAAAGAAGAGGAAAGACCACTTCTTTTTAAAAGAGGTTGGAGTCGAGGAGTTCAACTCCTCCCGATGTTGATTTGATCCCATTAGGAGTCTTCTCTCAATTTCTTTAAAATTTTTTCATACTTTAAGATTCGTATAATATTTGAGGGGATCACATTCTCCCCCATAAAACAAATTTTATCCTCGAATCTTTTCTTTTTTAAGTCCTAAAAAATTCATGATTATTTTTACCTTAAGTCAAAATCATTTCTTTACTTTCAAAATCAAATCTTTCATCACAATATCTTTCAAATCAAATTATTGTTTTGATCAACTTAAAAATAATTCAAACCACTATACTTCTACTACATACTCTAATTTCACCTATCAATGTACTTATGTCAAATTTAAGTCTCTAAGTTGTCATAGTCAATATACATTATCATCGCAATGTCAAATTTAAGTCTCTAAGTTGTCACAGTCAATATACATTATCATCGCAATGTCCCTAATGTTTATCCACCTATGCTCGTATGTCTAGTCTACGTGTCATAATCTATCTACTTATACTTTGGTACCATATTGATTACTTTGATATCATATTAATTGTCACACCTCCAATCTGAGATCACAAGCCAAGGGTCACGACGACTGCCGCATACTCATGAAGAAGTCTTCCCACAAGTATGCAAGGCATTTCATCATGACATCATAAAAGAGTGGCGCAACAAAATTTAAATACTTAGTATTTAACTTTAATTTAAATAACTAAATCAAATATCTTACAAAATAAATTTTATAGTTTTCATTAATTTCAACTAATCCTAGTCTAAAATAAAGATGTCAAATTTTGTCTCTAATTCACTCTCCTATATAGAATCCCCAGGTCAAGCTAGTCCTTTGAATATGTAAAAAATAATAAATATAGCGTAATGAGTTAGACAACCTAGTAAGCAATGTACTTTTTAGCTAGATAAATCAGTAATAATAATACACTAAAAATAAGCATGAAAGGTGCATTAATTCAAAATATACAACACTAATAAAAAAAGATCCATATAAATTTATTTTTATTCATAAATTGATTTCTTTCAAAACATCTCATTCATTTTGATAGCCATGAACTAAATCAAAGTGCCATTACATAACCTCCAATGGCAAAGTATCAAAATACTAGTGCATAATCCCACTAGCAGGGTTTTGATATATCAATGCACAACCTCTACTAGAAAGATATTAAAGTACCAATGTACAACCCCTACTAGTACGGTATCAAAATACTAATGTATAACCTCAACTAGTAGGGTATCAAAATATCATCAGTAACCTCCACTAGTAGGATATCAAAGCATCAGTGCATAACCCCTACTGGCAGGATATTGAAATACTAGTGCACAACCCCCACTTGTGGGGTTCGATACATAGGCTATGAGTCAAAATCTATCTCAAAACAAAATATTTTTTTAATTCCAATTTGAAAAGTCATAAACCAGACGACATTAAAATAAATCAATATAATCCATAGCAAATGTAATAAAATTGATCATAAATCATTTGTTTCTTTCTTTTTCTTTCTTTCATTGTTTCCCTTCTTTTCTTCTTTTTTTTTCTTTTCTTTCCTCTCCCTCCTGTTTTTTTGGTTCCATAATGAAATAGGGGATTATTTCCTCCTTTCACCTTGGAACAGTAAAGCACCATGAGCATGGCTATGTTCGATGGTGGTAGGGATTGCAAATATGCAGCCTGAAGATCCCAAATCGGCAACCAATGATGACTATCATTGCCAAAAATTCGGAACCAAGGTACGAAAAACAAAACGAAAAATAGAGGTATGGATTTCTAAAAAATCTAGCAATCATCGGCCAAAAAATTGAGCTTTATGGGCTAGGAAAGATGGAAAATTAGACCAACTTGAGATTGGAGGATTCTTACCTCATTTTTAGCATTGCTCAGGCCATGGTAATCATGAAAACCATTAGTGAAAGCTTAACGAACTCTGGCAACTTTCCTTCAATTTGGATCTCAACTTTTAACGAGAAGAAGAAGGAATACCTCTTCCCTTTAAATAGGGCCAGAGAGGAGTTCAACTCCTTTCTAGCATCGATTTTGACTCCGATTATGAGTCGATCGAGAGAAGATTCTCAATGGGAGTCTTCTATCAATTTTTTTTTTTATTTTCCATGCTTTAAGATTGGGAGTCTTCTCCCATTTTTTTTTTGTTTTTTCATGCTTTAAGATTCATGCAAGTTTTGGGGGATCACACCACCCTTAGCCAATGTTGATAATTGTTGGGGGTAAAATAACCCCCATCGAAATCCTTGGCCAAAGTTCCTAGCCATCGACCTCCCTCCTACTGGAATTCACCGATCTCTTCAGCAACAAGTTCATACTATAGAACCTCTCGAAAGCACATAGAAGTCCGACGATATGATCTTGAACAATGAAGAATTGTTGTTATACTAACCTTGCCTTTTGACTAAAAATGAATGACAGGATCAGGGCCCAGCCGCACTCCTTTCAGACGGACTCCTTTCAAACGAACTTCTCTTATCGCACTCCTTCCAGATGAACTCCTCTAGTTGCACTCCTTCCAGATGATGATCTCCTATCGCACTCCTTCTAGATGATCCTCCTTCAGTCACACTCCTTTTAGATGAACTTTTCTTGTTGCACTTCTTTCGGGCGGTCTCCTATAGTTGTAACACTTTTGGATGATCTCCTTTAGCTAAGACCTCTTCTAAGTGGTCTCCCTTTGGATGACCTTTTAAAATATGCACCTTCTCACCAAACTCCATCCAATCAAGGTGGTTGCCTTTCTACGATTGTGGGGCTGGTTTGTCTAGTCTAATTCGGATAGTACCTACCCCCTAGACGACCTAGGAGGCTACCAAACCCCTCAAAGCAATCGGATACTACTTCAATAGATGCTAGTGCTAGTTCGCCATAGATCATCAACCTTCAAGCTCGACTGCCCGACCTAAGATCCTCCTTGCCAACATCTACATTTAGCCAGGCAGATATAGAAGTCACCAGACAACGTACGAACTCCCATAAGTGGATCTCAACCATTTGCAAATCACGACAAATGATAACTCACCCTCCATAATATGTTAGATATGTGTGCCCTAGAAGCTAGAATTAGCTAACACTTGTAATACACTTCTAAGAAAAAAATTATAATTTTAACTATAAATAATAAAATGGGTTATTTTCTATCATAAATATGTATTTAGTATCTATGATACATCCCTTGAGTTAATGGTAATGATAATTCATATTTTTAAAAATTAAAAATTTAAGACAAATTTTTATTTATTAACTCATAAAAGGCTCCTGATCGTAGGATCGTCATGAGGATGGTGTTTAATCTGGAAGGTTAGTACAATCGCTTGTTCATAGTAGATGAGTCTTGAATCTATGGTGTAGAGACACTGGAGCGAGAATACAGGTACTCGTTAGAGAATGAGGGTACTGAGCGTGACCACCTCGAGTAGTCATAAGGAAGTTTACCTTCTCATCGATGATTGACTCGAAGCTGCAGTGGTGTATCTCGTTCTTTGACCTGAGGTGCATCGATAGTTCACCTTGAGGGTGCTATAGTTTGACTACACCATGACTTGATCTCCAAGCCATTCGAAATCCTGAGGTGTATGTTGGCTATAGCATGTTCATTATAGGAATTGGATTGCACCAAGATGGAATCTATCTACCTCGATGGATGAGGAGCAGCCCTATGATGATCATAAGAATCAAGTCCAAAAGCCCATGGCCATGGCAGAAAGTAAAATAATAGAAAGAGTTTCTATTAAGATTTTCATATCGAACTTGAATCGAATGATTAAATCATATGATAGAAAGTAGGGTTTGACGAGTTCACCTTAACCCTAATCTGATTGGGGCTTAAGATAGAAGAATTTAATCACACAAGTAGCTACACCAAGAGGTTCATTTTTAATTTTGATAGATTGCCACCATATACTGCTAGATGTCACTGGTGGATTTTGGGAGCAATTAGAATGATTTAGATGATCGATCATTCCTGTTGCTCGAATTAGAAGAATTCTGATCCATCGAAATGATTTTGGGAGATCTTGACATATCCCATTACCATATAGAACTGAACCTAACTGGATCACACAAACAAGGGTTTAGATTTGGATATCATCAATTGGACTAATCCAGTTCAATTGATTTGAATTAGATTCAATTAGGTTCAAGAAAATTATGCTAGCATACGATTGAACCTAACATTCTCCTTTTTATTATCATGAAAAGTTATCTCGACTGAGCCAAATGTGTTTGTGCTCACTCAGGTATCTTTACTTGATCTGACTGAAGCTTGTCCAGGTCAAAAATGGGTTGTCTTAATTTATGAGATAAATTTGAGACAACATCTGCCATTTTTCATCACTCGTTAATCCTTGTCCTTTGACTTTGGTCAAACATTGACCTTTGACCCTTGGACATCTGTCCATGTGTCATGCACTTATTGGAGAGTAGATAGGAGCTTGTCCCCTTATTGAATTTTGGAAAGGAGGGGGCGCACGCCATGGATAGGGATGCCTGGAGTCCCATACAAATAGGACTCCAGGTTGCTTCTTAGATTCAACTTAGATGACCCCTAGCCATACACTTTGACCAGTCTTAGGCACCATCTAAGGATAAATCTATGGGGCTCTCATCTGATTGGATTAGGTGATGTCATCCCACCAATCATATTTAGATCTGATTGCATGAAGCAATGTGATTGGCCGGGATGATGTCGCACTGCATGGCGCAGTAGGGTCTATAAATAAACCCTGTCTGCACCCAACTTTCATAAAGTTCCTCTTACCCATGCCCCACCGCTGCCTCTCTCCCTCCTCCATGCCATCTTCTGATCCTCTCTCTCATCTCCATGCCCAAGGGAAGTTGGGCTTCAGTTTGGTGTGATCCAGGCAAGAAAAGGCTGACGAGAAAGGAAGAAGGTAGCACTGCTGCAGTCGATAGTAGATCTTCGAAAGGAGTTTTGAAGATTCTTCAAATCAGATCCAGATCTAATTTTTGGAGATGTGATAAAGAAGGAGAAGATCTCTAGATCCACCCTAAGTGAATACTGGTAGAGGTCAGGCACTTGCGTGGTTAGATCTAGAACCTCAGATAATCAGCAGGATCTTCAAAGCGTAATCGGATTACCTAGCAAACAAGGTAACATTAATTTAGATTTAATTTAATTTAATTTTTTTATTTATTAGATTATAAAATTAAATTTGAAAAGTGTCAGATCTAATTTAGATCTAAGAAAAAAATTTTGAAATATGCCTCTCAATCCAATCAGATTTAAACAAACTTGACCAGGAAAATCAAGATTTTTCCTTCAACTGGTATCAGAGCCAGGTTGCATAAAATTTATTTAGATCTGATTTAATCTGATAAATTAGTGATTTTAGATATCACATGAGATTTGATTAAATCTAAAATTAAAAAATTAAAAAATTAAAATTAATTAATCTAGATCTAAAATGTATGAGATACATAACTAGACTAGGAATAGAATTATTCTATGTGTAGTCTAGTATAATCATAATTTTTATTTGATTAATTATGATTTTAAAATCTATTTATTTATTATTTTTTGATCTTATAAATATCATAATTAGATCTAAAAATAGAAAATAAATTAAATTTAATTTATTCATATGAGATATGATAGTTGCATGTTTAGACTAGTTGTAAAATAGTTCTACAAAAGGTCTAGATTAAATTTTATTTGATGTAATCAAATTTAAATTTAATTTTTTAGATGATTATCAGATAATTTAGATCTAAAAAATGTGCATGATATGATACATGAGATTTATGCAAAACATGTTTTAATTAGATCAATTTTTTATATGAGATATATGCTTAGATCTAATTAGTTTTGTAGATTAGTTGTATTTCTGATTAAGGCGTTTCCTTTGGCCGTCCAATCATAAGAACAAAGTAGGATTTAAAGATCCTCTCCTCCTATTTGATGGGGTGTTCTTATGATGTGTAGGGGTGCTGCACGTTCGTCCTTAATCAAAAATTGAAAACTTATTTTCTGCAAAATTCTAGATCCTGAAATCCTTGGATCTTGTTTACATGTTTTATTTATGAACCCTAAACTTAATTAAGAATTAAGATTATGAAATATATTAGATCTAAAATTGAAAATTTTCAGATCTAAGATATGTTCATAAAATTGGGTTCAAGCTTGGATAGCTCAATTAGGTCTAAGCGATTGATCAAACCAAATCAAGAGTTCGTTAGATGGGATCAACAGTGCTTAAATTGACCAGCCTAATAGGATTAAATCTAAGTCAAGATCGAGTCACATGAGTGATCGATCAAGCTAAGACCTAATTAGGCTCAGTGGTTATAGTCTGGATTGTAGGCTAACCCGATTGATTCTAGCTTAATAATTTGGTGTCTAAGGTAAGTCTGGCAGATACGATCGACTGATTTTTAATTGAAAGCTACTCGACTTGAATGCATTCTTATCGAGTTAATGGCATATCACTTTCACCGATCTCACTTACCTGGCTATGTTTGTTGACTCAGTTTTGATCTGAGGTGATCAATAATCTGAGCTAACCCATGCCACTAGGTTAGTCATAATGGTTATGACTATGTCAAGTCTAGTTTAATGAGACCTAAATCAAATCTTCCTAAGAAAAGATTACGTCTAAGGTCTTCCACCATTGTAGATATGCGGGCTCTTTCCGAAGTTGATTGTTCTCAGCTGGTTATAGTGGCTCAGTTGCACCGAAAAGATGCAACCATGTCTATTAGGCATTGGATGCTATGGGCTGGAGGATGAATTGGACTCAATATTCTAGATACGGTGAGAGACTTAATTAGGAATCCAATCTGTGCAAATGGTGGATCTAACTTAACTAAGGAGTGGATCAATATTTCAGACACGATGAGATTCATGAATTAGAGATCAAGTTTGGATGCATCATGATTAGAGAATCATTGAACAAGAGTTGTTCACTCATTGGCTAACTCATCACCAATAACTGTTAGGTGAGGTGATGAGTCAGTTGGTGGAACTGCACCACCCACTAAAAATCATTAATCATGGAAATTTTTGCATCTCTACAGAGGAAGTATAGGGATCCAAAAAAATAGTAGGAGCTAATTTATTTAAAAATAAAATCTCTAAATAAATTGGTTAAAACTTAATTACAATATCTAGCTAGAAACTTTGACTCTCTACAGGAAAATGTCTGCATCCAATCCATTAGCTTGAATCCTGGACACCCATAGACTGACCGAACCAAAATTCAAGGATTGGCTTCGAAACTTCAAAATTATTTTGGGTTCCAAGAAGTTAACTCATGTACTGGATCAGGACCCTTCTACCCTACTGGCTCGTCCATCTGCTGAACAGAGAGCATCTCTGGATAAGTGGACAGATGATGATAATAAGGCTAGATACTACATGTTGGGCTCAATGTCTGATAAACTTTAGTGCCAACATGAAGATATCAGGACTGCTCGCCAAATATTGGCTCACCTGTAAAAAATATTTGGTGAACAGAGTCGCGCAACCAAGTATCAAGTCACTTAACGACTTTTCAAGGCTAAGATGCATGATGGGCAGTCAGTCCAAGATCATTGTCTGATGATGATCAAGAACTTGAAAGAGCTTGAGAAGCTCAGAGTGAAGTTGGACTTGGATCTGCGGAATGATATAATTCTACAATCTTTAACTATGCGTATGGGCAGTTCATCATGAACTACCATATGCATAAACTTCAAAATTTCCTGACCAAACTTATGAACATGCTGGTTACCGCTGAGCTTTCCATGAAAGGTTCTGAAGGCTTTGTGCTTGCTATGGAGTGGATTTCTTCTAAGAGAAAGTCTTTTGGAAAGAAGAAGAAGTTTGCAAAAAAGCAGAAGATGGAAGAAGGAAAGAAGAAAACGGCAGAGCGGAAGAAGAAGGCTGCTGACAAAGGAAAGTATTTTCATTACAATAATGACGGCCACTGGAAGCAAAACTACCCTACTTACCTAGCCATCCTAAAGAAGAAGGAGGCAGGTCCTTCTGGAGGTATGCTCATTATTGAGTCTAACCTTATGATTTCTTCTGCATTCAGTTGGGTGCTTGACTCTGGTTCTAGTGCTTACTTATGCACTTCTATGCAGGGTCTTGAGGATAGCAGGAGGCTGAGGGATGGTGAGATGATCCTACGCATCGAAAATGGAGCAAGAGTTGCTGCCATAGCCATGGAAACATACTCTCTTCGACTACCATCTGGTTTAGACTTAGTATTAAAAGACTGTTATTATGTGCCTGCAGTAAGCAGGAATTTGATTTCTATTTCTTGCCTTGCATTAGAAGGCTATGTAATTAGTTTTCTTAAGGACCATTGTAATATTCTTTATGAAAGAAATAAAATTGCAAGTGGTTTCTTATTAACGATCTTTATCAGTTACATATTGATGTATCTATTTTTAATATCGAGCAAAATGTGAATACTATCAAATAATTGAGGGATAGTCCAAATGATAGGTATCTATGGCACCTAAGACTAGGTCATATAACAAAAGATAGGGTTAACAAATTGAAGAAAATTGAGCTATTGAGTTCGTTGACTTTTGAGTCTTATCTAATTTGTGAATCCGGTCTTCATGGCAAAATGACTAAGCTCCCTATTGTAGGACATGGAAAAAGGGACACGGATCTTCTTGCCTTAGTACATACTGATGTGTGCGTTCTAGTTGATGTGCCGACTAGAGGCAACTTTATCTACTTCATAACCTTTACCGATGATTTATCTAGGTATGGGTATGTGTATCTTATGAGACATAAGTCTAAAGCTTTTGAAAAGTTCAAAAAATTCAGACATGAAGTAGAAAAGCAAATTGGAAAATCCATTAAGGTTCTTCGATCAGATCGAGGAGGTGAATACCTTAGTCAAGAATTCCTAGACTATCTCAAGAAAAAATGGCATAGTCTCTCAATGGACTCCACCTGAAACACCTCAACTCAATAGAATTTTCAGAACAGGAGGAACCGAATCCCTAATTAGATATGGTTCCGATCCATGATGAGCTTCAGAGACCTCTCCTAATTTTCTTTGGGGATACTGTTTGTTAACTGCAATATACTTACTGAATAGGGTTCCTTCTAAAAACCATTCCTACCACACCGTATGAGATATGGCATGGTAAGAAACCAAGTCTGAGTCATCTCAGAATTTGGGATTGTCCGGCTCATATCAAAAGACAACAAGCGGACAAGTTAGACTTTAGGTCCTTTAGAGCTCGATTTATAGGATATCCTAAAGAGTCATTAGGATATTATTTCTACATTCCAGAAGATCACAATGTGATTGTGAGTCGACATGCCATCTTTCTTGAAAAATAGTTTATTCAAGATAGCGGCATTGGAAAGTAGATCAAGCTCGAATGAGAAAGTCTCACAAGAGCAACGAGCTAAGGACCAAATGGAACCAAATCAAGTTAAGCTAATCCATTCACTACCTCCTCCATCTTGTAGATCGAAAAGGATTTCTCGATCCCCTGAAAGGTACTTAGGTACTATTTCAGAGGAAGTATATGAAATGTTCCTCATAAGTAATGGGGTTCATGGTGATGATCCCAAAACCTATAATAAGATAATATCGGATATCGACTACAAGAAATGGTTAGAGGCAATGAAGTCAGAAATTGGCTTGATATACTCAAACCAAGTATGGACCTTGGTAGACCCACCATAAGGTATAGTACCTATTGGATGTAAATGGATCTACAAGAGAAAGATTGGTGCAGATGAAAATGTGGAGACATTCAAGGCTAGATTAGTGGCAAAAGGTTATAGTCAATACGAAGGCATTGACTATCAGGATACCTTTTCACCAATAGCTATGCTTAAATCCATCCGCACATTGCTTGTTGTTGCAGCTTATTTTGATTATGAAATATGGCAAATGGATGTGAAAACGACATTCTTAAATGGATATCTTGAGAAAGATATTTATATAGAATAGCCGCTAGGTTTCACATCCAATGATGATGATCATAAGGTATGCAAGCTGTAAAAGTCCATATATGGACTTAAGCAAGCATCTCAGAGCTAGAATACTCATTTTAATGATGTGATCAAATTATTTGATTTCATCAAGAATGAGGAGGAGCCATGTATCTTCAAAAAGGTCAATGGGAGCACTGTTGTCTTCCTCGTATTGTACGTGGATGACATCCTCCTTATTGGGAATGATATTCTCATGTTGACCATAGTTAAAATGTAGTTATCTAAAGAATTCTCCATGAAAGACCTAGGAGAAGCATCCTTTATTCTAAGAATTAAAATCTATAGAGATAGACCGAATAGGATGCTAGGACTTTCACAGAAGATGTACATAGAGGAGGTGCTAAAGAGGTTTAGCATGAAAAACTCTAAGAGGGATTTGGTACCCTTCAGACATGGCATTCATCTTTTCAAGAAGATGTGCCCTAGCACACTTGAGAAAATAGAACTGCATGAGCAAGATCCCTTATGCTTCAGCAATAGGGAGCCTCATGTATGCCATGTTATGTACACGACCTGATATAGCCCATGCTGTGAGTGTCACGAGCAGATATCAGTCGAATCTAGGTGAAGAACACTGGACTTCTATGAAATGTATCCTTAAGTACTTAAGAAGAACTAAGGATATGTTGTTGATCTTTGGTAATGGAGAACTCTAAGTCCAGGGATATACAGACTCGGATTTTATGTCCGATGTAGATGATCGAAAGTCGACATCTGAGAAGTCTGTTTGTGTGCAATGGTGGAGCTATCAGTTGGAAGAGTTTCAAGTAGAACAGTAATAGCAGATTCCACCATGGAAGCAGAATATATCGCTGCATCAGAAGCTGCAAAGAAGGCATTCTGGTATAAGAAGTTTGCCATAGAGATTGGAGTGATGCCATCAGATGCCATTTCCTCTATACTGTGATAATAATGGTGCCATAGCCCTTGCTAAGGAGCCGAGGTCTCACCAAAAATCCAAGCACATCGAGTGGCGATACCACCTCATCCACGATTACCTCAAGAAGGGTTACGTCGAGGTCAAGAGAGTCGACTCCGCAGACAATGCGACGGACCCACTTATAAACTCGTTGGGCCAGCAGAAGATCGAAGCCCACCTTGAGAAGATGGGACTTAGATTTGTAGCCAATTGGCTTTAGGTCAAGTGGGAGTTTGTTAGATATGTGTGTCCCTAGAAGCCAAAATTGGCTGACACTTGTAATACACTTCTAGAGGGCAAAATTATAATTTTAACTATAAATAATAAAATAAATTATTTTCTATCACAAATGTGTATTTAGTGTCTGTGATACATCCCTTGAGTTAATGATAATGATAATTCATATTTTCAAGAGTTGAAAATTTAAGATATG
>QRFJ01000407.1:172599-244064 GCA_006176705.1 Cocos nucifera
TAGACTATCTTCAAGAAAAATGGCATAGTCTCTCAATGGACTCCACCAGGAAACACCTCAACTCAATGGAATTTTCAGAACGGAGGAAATCGGACCTATTAGATATGGTTCGATCCATGATGAGCTTCACAGACCTCTCTGATTTTCTTTGGGGACACTCAGTTTGTTAACTGCAATATACTTACTGAATAGGGTTCCTTCTAAAACCGTTCCTACCACACCGTATGAGATATGGCATGGTAAGAAACCAAGTCTGAGTCATCTCAGAATTTGGGTTGTCCGGCTCATGTCAAAAGACAACAAGCGGACAAGTTAGACTTTAGGTCCTTTAGAGCTCGATTCATAGGATATCCTAAAGAGTCATTAGGATATTATTTCTACATTCCAGAAGATCACAATGTGATTGTGAGTCGACATGCCATCTTTCTTGAAAAATAGTTTATTCAAGATAGCGGCATTGGAAAGCAGATCAAGCTTCGATGAGAAAGTCTCACAAGAGCAACGAGCTAAGGACCAAATGGAACCAAATCAGGTTGAGCCAATAAGAATCACTACCTCCTCCACCTCGTAGATCGAAAGAGTTTTCTCATCCCCTGAAAGGTACTTAGGTACTATTTCAGAGGAAGTAGAGAAAATGTTCCTCATAGGTAATGGGTTCATGGTGATGATCCCAAAACCTATAATGAGGCGATATCAGATATCGACTCCGAGAAATGGTTAGAGGCAATGAAGTCAGAAATTGACTCGATGCACTCAAACCAAGTCTGGACCTTGGTAGATCCACCAGAAGGTATAGTACCTATTGGGTGTAAATGGATCTTACAAGAGAAAGATTGGTGCAGATGAAAATGTGGAGACATTCAAGGCTAGATTAGTGGCAAAAGGTTATAGTCAATGCGAAGGCATTGACTATCAGGATACCTTTTCCCAGTAGCTATGCTAAAATCCATCCGCACATTGCTTGCTGTTGCAGCCTATTTTCGATTATGAAATATGGCAAATGGATGAAAATGGCATTCTTAAATGGATATCTTGAGGAAGATATCTATATGGAACAGCCGCTAGGTTTCACATCCAGTGATGACTGATCACAAGGTATTTGCAAGCTGCAAAGGTCCATATATGGACTTAAGCAAGCATCTCGGAGCTGGAATACTCATTTTAATGATGTGATCAAAATATTTGGTTTCATCAAAAATGAGGAGGAAGCCATGTGTCTTTCAAAAAGGTCAGTGGGAGCGCTGTTGTCTTCCTCGTATTGTACGTGGATGACATCCTCCTTATTGGGAATGATATTCCCATGTTGACCATAGTTAAAATGTATGGTTATCTAAAGAATTCTCCATGAAAGACCTAGGAGAAGCATCCTTTATTCTAGGAATTAAGGTCTATAGAGATAGACCGAATAGGATGCTAGGACTTTCACAGAAGATGTACATAGAGGAAGTACTAAAGAGGTTTAGCATGGAAAACTCTAAGAGGGGATTTGGTACCCTTCAGACATGGCATTCATCTTTCCAAGAAGATGTGCCCTAGCACACCTGAGGAAATAGAACGCATGAGCAAGATCCCTTATGCTTCTAGCAATAGGGAGCCTCATGTATGCCATGTTATGTACACGACCTGATATAGCCCATGCTGTGAGTGTCACAAGCAGATATCAGTCGAATCCAGGTGAAGAACACTGGACTTCTGTGAAATGTATCCTTAAGTACTTGAGAAGAACTAAGGATATGTTGTTGGTCTTTGGTAATGGAGAACTCCAAGTCCAGGGATATACAGACTCGGATTTTATGTCCGATGTAGATGATCGAAAGTCGACATCTGGGAGTCTGTTTGTGTGCAATGGTGGAGCTGTCAGTTGGAAAGAGTTTCAAGCAAGACAAATAGTGATAGCAGATTCCACCATGGAAGCAGAATATATCGCTGCATCAGAAGCTGCAAAGGAAGGCATTCTGGTATAAGAAGTTTGCCGTACAGAGATCGGAGTGATGCCATCAGATGCCATTCCTCTATACTGTGACAATAATGGTGCCATAGCCCTTGCTAAGGAGCCGAGGTCTCACCAAAAATCCAAGCACATCGAGCGGCGATACCACCTCATCCACGATTACCTCGAGAAGGGTTACGTCGAGGTCAAGAGAGTCGACTCCGCAGATAATGTGGCAGACCCACTTACAAAGCCGTTGGGCCAGCAGAAGATCGAAGCCCACCTTGAGAAGATGGGACTTAGATTTGTAGCCAATTGGCTTTAGGTCAAGTGGGAGTTTGTTAGATATGTGTGCCCTAGAAGCCAGAATTGGCTGACACTTGTAATACACTTCTAAGGGGCAAAATTATAATTTTGACTATAAATAATAAAATAGGTTATTTTCTATCACATATGTGTATTTAGTGTCTGTGATACATCCCTTGAGTTAATGGTAATGATAATTCATATTTTCAAGAGTTGAAAATTTAAGACATGAATTTTCATTATTAACTCATAAAATGCTCCTGACCGTAGGATCATCATGAGGATGGTGATTGATCCGGAAGGTTAGTGTACAATCGCTTCTTTATAGTAGATGAGTCTTGAGTCTATGGTGTAGAGACACCGAAGCGAGAGTACAGGTACTCGTTAGAGAATGAGGGCACTGAGCGTGACCACCTCGAGTAGTCATAAGGAAGTCTACCTTCTCATCGATGACTGACTCGAAGCTGCAGTGGTGTGTCTGGTTCTTTGACCTGAGGTGCATCGGCAGTTCACCTTGAGGGTGTTATAGTTTGACTACACCATGACTCGATCTCCTAGCCATTCAGAATCCTGAGGTGTATGTTGGCTATAGCATGTTCATTGTAGGAATTGGATTGCACCAAGATGGAATCTATCTACCTCGGTGGATGAGGAGCAGCCCTATGATGATCATGAGAATCAAGTCCATAAGCCCATGGCCATGGGAGAGTGAAATAATAGAAAGAGTTTCTATTAAGGTTTTCACATATCGGACTTGAATCGAATGATTAAATCATATGATAGGAAATTAGGGTTTGACGAGTTCACCTTAACCCTAATCTGATCGGGGCTCAAGATAGAAGAACTTAATCACACAAGTAGCTGCACCAAGAGGTTCATTTTTCAGTTTTGATGGGTTGCCACCATATACTGCTAGGTGTCACTGGTGGATTTTGGGAGCAATTAGAATGATTTAGATGATCGATCATTCTAGTTGTCTGAATCAGAAGAGTTCTGATCCATCGAAAGGAGTTTCGATGATGTCGATGATAGAGATCATGACATATCCCATTACCATACAGAACTGAACCTAACTGGATCACACAAATAAGGGTTTGGATCTGGATATCATCAATTGGACTAATCCAGTTCAATTGATTTGAATTAGATTCAATTAGGTTCAAGGAAATCGTGCTAGCACACGATTGAACCTAACATTCTCCTTTTCTATCATTAAAAGTTGTCTCGACTGAGCCAAATGAGTTTGTGCTCACTCAGATACCTTTACCTGGTCTGACTGGAGCTTGTCCAAGTCAGAAAAGGGTTGTCTTAATTTATGAGATAAATTTGAGACAACACCTACCATTTTTCCATCACCTGCTAATTCTTGTCCTTTGACTTTGGTCAAACATTGACCTTTGACCCTTGGACATCTGCCCATGTGTCATGCACTTATTGGAGAGTAGATAGGGGCTTGTCCCCTTACTGGATTTTGGAAAGGAAGGGGTGCATGCCTAGGATGGCGTGCACCCATGGATAGGGACGCTTGGAGTCCCATACAGATGGGACTCCAGGTTGTTTCTTGGATTCAACTTAGATGACCCCTAGCCATAGACTTTGACCACTCTTAGGTGCTATCTAAGGATGAATCTATAGGACTCTCATCTGATTGGATCAATGATGTCATCCCACCAATCAGGTTTAGATCTGATTGCATGAAGCAACATGATTAACCGGGATGATGCAGCACTGCATGGCGCAGCAGAGTCTATAAATAAATCCTGTCTGCACCCAACTTTCATAGAGTTCCTCTTAGCCCATGCCCTAAGGCTGCCCCTCTCTCTCCTTCATGCCATCTTCTGATCCTCTTTCTCCTCTCCATGCCCAAGGGAAGTCGAACTTCAATTTGGTGTGATCCAGGCAAGAAAAGGCTGAGGAGAAAGAAAGAAGGCAGCACTACTACAGAGACGATAGTAGATCTTCGAAAGGAGTTTCGAAGATCCTCCAAATCAGATCCAGATTTAATTTTTGGAGACATGATAAAGAAGGAGAAGATCTCCAGATTCAGTCCAAGTGGATACCAGTAGAGGCCATGCGCTTGCGTGGCTAGATCCAGAACCTCAGGTAATCAGCAGGATCATCAAATGATAATTGGATTACCCAGCAAACAAAGTAACATCAATTTAGATTTAATTTAATTTAATTTTTTTATTTATCAGATCATAAAATTAGATCTGAAAAGTGTCAGATCTGATTTGGATCTAAGAGAAAATTTTTGAAATATGCCAATCGATCCAATCAGATTTGAACGAACCTGACCAGGAAAATCAGGATTTTTCCTTCATAACAAACTCCATATAGCTTGAACGGTCCACTACTGGATAGTTACAGCTGCCACCATTAGTTTATTACAAGCTCTATCTATAAAAAAGATCATTCAGATATATTTTTCTCTAAGCTCTCCTCCCTCCTATATTACTTTGCTTCTCTATTTTTTAGAGCACTCCATTCAAGTTGGTTAAAAAACTGACTTAAGCATCTAAGGGTCCTGTCGGAGCCACACACCACTAGTTAGGATTTTGTTTTGCAGGTCCAGATAGTGGCCTCATCTTTTCAATTCTAGCCACCTCCGATGTCCTCATAGATTTCTGCACCAATTGGATTGGTGCTAGAGGAAGGAATTTTTGAGCTCTTGCTCTAAAAAGAATCTCCAATCGATCCTATTTGCCTTCTTTTTCTCTTAATCTCTTGAATCCATTTTCGCTTAACCTCCTTTTACTTCAAAAATACCTCCAAAAAAAATAACCACCTGATGGTCTATTGCTTCTATCGCCAAATCCGAGCCAGATCCATCAACCCCTGCTTCATCGCCAGCACCTCAACCTCCTCTACCGACGATCATGGTGGATCTAGAGCAGTTCAATCTATTGATGCAGCAAGTTCGAAGCCTCACTAAAATGATGCAGGACATGCAACAACCCCCAGCAGCAGCCCAACTAGAAAGACCTCCACCAAAATTTCAAGAACCAGCGTAGAGAAGAGCAACCTAGGTTAGCAGGCCCGTTACCCCCAAAAAGGAAAAGCAAAGAGCAGGGAGTTCCTGCTTTGATCATGATTCTTCTCTAGAGGAGGCTTTTTCTATCTACAGCTGGCAGCCTTCTGAGATCCACGACCAAGATGACACTCTCGATCAAAAGCTTCATGACATAAATTGATGGATTGAAAAGTTCCATCATGCCGCCCGATCCACCATGATGATATCTACACTGACCCCTTCTTTTTTGCTTAGATCATGTAGTAGCACATCTCGCCGAACTTCAAACTCTCCAAATTCAAGAGTTACAATGGGACTTTCGATCCAGTCGACCATCTTGAGATCTTTCGAATAATGATGTTGCTTCATGGCGCACCGAATGCCATTTTATGCCAAGCTTTTTAATCTATCCTAAAGAAAGCAGCAAAAAATTGGTACTCAAGCCTTAAGCAAGGTATGATCTTTTCTTTTGACCAGATGAGCCATCAGTTTGTAGCTCATTTTATAAGCAGTCAATGCTCGAGATGAGGTTCAGATGTTCGAGATAACATAAAGCAGAAGGAAGGAAAATCTATTTGAGCTTACGTCAGCCACTTCAATGCTGCTGCGTTGGAGGTCCAAAACTTAGATCAATCTATAGCAATGACCGCACTGAAAGGTGGTCTTCAGAACAATAATCTTCTATCCTCCTTGGAAAGAAAGTACCTAAGCAATTTTGCTGATATGTTGGCCCGGACTGAAGGTTACGTCCAAGCTGAGGAGGTCTTCAAATTGAAGGATGATGAGACCGCAAGAGAGCAGCAGGTGGGTGAATCCATCAAACCTACATCTGAAAGAAAGTCGAATGAAGCTTGGCCGCATTCTCAAACTCCTTTTGAGCGCAAACGAGCCCGAACTCCTCCTCGAGCTTGTCAATAGGGAAGTCCAAATTGAAGAACCCGATGGAGCTCCCCTCCAAGAAGATTTAATAACTATGCTCTCTTGAATGCCTTAAAGATCCAAGTGCTAATGGAGATAAGGGAATAGCTGTCAGGACTGGAGAGGATGCAGATTCATCCGACCAAGCACAATTTCAACAAGTATTGCCTCTACCATCATGATCATGGTCACGATACTAAAGAATGTATTTAACTTCAGAACAAGATCGAGGTGTTAATTAGAAGAGGTCGGCTGGATCGATTTATCAGGCACTAGTTCGAAAGAAGCGAAGATCATCCAAGAGCCCCACCGTAACCTAAACCATCTCAGAGGGATGAATAGCAAGGAGATCAACCACCTCTCAGAATCATCAACACTATTACTAGGGGATATTGGTAGGAAAAAGTTAATAGGTCGGTAGAGCTAGTAAAAAGGCAACGGACTGAAGAACCTATCACTTTTACTGAAGAAGATGCTTAGGAAGTTCAGCTTTCACATAATAATGCCATTGTAGTTACTTTAAATATCATCGATTATGATATATACTGCATTTTAATTGATAATGAAAGCTCTGTAGATGTCTTATTTTATGATGCTTTTTTCAAAATGTCCATACCTGATGGTAGGATGGGTTTGATGAATTTTTTATTAGTGAGATTCATAGGTGATGTGGTACTGATGGAAGGAATAATAACATTGCTCATGACCGTAGGATGGTATCCAAAACAATCCAAAGCTCAAGTTGATTTCTTAGTAGTTAAAGCCCCTTCTATGAGCTCAGAAGTGGGACTCCCAAGTTTTGAAAATATGAGAAGATAGGTCATGGAAAGACGGAAGTGAGCTTAAAGAAGAATCAGTCTCAATAGTAAAGTTTAGAAACTGGGCCAGCTCACTCTGAGACTAAGCTAGCTCAATTGGGAACTGGGTCGGCTAAGTCCAGAACTGGATCGGCTAGGTCTTAAAGAAAAATTCAGATAGAGAGCAATATTTTTGGACTATTAATATGGTACATAACTAGGTTGGCTCAATCTCAGACTGAGCCAACCCAATTGTAGGTTAGCCAACTCAGTCTGAAATTAGGCCGACTCAGTTTTTGTAGATTATTATTTTATGTACTTAGGTTGTTTGGGTTTAAAAAGTTTTTCTATAAGCTTGGGCTTGACCCTTTGTAAGGTATATGTACTAAAAATAGGTCAAGGTTGTAAGTGTGCTGAAATGTGCTGAATAAAAGCTCTTTTCTTCTAAAAATTTCTTTTTTTCTTCTTCTCTATTTTTTGATTTATTTGATCATGCTTCTGCAGAGATCTTTAAGAAGTACTTTCTTGATTGCTTGGCTAATCACTGACAACCACGCTGATCCATGTGGGAAGAGTGCATATTCCCAACATTTGGTATTAGAGCGATATTATGTGGAAGGAAGACACCTAGGATTTACTACATACCAAATCTGTTACATAAGATTTTATCCTAAAACTTTTAGTTTGCTTCGTGGTTATCTCTAGGTTAAGGTGGAGATTGTTTAGATGAAGGAACAGCGATACAAAAGTTTGGAAAGAGGATCTAGGGCTAGTTAGATCTTCTATGAAGGATAGTTTTACTGATGTGTGATTGTGAAGGATGATAGGGATCTATTCTTGACTTATTTAAAGTCATGAGATCAAATGAATTTTGAGAAGTTCGACGGTAAGGAAAACTTTATGCTATGGCAGCAAAGAGTAAAGAACTTATTGGTTCAACAGAGGATCTACAAGGTCTTGACAAAAGAAAGATCGAAAAAGATCAATGCTGAGGATTGAGAAGAGCTGAAGGAAATTGCTTTTAGCACAATCCGGATGTACTTGATCGATCAGGTTTTGCCTGAGGTTTGCACAGAGACTATGGCAAAGGGGCTTTGAGAGAGACTGGAGAACACATACATGGGGAAGAACATGATGAACAAGCTATGATTGAAGAAACAGCTGTATAGCCTGAGGATGCCCAAAGGTGGAGATCTTGTTGCACATATCCAAAGGTTCAATCATGTGTGTTCTTAGGTGATGAGTTTGGATGTGAAGATCGACGAGGAGGATCGGGCATTGCTACTATTATGTTCTCTCCCACTTTCATATGATGATCTCATAACAACTCTAGTTTGTGGAAAGAAGACCCTAAACTATGAAGAGGTTGTTTGTGTGCTCAAATCAAATAAGCAAAGGGAGAAGATCTGCAAGGAAGGTCCTAAGTCTGAGATCTTGGCTGTGAATGAAAGATAAAGAAGGTCAAAGGAGAAGACAAGAGGAAAATCTAAGGGCAGGTCAAAGTCTCACGATCAGAGGAAGATGACATTATAATGTTATAAATGTCATCAGCTTGGACACCTGAGGAGAGATTATCTCCTTTTGAGATTAGAAAAAGATAAGGCCAGCAACAAAGATGATACAACTTCTGTGAGCAGTGGAGAAGACCTGCTAGTTATATCAGATGGATCCATAGAATGGAGGGGAGTATACTAGCCTAAAGTTCAGGAGGTACTGTGAGGAAAATGGCATCAAACATTATTATATAGTAAGGATGACTCCCCAGCAGAATGCTGTCATGGAGAGGATGAATCAGACACTGACCGAGAAGGCACAAAGTTTGAGATTGCGGACATCACTCCCAATGTCTTTTTGGGATAATGCTCTAACTTTCTCTTATTTTCTTGTGAACAAATCCCCTTATTATAAGCTGAATTGAGGCATTCTAGAAGAGGTCTGGAGTAGAAAGGTGGAGCTTGGCCACCTGAAAGTCTTTGGTTGCATAGCCTATGCACATGTGGAGGCAATCGAGAGGAGCAAATTGGACCCAAAATCTTAAAAGATGACATTCATAAAGTATCCACAAGGAGTCAAGGGGTACCTGCTATGGGACTCTCAGGCATCGAAGTCAGTGATCAGTAGGAACGTTATCTTTGATGAGAAGAGCATCTTGAGGAGGTCTGGGATAGATGAAACTAAAGAAATAAAGCTGAATGGCGATGGCCAGTCAGAGAATGATGGCATGCAGGTTACATCCACTTACAGCAGTATTTCTGTTAAGGTGGAGCTAGGCAGAAAAGTATTGTCTCAGATTGAAAATCAGCATGGAGGGTCGGTAGTTTAGACAGATGTGCAAGAGCAGCCACAGACATCAGGCAGAGATGTGCCAGTGGGAGTGGCTTTGCACAAGCCCCAGCATACTATTAGGAGATCGATTAGATATGGAATTGATGAGGTTATCTTCTATGCACTCATCACTGTTAATGGAGATCCAGAGAATTATGCAGAGGCCATGGAGAGTGAGGATCATGATTCATGGATGCAGGTCATGATGGAGGAGATGGAATCACTTGAGAAAAATCAGACATGACAGCTGGTGGATCTTCCAGAGGCTGCTCGACCTATTGGCTCAAAGTGGGTGTTTATAAAAAAAGAAGCACCTTCAGAACAAGGTGGAGTCAGATTCAAAGCAAGGCTGGTAGCAAAGGGATACTCACAAAGAAAAGGGATTGACTACATAGAAATTTTCTCTCCTATGGTGCATCATACATCTATTTGAGTTTTGCTGTCACTGGTGGCATAACATAACATGGAATTGGAATAGATGGATATTAAGATGGCCTTCCTTCATGGGACTTTGGAGGAAAGAATCTACATGAAGCAGCCAGATGGTTTCATGGAGATCGGACAAGAAGAAAAGGTGTGTTTACTCAAAAAATTTTTGTATGGCTTGAAACAATCCCCTCATCAATGGTATCGAAGGTTTGATAGCTTTGTCTTGAGCTTGGGTTTCAACAGATGTGAACATGATTGTTGTGTCTACGTCAAGGATGTAGATGAAAATGATGCCCTATACCTGTTATTGTATGTAGATGATATGCTCTTAGCCAGTAGAAGCATGGATGCTGTGAAAAAGTTGAAAAGGACATTATCATCTGAATTTAAGATGAAAGATTTGGATTCAGTTGAGAAAATCTTTGAAATGAAGATTTGCAGAGATAGGTATAAAGGAGTGCTCCATTTGTCACAAGAAAAGTATGTCTAGAAGGTTCTGGAGAGGTTTGGGATGGAGAAGACCAAACCTACAGAGACGCCATTACCGAGCCATATGTCTCTCTCCAAGTTACAATGCCCTCAGTCAGAAGAGGAGAGAGAGTATATGGAATGAGTCCCTTATGCCAATACTGTAGGTAGTGTGATGTACACTATGATGTACTGTAGACCAGATATAGCACATACTATGAGCACGGTTAGTGGATACATGGCTAACCTTGAGAAGGAACACTGAAAAGCATTGAAATGGATATTGAGATATCTGCATGGAATAAGAGATTATGGTTTGGTGTTTAGTGGGCAATCAGGAGGATTTGGAGAACAATCTGTGAAGATGTGTGAAAGTTTAGATCCTCTAAAAGGATTTGTTGATACAAATTATGCTGGTGATCTTGATATAAGGAGGTCTACTATGAAAGGAATATGCCCTCAAGCTAATCAATTTTTGGGCTATTCTTTGTCTTGACATTTTAATATAAATAAAAGCATTATTTCATCATATGCAGTGTCTTATTATTTATTTAAGATTATGATGAACCCCATAAATTAAGGCTATGGTTTTAGGATTATGATGAGATCATACCAGTGAGATCTAAAATCTTAAAATCCTAATTTAAACATTCCTATTCGATGGAACATTGAGTTGGATCATTGTTTCTGGTAAGACTAACACATCTTTTGTATGCTCAATTGAGAGGGTGATTGATCTCACAATCACTTATGCATGACACTAATACAAAGATGTGGGTGCTCATTAGAGAATGAGTTTACTGAATTGATCCAAGTTGAGAATATCTAATGGAGTCTTATCTACATGTCAAAAGATGGTTCTCATAGTGGAATTGTGCATATAATCCTTTGACCTGAAACTACCATAGAATCTTATATATATGAATACCATATTTTGGTTCATACTCATTTATGACTCAGTCATGTACGGGATGATCTAGATATGGTAGATTATATATGAAGATTGTGAGTAGGTTAACATGGAATCGATCACTCCTGGTAAGAGAAAATAGCATCCTACCTACTTCAAACAAATGATGATTCAAGAAGACTTTGATCAAAGCATGATGAAAATTAGAAATGGTTTCTAATATTTCATTAAATGAATCATCATCATAAGATTGAAAGAGAAATGAATATGATATTGGGATTGACATATTTCCATACCCAGAGTCATATTCAGGATGCAGGGAGATCGAAGGATCTAGTTGCATGGTAATTTTCACTGAAGGATATTTTTGGTATTTTCATCAAAATTTTACATCTTTTGGAAAGTCACGATACATTGCTAGACATCAATCATGTCTTGTGGGTTTGATAAAATTAAATTTTTAATTTGATCATTAAATTAGAAAGTGTTCTAAATTAAATCAAATTGGGTTGGCTAGTTTTGACCTAAATCAGTTTAGTTGAGTTCTAACCTGATTAGGTCAAATCACACCCAGATCCACTGCTGGCTAGATGTGAAACTCAATGGGTCACACACAAAGAGAATTGATTAAGGATCTAATTAGATTAGACCATGTTTGCAAGATGAACATGCTAGCACATGTAGCAAACCCTAGCACCTAGATTCGAATTAGATTTGAATCGGCATCCAATTTGGGCTAATTAAGGTCCAATTTGAGCCAAATAGGATTTGATCTTGAATTGGTTTAACCTAGACTGATCAGGCTTTAGTTGGGGCACCGCATACCTGAATCCCATGTGCTAGAGAGTCTCTCTCTTGCGCATGGGAAGTCTTTCATACGCAAAGAATTTTTGGCACATGGAATTAGTTGGCACCTACCTTCTTTGACTTTTTCCATTTGTTATGTCACGTAAATATTTTAAATAGGCATGGACATCAGATGTGGGGCACAGAAGAGTCCTTCTATAGATAAAATACTCCATTATTATTTTAAGAAGGGACTCTTTGTCGCCTAGGAGTACTTGCCGCCCAAGACTCCTTGCCGCCCTCTCATCCTTGATGCCTCTTGGACCAAGTCAAAGTCCCTTGGGACTTTGACTATTCAAAGTTCATCTCCACGCCATCTTGCTGATTGGGCATCCCATTTTAAAGCCATTGGATGGCCTTTTTTATTTGATCTAATGGATGAAAATGATGGCGCCAAGAATGTAATCCCGCGACTCTTCATAAATAACTTACGCAGAATTAGTCCAAGAGTCCTTCTGCTTTAAGGCACCTCTTAGCTAAGTCTACATGATGTTATTATCTAATGAATGTGAGATTGGCTGAAGGGACATGAGATAATATTTTGAAATAGCATGAGAAAATATGTTGGCACCCTTACATATATTATAAATAAGGGTGCGCACCAAGAGTCCGAAAGGAGTGAAAATTATCTTTTTTCTTACAAGTATTTTCTATTGTCCAATTTTTTTTCTTCCCTTCTCTTGTTCAGACCTTGTCCTTATAAGGATAAGAAGTCATTTTAAGACAAAGAGATTAGGCAGAAAAATTAAGAAGATAAGGAAAAAGAAAGAAAGGTAAGGAGAGGCAAGGAAGGTGACATAAAGGCTAAGGAAGGTCTCTCCCATTTAATTAAAGTTCTTATTATTAGAACTTTAATTATATAAATCAGAGGTGCTGGTGTCTTGATCAAGTTTCTATGTGGATCAATATTGGAGAGTGAACACGTGGGCACCTGGTGGAACCCCCGACGAATTGCTGTCGGCAATTAGGGATAATTTAGGGTTAAGCGATAAGAGGTATGTTCTAATACTTTATTTTATATTACAAATGCATGTTATATTATTTAATTACTAATAAGGTGGTCCTATAGTTTGGGTTTGGTTTGTATGATTTCATATTTTTGCTTTAAAATCCATGCTTCCGTCCTGTACACCATTCCTATCATTGGTATCAGAGCAAGTTTTATTAGGTTAAATCATATAATGCTTTGCTTATAATATAATGGCACAAAAGAAAAGTATGATATATTTTTATTTATTTGCATGTTATTTATATGATGAGATCATATTCTTTTATTTATCATAATGAGATTATGATGTATATATTATTCTGTAAAGGTTGCCCTAATATAGTGGAAAGTATTCACTATGTAATGATGGTTGTCCTAGAATAATTATACATGTTAATATATATATATATATATATATATATATATATATATATATATATAAATTTTATCATAAATGATGCTATTAGGCATTTAGTTTGATTTAAATTAGAATGTGCATTGAGACCTTTTAAATCCCTTTTTAAAAATTATATTAAGTTGTAGTGTAATTAACCTATAGCTAAATCAGTCAGAATATCTAATTAATCAATCGGTGTCTAGGAAAAATGGTTCATGATTGGTAAAGAGAATATGATTTTTTAATTGGTTCCATTGTCTGACCTGGCCAATTTATTGGTGTCTAAGAAAAGCAATGGGGGGACTCCCACTTCTCTCCCACTTACCTAGCCGATTCGATTAATTTAATTCTAGATTGAAATGCTTAGTATTATATTCACTACATTAAGGCCTTCCTTCATACTAGGTTCTTATTATGTCCAGAACCATATTAGTTTTGTTGTGTAACCACAAGATCTATCATGGGGAATGATGTAATATTAATCTAGTGCATTGAGATGCTTACAGCATTTTGAATATACTGCTTTGTTGTGTAACCACAAAAGCAGTTATATTTCATTTTGACTGTATAGAAATGAAGGGTTCTACTTAAACTAAAATATTAAAGTTTGTTGTGCTAACACAAGGCTATTAATATTTTAGAGGCAAAATTTTTTTTTTGAGAGTTGCATAAAATGCAATTGGAAAGAGTTTCCTACCTTTGAACTTATAACAGGTTTGTTGTGCAACCACAAGACCTTTTATAAGGAATTAGGATCTTATTCTCACTAAGAAAATCAATTAGAGGGTTATGATTTTTTTTTAATTAAATAGTGGAAGACATAATTAAATTAAAGTCCTAATTTAATTATGTTTGTCATCATGAGTTGTTTGCTTATATATTGTTCTTTATTATGTAGATTAAATGGCTTCTTCACTTTCATTACGTTCAATTTTGGATTCAAATAAATTGACTGGTCAAAATTATGTTGACTGGTTGAGAAACCTAAAAATAGTACTCAGTCAAGAAAAACTCTCCTATATTCTTGATGCCCCTGATCCTAAGCCATTAGAAAATGATGCCATACAGATGAAGATAAGTCCACATACAAGATGTGGCAAAATAATTTTCTTACTGTCAAATGCATCATACTTGCCTCTATGAATAATGAATTATAGAGGCAGCATGATGGCATGGACACTCAATCCATATTGCTCAATCTAAAAGAGCTTTATGGAGAGCATAGTAGGACTGCTAGATATGAGATATCTAAGCAATTATTTTATGCAAGAATGATAGAAGGAACATCCGTACAAAATCATGTTTTGATGGTAATTGACCTAATCACTCGATTAAGTCAATTAGGTTTTGTTATGGATGGAGAGTTAAGTTAGGATTTGATCCTGCAATCACTCCTAGAATCATTTTCTTAGTTTGTCGTGAACTATCACATGAACAAACTGAATTCTTCCTTACCTGAGCTATTAAATATGCTCAAGATAGTAGAAAGCCATATCAAGAAGGATAAGGCTCCTCTTCTTCTTGTGGATGGGATCTCCAAGAAGAAGACAGAGACAAAGGGTTCAAAAAGAAGGTTGAACCCTAAAGATGGTATAAATAAGAAGAAAAAGGAGAAGAAGGTCTCCGGATAGATGACCTATTTTCACTACAGTAAAATAGGTTATTGGAAGAGAAATTGCAAGGCTTACCTTGCAACCGTGAAGTCTGGTGCAAATAATGCACCAAAAGGTATGTATGAGATACATACTATATTATCATTAAATTTTTCCATTTCAAATTCTTGGGTATTAGATACCGACTGTGGTTTTCATATCTGTAAATCTTTACAGGGGCTGCAGAAAATTAAGAGTTTGAAGAAAGGTGACTTCAAGCTCTATGGTGCTGGAGGAGAGTCTATCCAAGCTAGAAGCTGTAGGGACAAATATATTGAAGTTACCTTATGGAAAGATCTTAGAGCTTACAAATTGTTATTATATGCCTAAGATCATTAGAAATATTATATCTATACCCTTGTTATTAAAACAAGGTTATAGTCTTAATGTAACGAGCGAAGGTTGCTCGATCAAATATTCTAATGAAAATATTTGTTTTGGCATATTTAGCAATGGTTTGTTGACTCTATGTTTGGATGACAATATATTTCATATTGATGAAAATAGAAAACATAAGAGAGATGACATAAATAATACTTTACTTTGGCATTGTCGATTAGGTCATATTAGTGAGGCTAGGATTAACAAGTTATACAAAGAAAAGTTCTTTGATCCTTTTGATTATGAATCATTAGGAACTTGTGAATCATGCCTCATGGGTAAAATGACCAAGATTCCATTTAGTGGACATGGAGAAAGGACAAATGAGTTATTAGGACTTGTACATACGGATGTATGTGGTCCTATGACAACTCAAGCCTAGAGGAGGATACTCTTATTTTATAACATTCACTGATGATTTATCTAGGTTTGGATATGTGTATCTTATGAAACACAAATCAGAAGCCTTTGATAAATTTAAAGAGTATCAAAGTATGGTCGAAAAATAAACTGGACAATGTATAAAAATCCTTCGACCTGATCGGGAAGGAGAATACTTATCTAGTGAGTTTCTAGACTATCTTAAAGTTAAAGGGATTCTCTCTGAATGGACACCTCCTTATACACTGCAATTAAATGGTGTAGCCAAAAAGAAAAATCATACCTTATTAGATATGGTACGATCTATGATGTGCTTCACTGAATTATCTATTTTCTATTGGGGTCATGTTCTGGAGACTGCAATTTACATCTTGAATAGAGTACCTTCTAAATCTATATCTAGTACTCCATATGACATATAGAGAAGTAAGAAACCTAATCTTAAGTATCTTAAGATATGGGGTTGTCCAGCATATGTCAAAAGAAATTTTAGACATAAACTTGATGCTAAATCAGACAGATGTCTATTTATAGGATATCCTAAAAATAATATAGGATATTTATTCTACCATCCTACTGAACAAAAGGTATTTGTAACTAGGCATGCCATTTTTATGGAAAAAGAATTTATCCTAGAAAAGGGCAGTGGCAGAAATATTAAACTTAGTGAAGTTCAAGAAAAATAAATAAATTTTTTTTAACCAAATAATCACATAAAAAAACCAGAACACAAAACTTCTATCCATAGGTTTGAAAGAGTACGAAATACACTTGTGAGGTATGGGTTCATTATTGAGAACAGTGAAGCCCAAGTCATTGAGAATGACGAAGCTCTGACCTATACGGAAGTAGTCAAAAGTAAGGACTCTTACAAATGACTGGCTGCCATGCAATCCAAAATGGAATCCATGCACACCAACAAAGTATGGACTTTGGTGGATGCACCAGAGGATATAAACCCTATTGGATGCAAATGAATTTTGAAGAAAAAGATTGGAGCTGATGGTCAAATTGAAACCTATAAAGCCAGATTGGTGGCTAAGGGTTTTAGGCAAAAACAGAGCATTGATTATGATGAAATATTTTCACCTATTGCCATGCTCAAATCTATTTGGATTATGCTTGCCATAGCAGCATACCATGACTATGAAATATGGTAAATTGATGTAAAGACTGCCTTCCTTAATGGTTTCCTTGAGGAAGAGGTCTATATATCACAGCCAGAGGGATTTCAGTCAAATGAGAGACCAAATTAGGTATGCAAGCTTAAGAGATCCATTTATGGATTAAAGCAAGCATCAAGGAGTTGGAACATCCATTTTGATGTAATAGTAAAAGAGTTTGGTTTTATCAAGAATGTGGATGAACCATGTGTGTACAAAAAAACTAGGAGGAGAACCATAGTCTTCTTGATTCTGTTGTAGATGACATACTCTTCATTGGGAATGATATCCCAATATTACAATCAGTCAAATTATGGCTATCAAATAAGTTTTTCATGAAAGATTTGGGAGAAGCATCCTATATACTAAGAATAAAGATCTATAGAGATAGATCTAAGAGGATGCTAGGCTTGTCCCAATCTAGGTACATTGACTTAATACTAAAAAGATTCAGTATGGATGGGAGTAAAAGAGATTACTTACCTATGAGTCAAGGCATACATCTCTCTAAAAAGATGTCTCCAAAGACACCTGAAGAAAGAAATAGAATGAGTTATATTCCTTATGCTTCGGCTATTGGATCAATAATGTATGCCATGTTATGTACAAGGCTTGATGTTGCTTATGCTTTAGGCATTGCAAGTAGATTTCAAGCTGATCCAGGAGAGGATCATTGGAAAGCTGTGAAAAATATTCTTAAATACCTGAGAAGGACTAAAGATATTTTTCTAGTATATGGTGGTTCTGATCTTAAACTAGAAGCATATTCTAATTCTAGTTTTCAATCAAACCTAGATGATAGCAAATCAATTTTAGGATATGTCTTTACTCTGAATAGTGGAGCAGTGAGTTGGAAGAGTACTAAACAGCCAACTGTAGCTAACTCAACCACTGAAGTAGAATACATAGCTATAAGTGAAGCCACCAAGAAAGCTGTCTAGATGAAAAAGTTGATCACTGAATTGGGTGTTATTTCTGAAATTAAGAATTCGGTACCACTTTACTATGATAATACTAGAGCTGTTGCTCAAGCAAAGGAACCAAGGTCTCATCATAAATCCAAACACATTCTGAGATGCTTTCATCTCGTTCGTGAAATTATTGAAAGATAAGATGTAGTCATAGAACGAGTTGACACAAAGAACAACATAGCATACCTATTCAATAAGGCTTTACCACTACAATTGTTTGATCATCACCTTGATTGTATGGGATTAAAATTTAAGGACGATTGGCTTTAGTGCAAGTGGGAGATTGAAAGGAATATGCCCTCAAGCCAATCAATTTTTGGACTGTTCTTTATCTTCCAAACTCATGTAATGATATTTTAATATAAATAAAGATATTATTTCATCATATGCAGTGTCTTATTATTTATTTAAGATTATGATGAACCCCATAAATTAAGGCTATGATTTTAGGATTATGATGAGATCATACCAGTGAGATCTAAAACCTTAAAATCCTAATTTAAACATTTCTGATCGATGGAACATTGAGTTGGGGATCAATGTTTTTGGTAAGACTAGCACATCTTTTGTATGCTCAATTGGGAGGGTGATTGATCTCACAATCACTTGTGTATGACACAAATATAAAGATGTGGGTGCTCATTAGAGAATGAGTTCACTGAATTGATCCAAGTTGAGAATATCTAATAGAGTATTATCTACATGTCGAAAGGTGGCTCTCATAGTGGAATTATGCATATAATCCTTTGACCTGAAACTACCATAGAATCTTATATATATGAATACCATATTTTGGTTCATACTAATTCATGACTTAGTTATGTATGGGATGATCTGGATATGGTAGATTATATATGAAAGTTGTGAGTAGGTTAACATGGAATCAATCACTCTTGGTAAAAGGAAATAGCATCCTACCTACTTCAAACAAATGATGATTCAAGAAGACTTTGATCAAAGCATGATGAAAATTAGAAATGGTTTCTAATGTTTCATTAAATGAATCATCATTATAAGATTAAAAGAGAAATGAATATGATATTAGGATTGACATATTTTCATATCCAAAATCATATTCAGGATGCAGGAAGATCGAAGGATCTAGTTGCATGGTAATTTTCACTGAAGGATATTTTTGATATTTTTATCAAAATTTCATATCTTTTGGAAAGTCACGATACGTTGCTAGATGTCAATCATGTCTTTTGGGTTTGATAAAATTAAATTTTTAATTTGATCATTAAATTAGAAAGTGTTCTAAATTAAGTCAAATTGGGTTGGCTAGTTTTGACCAAAATTGATTTAGTTGAGTTCTAACCTGATTAGGTCAAATCACACCCAGACCCACTGTTGGCTAGATGTGAAATCCAATGGGTTACACACAAAGGGAATTGATTAAGGATCTAATTGGATTAGACCATGTTTGCAAGATGAACATGCTAGCATATGTAGCAAACCCTAGCACCTAGATTCGAATTGGATTCGAATTGGCTTCCGATTTGGGCTAATTAAGGTCTGATTTGGGCTAAATAGGATTTGGTCTTGAATTGGATTAACCTAGACTGATTGGGCTTCAGTTGGGGTGCCAGATACCTAAATCCCATGTGCCAGAGAGACTCTCTCTTGTGCATGGGAAGTCTTTTATGCGCAAAGAATTTTTGGTGCATGGAATTAGTTGGCACCTACCTTCTTTGACTTTTTCCATTTGTTATGTCATGTAAATATTTTAAATAGGCATGGACATCAGATATGGGGTGTAGAAGAGTCCTTCTGCAAATGAAATACTCCATTATTATTTTGAGAGGGGACTCTTTATCGCCTAGGAATACTTGCCGCCCAAGACTCCTTGCTGCCCTCTCATCCTTGATGCCTCTTGGACCAAGTCAAAGTCCCTTGGGACTTTGACTATTCAAAGTTCATCTCCACGCCTTCTTGCTGATTGGGCATCCCATTTTAAAGCCATTGGATGGCCTTTTTTATTTGATCTAATGGATGAAAATGATGGTGCCAAGAATGTAACCCCGCGACTCTTCATAAATAACTTACGTAGAATTAGTCCGAGAGTCCTTCTGCTTTAAGGCACCTCTTGGACTAAGTCTACATGACGTTATTATCTGATGAGGCATGAGATTGGCTGAAGGGACATGAGATAATATTTTGAAAGGGTGCGAGAAAATATGTTGGCACCCTAACGTACATTATAAATAAGGGTGTGCACCAAGAGTCCAGGAGGAGTGAAAATTATTTTTTTTTCTTACAAGTGTTTTCTATTATCCAATTTTTTTTCTTCCCTTCTCTTGTCCAGACCTTATCCTTATAAGGATAAGAAGTCATTTTAAGATAAAGAGATTAGGTAGAAAAATTAAGAAGACAAAGAAAAAGAAAGAAAGGTAAGGAGAGGCAAGGAAGGTGACATAAAGGCTAAGAAAGATCTTGCCCATTTAATTAAAGTTCTTATTATTAGAACTTTAATTATACAAATTAGAGGTGTTGGTATCTTGATCAAGTCTTTGTGTGGATCAATGTTGGAGGATGAATACGTGGGCACTTGGTGGAACCCCTGATGGATTGCTGCCGATAATTAGGGACAATTTAGGATTAAGCGATAAGAGGTATGTTCTAATACTTTATTTTATATTAAAAATGCATGTTATGTGATTTAATTGCTAATAAGATGGTCCTAGGATTCGGGTTTGATTTGTATGATTTCATATTTTTACTTTGAAATTCATGCTTCCATCCTGTACACCATTCCTATCATACTACTGGATATCTCTTCTGCGTGTATGGTGGACCGGTATCTTGGAGATCAATCTTTCAACCAATCATGGCCTTATCTACCGTAGAGACCAAGTACATTAGGATAATGGTGGCTACAAAGGAAGCCCTTTGACTTAAGAGACTGATTCAGACTGATTGATGAATCAGTCTGATGCACTCACCAAGGAGAATCAGTCTGATGCACTCATCAAGGTATTCTCCAGAGATAGCTTTTAGAGATGTGTGGCTCGAATGGGTCTATTAAGAAGAGATGAATTCACAAGAACTTGAAAGCACCAAGATGGAGAATGTGAGCTCAGAAGTGGCAATCCCAAGTCTTGAAAATATTAGAAGACGGGTCATGGGAAGATGGAAGCGAGCCGGAAGAAGAATCAGTCTCAATAGTAAAGCTCATAAACTAGGCCGGCTCACTTTGAGACTGAGCTGGCTCAGTTGGAAACTGGGTTGACTCAATTCAGAATTGGGTCGGCTAGGTCTCAGAGAAAAATCTAGATAGAGAGTAGCATTTTCGAACTATTAGCATGGTACACAACTGGGTCAGCTTAGTCTTGACTCAGTTCAGGACTGGATCAGCTAGGTCTGAAAGAAAAATTCAGATAGAGAGCAGCATTTTTGGACTGTTGGCATGGTACACAACTGGATCGGCTCAGTCTAAGACTGAGCCAACCCAATCGACTGAGCCGACCCAGTCGTAGGTTAGCCGGCTCAGTCTAAAACTGGGCTGGCTCAATTTTTGTAGATTATTATTTTGTGTACGTGGGTTGTTTGGATTTGGAAAGTTTTTCTATGAGCTTGAGCTTGACCTTTTATAAAGTATATATACTGAAAATAGGTCAAGGTTGTAAGTGTACTGAAATGTACTGAATAAAAGCTTTTTTCTTCCAAAAATCTCTTCTTCTCTATTCCTTGATTTATTTGATCATGCTTTCGTAGAGATCTCTAAGAAGTACTTCCTTGATTGCTTGGCTAATCATCGGCAGCCACGTCGATCCGTGTGGGAAGAGCGCATATTCCCAACACCTTCCACCTATAATGCAATTCTTAGTCGACTTGATTTGAATATACTTCGGACTGTGGTTTCAACTTACTACCTAAAAATAAAGTTCCTGACAGAGCACGGAGTTAGGAAGGTCAGAGAAGACCAGGTACTAGCTCGGCACTGTTATAATATTATCTTATAGGAAAGAAGGCAAGCAGACCCTTATCTGGTGGATGAGCTTGATGCTCATGATGATCTATCTAAACAAAAAGGAGAACCCATCGATGACCTCATAGAGATCCCTTTAAATGATGGAAATAAAGAACACACCATGAAGATCGGCTTCAATCTAAAAGAAGAAGTCAGAAAGCAGCTCATCACCTTCTTGCAAAAGAATGTAGATGTTTTTGCTTGGATGCCTGTGGATATGCCTGGGATTGATGCAAAGGTTATGGAGCACTGCCTGGGAGTGGATCTAAAATGCCGACCAATGAAGCAGAAAAAGCACAGCTTTGCACCTGAGAGACAAAAAGCTATTGTAAATGAGGTCGACAAGCTCCTCAAAGCAGGATTCATTCGAAAAGTGCTCTATCCAGACTGGATCGTAAATGTCATTCTCGTCAAAAAGATAAATGACAAGTGGAGGATGTGCATAGATTTCATAGACTTAAACAAGATTTATCTAAAGGATAGCTACCTCCTTCCCAAGATTGACCAACTAGTGGATGCAACTTCGGGCCATGAACTCCTCACCTTCATAGATGCCTTCTCTGGCTATAACTAAATTCGAATGGCATCATAGGATGAGGAGAAGACTGCTTTTATTACTGACGGTGATCTTTATTATTATAGGATCATGCCCTTTGGACTTAAAAATCTAGGTGCAATTTATCAGCACTTGGTGAATAAAATCTTTAAGAAGCAGATCAGCCACAATATAGAGGTCTATGTAAATGATATGTTGGTCAAAAGCCAATCCTCTTCAAGTCACATTACCGACCATGAGGAGATCTTCAATATCCTCTAGAAGTATAGAATGAAGCTGAACCCTATAAAGTGTGCTTTTAGAGTAACCTTGGAGAAGTTCCTGGAATTCATGATGTCAGGGTGCGGTATTGAAGCCAATCTAGAGAAGATCAAAGCCATCCAAGAAATGACCATCCCAAAAATAATAAAAGAAGTTCAGCACCTCACAGGCAAGGTAGCAGCCCTGAATCACTTCATTTCAAGATCGACAGAGCATTGCATGCCCTTCTTTCAAGTACTTAAATAGCCCAAGAATTTCAACTGGACCCCTGATTGCTAGCAGGCTTTCAAAGAATTGAAGAACTACCTTAGTTTGCCTTTGCTCCTAGCCAAGCCTGAACCTGGAGAAGAGCTGTTCTTAAATCTTGTAGTGTCTCCAGTAGCCATTGGAGTTATCTTGATTAAAGAAGAGGCTAAAGTTCAAAAGTCGATTTACTATATCAGCAAAATCTTGAGGGATGTAGAAATGAGGTATACCAAATTAGAAAAAACTAGCTTATGTCTTGTTGATTACAGCTAGGAAGCTCCGACCTTATTTTTAGGGATATATAATCACTCATCTCACTGATCAACCCATTAAGGCAGTCCTGCATCAGCCTGATACCTCAGAAAGAATAAGAAAATGGGTGATTGAACTAATTAAGTTTCACATCAATTTTCAATCCCAACCATCCATTAAAGCTCAAATACTAGCTAATTTTATAGTAGAATGCACTATTCTCGATAAAGCAGAACTTGAGCAAAATATAGCCGATGTGCCATGGTTGTGGCCAAGCTTTGTTTGAGAAAGAGCAAACCTCTTTAAGGGCTTCTGGGTCCTGTATGTGATGGTTCATCCAATACTTCTAGTAGGCATGGGTCTGATATAAGTTAACCTCGAGGAAATCATTGCCGAATATGCATTGCATTTTGAATTTCCTATAACAAATAATGGGGCGGAATATGAGGCTCTAATTATGGGGTTGAAGATAGCCAAAGAACTAGAGGCAAATCAGCTCCAGGCTTACAGTGATTCCTAGTTGATAGTAGGATAAATTAGTGGCAATTATGAAGCTCGAGAGGAGAGCATGATGAAATATCTAAAAAAGGTGAAGAGACTAATCCTGGCCTTCAATAGTTTCAATATTCAACAGACCCTAAGAGCAGAAAATGCCAGGGCCGACCTTCTCTCCAATTTGGCCACCGTAGCTCCAAATGAGCTACCTAAGGAAGTTTTCTTCGAAGTTCTAAAGTGTTCGAGTTTGGAAGAGCCCCAGGCAGTATTGCAAGTTGATCATGAGCCCAGCTAGATTGATCTGTTGGTTGCTTTTCTCAAAAATAGACTCCTTCCTAAAGACCATAAAGAAGCTCGAAAGCTAAGAAATCTAGCTTTCCACTATATTTTATATGAAAATAAGTTGTACAAGAGGTCCAACTCGTTACAACTTCTCAAATATCTTCAACCTTCTAAAGCTGATTATGCCTTAAGAGAAGTTTATGAAGGAACATGCGGAAATCATCTAGGGGCAAGATCCTTATCATATAAATTACTTTGATTGGGATATTATTGGCCAACAATGCACCAAGATGTAATAGATTATATGAGAAGATGTGATAGATGTCAGAGAAATGAAAATATCCAGAGACAACCGACTTCGTAGCTTACACCCTTAAGAACTCCTTGTCTATTTGCATAGGGGGGATGGATATACTTGAGCCTTTTCTCATGGCTTCAAGATAGTGAAAGTTTCTTCTAGTGGCATTGGATCATTTTACAAAGTGGGTTGAGGCTGAACCTCTAGCAAAAGTCACTAAAGCTAAGGTTTAGGAATTCATTTGAAAGTCAATAATTTGCAGATTTGATCTACCACAAACTTTGATTATAGATAATGAGCACCAGTTCACAAGAGCAAAGTTCACTAAATTCTATTAAGAGATGAATATTTTCTATCACTTTACATCGGTTGCTCATCCCCAGACAAATGGTGAAGCCAAAGTGATGAATAGAACCTTGCTATAAGAAATAAAAACCAAACTTGAAAGGACAAAGGAAACGTGGGTAGACGAACTCTATCATATGCTCTGGGCTTACCAAACTACTCAAAGGTTTCCCACTAATGAAACTCCTTTTGCACTGGCTTTCGGGATAGAAGCAGTCACCCTAGTCAAACTCGAACTTCCCTCAATGCGAGTCGAAGCTTTCAATGAGCAGAGCAACTTGTAGGACCTTAAAGCTAACCTTGATCTACTAGAAGAAAAGTGAGAGAAGGCCTAAATCCAAATGGCATCTTATATGCAAAGGGTAGCCTGCTACTATAACTCGAGGGTCAGAAGTAAGACATTCAGAATAGGAGATCTAGTAATTCGGCTAGCAGATATTTCGTAGTCTTAAAATCAAGAAAAGCTTGTCCCGAACTAGAAAGGTTCCTATGAGGTTGTAGAAATCATCCAACCAGAAATATATTATCTAAAGGAGCTCAAAGGACCAATACTCCCATGATCTTGAAATTTGAAAAATCTATGAATATATTACCAGTAATTTTACCTCAATAAATTTTTTTTATTTTAATATTTTTGTTTCTTAACACAAAATTATATGATGATAGAAAATGACTCAACCAAACTTCATCTATAAACGAAGCAGAAGACCTCTGGTTATTCAAGATAGGAGGAGCAGAGAGTTCCTTTCAATGGCCCTTTTGTACCCCTATGACCTTATTAGGGATAGGAGAAGAATCTCATTCTAACAAAAATAAAAGCCAATCATGTCAGGAACAAGAGGAGAACCTCATCCTGACACAGGTGAAGACCTTCGATGATTTAAGACAGGAGGGGAGAGAGGCCTTTGCAACAGCCCTTTTGTACCCCTATGACATTATTAGGGATAGAAGAAAAACCTCATCCTAGCAAAAATAAAGGCCAACCGTATCAGTAACAGAAAGAAAACCTCGTCCTAACATGGATCAGAGGAAAGATACCCTCTCAATGATCCTTTCATGCCCCGATGATCTTGTTAGGAATAGGAGGAGAATCTCGTCCTAACAAGAGTAAAGGCTAGCCATGTCAAAAATAGGAGGAGAACCTCATCCTAACATGAGTAAAGTCCTCTGATTATTTAAGATAGGAGGTGGAGAGACGCCCTTAAAATGACCCTTTTGTATCCCTATAATCTTTTTAGGGATAGGAATAGAACCTCACCCTAACAAAGATAAAGGCTAACTATGTCAGAAATAGGAGGACCTCGTCCTAACATGGGTCAAAGGGGAGAGACCCTCTCAACGATCCTTTCATACCCCGATGACCTTGTTAGTAACAGAAGGAGAACCTCATCCTAATAATAGTAAAGGCCAACCATTTCAGAAATAGGAGGAGAACCTCATCCTGACACGAGTGAAGATCTTCGATTATTTAAAATAAGAGGGGGGAGAGGCCCTTACAATAGTCCTTTTGTGCCCCTATGATCTTGTTCGGGACAGGAAGAGAACCTCATCCTAACAAAGATAAAAGCCAACCATATCAGAAATAGAAGAAGGACCTTATCCTGACATGGATCAAAGGAGAGAGGCCCTCTCAATGGTCCTTTCATGCCTCGATGACCTTGATAGGAATAGAAGGAGAACCTTATCCTAACCAGAGTAAATGCCAGTCATGTCAGGAGCAGGAGGAGAATCTTGTCCTGACACGAGTGAAGACCTCCAATTATTTAAGATAGGAGGGGGTAGAGGCCCTTGCAATGACCCTTTTGTGCCCCTATGATCTTATTAGGAATAGAAGGAGAACCTCATCCTAATAAAGGTAAAGGCCAATCATGTCAGAAATATGAGAAGAACTTCATTATGACCTGGGTCAAAGGGGAGAGGCCCTCTTAACGATCCTTTTCTAGCCCGATGATCTTATTGGGAACAGGAGAAGAACCTCATCCTAACAAGAGTAAAGGTCTCATATCAGAAATAGGAGGAAAACTTCATCCTGACATGAGTGAAAACCTTCGATTATTTAAGATAGAAGGAAAGGAGAGGCCCTTGTAATGGCCCTTTTGTGTCCCTATGATCTTGTTAGGGATAGAAGGAGAACCTCATCCTAACAAAAATAAAGGCCAACTATGTCAGAAACAGGAGAAAGTCCTCATCATGAGATGGGTCAAAAGAGAGAGGCCCTCTCAATGGCCCTTTTGTGTCCCAATGATCTTGTTAGGAATAGGAGAAGAGCCTCATCGTAACAAGAGTAAAGATCAGCTATGTTAGGAATAAGAGAAGAATCTCGTCCTGACACGAGTGAAAACCTTTGATTATTTAAGACGGGAGGAGAGAGACCCTTATAATGGTCCTTTTGTGTTCCTATGATCTTGTTAGGGATAGGAGGAGAATCTTACCCTAACAAAGATAAAAGTCAACCATATCAGGAATAGGAGGACCTCATCCTGATACGAGTCAAAGGAAAGAGGCCCTCTCAATGACTCTTTCGTACCATGATGATCATATTAAAAATAGAAGGAGAACCTCATCCTAACAAGAGTAAATGCTAGCCATCTCAGAAACAGGAGGAGAACCTCATCCTGACATAAATGAAGGCCTCTAATTATTTAAGACAAGAGGAGGAGAGGCCCTTGCAATAGTCTTTTTGTGCTCCTATGATCTTGTTAGCGATATGAGGAGAACCTCGCCCTAATAAAGGTAAAAGCCAATCATGTCAGGAATAGGAGAACCTCATCCTGACATGGGTCAAAGAGAAGAAGCCCTCTTAACGATCTTTTTGTGTCCCAATGATCTTGTTAGGAATAGAAGAAGAACCTCATCCTAACAAGAGTAAAGGCCAGCCATGTCAGGAATAGAAGGAGAACCTAGTCCTGACATGAGTGAAAACCTCCAATTATTTAAAATAGAAGAGGGTAGAGGCCCTTGCAATAGCTCTTTTATGATCTTATTAGGAACGGGAGGAGAACCTCACCCAACAATGATAAAAGCCACCCATGTCAGGAACAGGAGGAGGACCTCGTCCTGACATGGGTCAAAGAGAAGAGGCCCTCTCAATGGCTCTTTCGTGCCCCGATGATCTTGTTAGGAATAGGAGGAGAACCTCATTCTAACAAGAATAAAGGCTAATCATATCAGAAATTAGAGAAAAATCTCATCCTGGTAATAGAAAAAAATCTTTAATATTCAAGGAGGATGATGGTTTCATCCCAATGAAGGTCGTGATCAATCACGAGCAGGATCAGGGGACCTCATCCAGACATGAAAAATGCGAAGACCAAATTATGCATACTAGGGAAAAACCTACCCAGGGGCCATCATCGATAATCAAAGGGTACATATATTGCGGCAAACTATAATAATTCTTGAAGAATAGCTTTGCAATTGCAAACAAAAAAAAAGAAAGAGAGTGAAAAACTACGCGAAGCACATGACTAAGATGAAGCACTCAAAATAATATTTTCATTAAAATAAAAAATTTGATACATGAGGAGGTCCGTTAGACCAGTTACAAAAAAAAAAGAGAAGAAAAAAAGAGGAAAAGATGTCGAAGCCCTATTCGGAGTCGAACTTTGGACTACTAGCATCGGCCAATATCAAGGACAACTTCAAGTCTTTAATCTTCTCTTTGAGCTCATGCCGAATCGCCAAGCTTTCACTCAACAACTTCTTATACCTCTATAAGTCATCCTCAACTTTCCTCAGTTTCTTTCTTAGCATAGCGGACTCGACTTCCGCTTCCTTCAAAGCATCCTATTGACAAACCATCTGCATCTTCAACTCTCGTACTTTCATTTGACTGTTTCCATACAAAGTGGATAGGCTCATCAAAGAACTCCATAAAGATAGAACATTCGCCAAGTCCTTACTCGAACTAGCTCGAGCCCCTTTAGATAATCATCGCTAAAGTCGAGCGATTTCATCATCAGCTCTTTGAAGCTTACCCTTGAGGTTGGTGGCTTGGCCATACCAATCGTGTTTGTATTCGTTATGAGAGTCCTTAGCCGCCTGTAATTAATTTTGGATTTCAGAGAACTTCTTTGTCCAGTCCCAGCCATTTTTCTCCTAATTGGTGGACCACGCCAAGCTTCTTTTAAGTAATTGAATTCTTTCTTGCGCAGCCTTCAACTCGACCTCTAGGGAGCTCACCTTGGCCGTTAGAGCCCATCTCTTGTCGCTATCGAGCTTCTTCATCCGTTCCAACTCCTCTATTAGATGGCACTTCTTATTGATGTAATCCATAGCATCCTTCTTATGGACCTAATGAAGATGAGTGACTTCAATTATAGCTTCCGAATAATGCTTCTTCAACTTTTGAAGCTCATCCTCTACTTTCTTTAATTTCTTCTTAGTTTGGTGAACCTCGCTCTTTAGATTCTTAATAATAGATCATAAAGGAAGGCCCTAGGATAGCAGGGCAGCATCGGTAGGGAGAGTCAAAGCGTGGTTATCTTTACTAGAAAGATTCTAAAAAAATATGCACACCACGATACAAACTTAAAGTAAATTTATTTTCATTAATCAAAATGTTCATCGAATACAGAAAAAGAGATAGATGAAAAGAGAAAAATACAAATTAAAGAGGTCTCAGACCTCTGGGAGAGTAGTCGTGGAGTTCAATATGGCATCGATCGGCCCCGGCTCTTTAGTGGCAAGCTCGATAGGGGGAAGGTTGTATTAGATATGTGTGCCCTAGAAGCTAGAATTGGCTAATATTTGTAATACACATCTAAGGGCAAAATTATAATTTTGACTATAAATAATAAAATAGATTATTTTCTATCACAGTGTATATTTGAAAGTATCTGTGATACATCCCTTAAGTTAATGGTAATGATAATTCATATTTTCAAGAGTTAAAAATTTAAGACATGAATTTTCATTATTGACTCATAAAATGCTTTCGACCGTAGGATCATCATGAGGATGAGGATGGTGATTGATTCTGAAGGTTGGTGTACTATTGCTTCTTTAGGATAGATGAGTCTTGAGTCTACAGTGTAGAGATATAGGAGCGAGAGTACAAGTACTCGCTAGAGAATGAGGGCACTGGGCATGACCACCTCGAGCAGTCATGAGGAAGTCTACCTTCTAGTCAATAAATGACTTGAAGCTGCAGTGGTGTGTCTGATTCTTTGACCTGAGGTGCATTGGTAGTTCACCTTGAGGGTGTTATAGTTTGACTACATCATAACTCGATCTTCTAGCCATTCAAAATCCAGAGGTGCATGTTGGCTATAGCATGTTCATTATAGGAATTGGATAGCACCAATAGGAGATCTATCTACCTCAGTAGATGAGGAGCAGCCCTATGATGATCATGAGAATCAAGTCCATAAGCCCATGGCCATGGCAGAGTGAAATAATAGAAAGAGTTTCTATTAGAATTTTCACATCAGACTTGAATCGAATGATTAATTCATATGACGAAAATTAGGGTTTGACAAGATCACCTTAACCCTAATTTGATCGGGGCTCAAGATAGAGGAACTTAATCACATAGGTAACTACACCAAGAGGTTCATTTTTAGTTCTAATGGATTGCCACCATATACTACTAAGTGTCACAAGTGGATTTTGGGAGCAATTAGAATGATCTAGATGATTGATCATACTAGTTGTTTGAATTAAAAAAGTTCTGATCTATCGAAAGGTGTTTCGATGATATCGATGATAGAGATCATGACATATCCCATAACCATATGAAACTAAATCTAATTGAATCACACAAATAAGAGTTTGAATCTGGATATCATCAATTTGAATAACCCAGTTCAATTGATTTGAATAAGATCCAATTAGTTTCAAAGAAATCGTGCTAGCATACGATTGAGCCTAATGTTCTCCTTCAACAATCATTAAAAGTTATCTCGACTGAGCCAAATATATTTAGGCTCACTCAAGAACCTTCACTTAGTCTGACTGGAGCTTGTCTAGATCAGAAAAGGGTTGTCTTAATTTATGAGATAAATTTGAGACAATACCTACTATTTTTCATCACCTACTAAATCTTGTCTTTTGACTTTGGTCAAATGTTGAACTTTGATACTTAGACATCTGCCCATGTGTTATGCACCCATAGGAGAGAAGATAGGGCTTTGTCACCCTACTAAAAAGAAGAAAGGAAGGGGGCACATGCCTAGGGAGGCATGCATCCAAAGAGGATGACGCCTGGAGTCCCATACAGATGGGACTCCAAGTTGCTTCATGCTCTCTACTTGGGTAGCGCCAAAGACTCTTCTTTGACCAGTCTTAGCACCACCTAAGGAGGTTTGTGAGGGACTCTAATATGATTAGATCAGATGATGTCATCTCACCAATCAAATTTAGATATGATTGCGTAAAGAGCCATGATTGGCCGAGAAGATGTGGCACTACATGGCGCAACAGGGTCTATATAAACCCTATCTGTGCCTAAGATTAAGAGTTTTCTTCCCTTTGCCTATGCCACATAGCCCCTCTCCCTCCTTCTCCATGCCACCCTCTACTACTCTCTCTCCTTTCCATGCCCAAGAGGCTTTGGGCTCCAGTTTGGTGCAATCCAAGCAAGAGAAAGGCGACAGGAAAGGAAGAAGACAGCACTGTTGTAAGAGACAATAGTTGATCTTCAAAATATATTTTGAAGACCTTCAAGATCAGACTCAGATCTAATTTTTGGAGCATAGATTGAGAAGAAGAAGGTCTCTAGATCCTACTCGAGTGGATACTGGTAGAGGCTAGGTGCTTGTGTGGCTACATCCAGAACCTCAGGTAAATATCAGGATCATCATAGGATAATAGGATTACCCATAACAAGATATAATTAAATTAGATCTAATTTAATTAATTTTATTTTTATTTTATTAGATTGATAAAATTAGATATGAAGAGTCTTAGATCTAATTTGGATCTAAGAGAAAATTTTTTTAAATATCCCTCTTAATCAAATTAGATCTGAACGAACCTGACTCAGAAAAAAGGGTTTTTTCCTTCAACTAGTATCAGAGCCAGGTTCATAATTATTTAGATCTAATTTTAATATAATTTTAATCTAATAATTAGATGATTTTAGATGTCACATTAGATGTGATTAGATCTAAAATCAAAAATTAAGAAAATTAAATAATCTAGATCTAAGATGTATGAGATGCATGACTAGACTAGGAATAGAATTATTCTATGTATAGTCTACGATGATCATAATTTTAATTTAATTAATTATAATTTTAGATCTATTTATTTATTATTTTATGATATTATAAATATTATAATTAAATCTATAAAATAAAAAATAAATTTATTTAATTTTGCTCATATGAGATATGATAGACGCATGTTTAGATTAGTTGTAGAAAAGTTCTACAAAATTATCTTGAATAAATTTAATTTGATATGATCAAATTTAAATTTTATTTTTTAGATGTTTATGAGATAATTTAGACTTGTAAACATGCATGATATGATATATGAGATGTATGCAAAATATATTTTTAAGTTAGATCAATTTTATATATGTGATATATATGTAGATCTAACCAATTTTGTAGATTTATTATGTTTCTAATTAAGGTGTTCCCCTTGGCCGTCCGGTCATAAGAATAAAGTAGGGTTTAAAGACCCTCTCCTCCTATTCGATGGAGTGTTCTTATGATGTGTAGGGGTGCTGCATGTTCATCCTTAATCAGAAATCAAAAACTTATTTTCTGTAAAATCCTAGATCCTAAAATCTTAGGATTTTATTTACATGTTTTGTTTACGAACTCTATACTTAATTAAGAATTAAGATTATAAAATATATTAGATCTAAAATTGAGAATTTTTAGATCTAAGACATATTCATAAAATTGGATTTGGACTTGGGTAGCTCAATTAGGTCTAGTGGTTGATCAAACCGAATCAAGAGTCGGTTAGATGGGATCAAGAGTGCTTAAATTGACCAACCTAATAGGATTAAGTCTGGGTCAAGATCGAGTCACATGAGTGATCGATCAAGTTAAGACCTAATTAGGCTCAGTGGTTAGAGTCTGGATTGTAGGCTAATCTAATTGGTTCTGGCTCAATAATTTGGTATCTAAGGTAAGTTTGGCAGATACGACTAACTGATTTTTAATTGGGAGCTACTTGACTCGAATGCATTCTTATTGAGTTAATGGCATATTCCCTTCCACTGGTCTCACTTACCTGGCCATATTTGTCAGCTCAGTCCTTGATCTAAGGTGGTTAATAATCCAAGCTAACCCATGCCACTAGGTTAGTCATAATGGTTATGGCTATGTCAAGTCAAGTTTAAAGAGACCTAAATCAAATCTTTCTAAGAAAAGATTAAGTCTAAGGTCTTCCACCATTGTAGATATGCGGGCCCTTTTCGAGGTTGATTGTTCTTGACTGGTCATAGTAGTTCTGTTGCATCGAAAAGATGCAATCATGTCTATTAGGCATTGGATGCTACGGGCTAGAGGATGGATTGGGCTTAATATTTTGGATACGGTGAGAGACCCAATTAGGAATCCAATCTGTGCAAATGGTGGGTCTGACTTAACTAAGGAGTGGATCAATATTTCGAGCATGGTGAGATTCATGAATTAGAGACCAAGCTTGGGTGCACCATGATTAGAGAATCATTGGACAAGAGTTGTTCACTCATTGGCTAACCCATCACCAATAACTATTAGGTGAGGTGATGAGTCAGTTGGTGGGACTGCACCACCCACTAGAAATCATTAATCATGAAGATTTTTGCATCTCTATAGAGGGAGTGTAGGGATCTGAGAAAATAGTGAAAGCTAATTTATTTAAAAATCAAACTCCTAAATAAATTATTTGTCTTAATTGCAAAATCTAACTAGAAACTTTTGAAAGGAAATCCTGATTTTTCGGACTAGGTTTGTTTAGATTTGATCAGATCAAGAGATATATTTCAAAATTTTTCTCTTGATCCCGATCAGATCTTGATATATGTTTTAGATCTGATTATTATTATTTTAAAAATTAAAATAAAATTAGATAAATTAAATCAGATTTAATTTACCTTAATATGGGTAATCCTATTACCCGTTGATGATCCTGTTTGCAGCGGAAGGTTCTGGATCTAGCCATGCAAGCACCTGGCCTCTACCTGATATCCACTCGAGCTGGATCTGGAGATCCTCTTCTTCTCTATCACACCTCCAAAAATCAGATCTGGAGGATCTTCAAAACTCCTTTTGAAGATCAGTAGTCGTCCTTTGCAGCAGCGCAGCCTTCTGGCTTTCAATCGCCTTTCTTTGATCTGAATCGCACCAACCAAAAGTCCAAAACTCCTTTTGGACGTGGAGAGGAGAGGGAGAAGGAGGTTTGGCATGGAGGAAGAGGGGAGAAAAGGCCTTGGGGCATGGGGAATTGTTCACCTATCATAGTTGGGCGCAGGGTCTTATTTATAGACTAAGCGTGATCCAACTCCTCTTCTTCCCAACCAATCACAACCCTTTGTGAAATCAGATCTAAATCTGATTGGTGGGAATAGAGTCCCCTGGATTCCTCCTTAGAGGGCACCTAAGACCAGTCAAAGTTGGTTCTTAGGAGAACTCTAATTGGAATCCAAAAAGGAGATGGAGTCCTTGTCCAACAAGGATTCCTAGGCGCCTCCAACCCTTGGCGTGCGCCCTCTTCCTTGCCAGGTTCTGGTAGGGGGACAGGCCCCCACCAGCTATCCAATAGGTGCATGACATCTGGTCAAAAGTCAAAGTGTCAATGGTCAATATTTGACCAGTCAAAGGTAGACTTTTGACCAAAGTCAAAGAACAAGAAATGGCAGGTGACCAAAAATGGCAGGTAATGTCTTACAAAATAAGATAACCTTTTCTGACTTGGACAACCTCCAGTCAGACCATATGAAGGCCTCTGATTGAGCACAAACTCCTTTGGCTCAGACAGGACAACTTATTTATGATAGCAAAAGAAGAACGTTAGGTTCAATCGAGTGCTAGCACGATTTTCTTGAACCTAATTGAATCTCATTCAGATCAATTGAACTGGATCAGTTCAATTGATGATCACCAGATTCAAACCCTTATTTGTGTGACCCAGTTAGGTTCAGTTCTGTATGGTAATGGGATATGTCATGATCTCTATCATCGACATCATCGAAACTTCTTTCGATGGATCAGAACTCTTCTGATTCGAACAGCTAGAATGATCGATCATCTAAATCATTCTAATTGCTCCCAAAATCCACCAGTGACACCTAGCAGTATATGGTGGCAACCCATCAGAGCTGAATGCGAACCTCTTGGTGCAGCTACCTGTGTGATTAAGTTCTTCTATCTTGAGCCCCGATCAGATTAGGGTTAAGGTGAACTCGTCAAACCCTAGTTTCTATCATATGATGTAATCATTCGATTCGAGTCCGATGTGAAAATCTAAATAGAAACTCTTTCTATTATTTCACTCTGCCATGGCCATGGGCTTCTGGACTTGATTCTCATGATCATCATAGGGCTGCTCCTCTACCACCGAGGTAGATAGATTCCATCTTGATGCCATCCAGTTCCTACAATGAACATGCTATAGCCAACATACACCTCAGGGTTCCATATGGCTAGGAGACCGAGTAATGGTGTAGTCAAACTATAACACCCTCAAGGTGAACTACCGATGCACCTCAGGTCAAAGAACCAGACACACTACTGCAGCATCGAGTCAGTCATTGACGAGAAGGTAGACTCCCTAATGACTACTCGAGGTGGTCACGCTCAGTGCCCTCGTTCTCTAACGAGTACCTATACTCTTGCTTCGGTGTCTCCACACCATAGACTCAAGACTCATCTACTAAAGAGAAGCGATTGTACACCAACCTTCCAGATCAATCACCATCCTCGTGATGATCCTATGGTCGGAAGCATTTTATGAGTTAACAATGATTATTCATGTCTTAAATTTTCAACTCTTGAAAATATGAATTATCATTACCATTAACTCAAAGGATGTATCACAGACACTAAATACACATATGTGATAGAAAATAACCCATTTTATTGATATTAGTCAAAATTATAATTTTGCCCCTAGAAGTGTATTACAAGTGTCAGCCAATTCTAGCTTCTAGGGCACATATATCTAACAACTTTGACTCTCTATAGAAAAAGAAAAATATCTGCATCCAACCCACTAGCCTGTATCCTGAACACCCATAGACTGATCGAATCAAATTACAAGGATTGGCTTCAGAACTTCAAAATCATTTTGGATTTCGAGAAGTTAACTCATGTATTAGATCAGGATCCTTCCACCTTACCAGCCTATCCATCCATTGAATAGAGAGCATCTCTTGATAAATGAATGGATGAAGATAACAAGGTCAGATACTACATGTTGGGCTCGATGTCTAATGAGCTTCAGCACCAATATGAAGATATCAAGATTGCCCACCAAATGTTGGCTTACCTGTAAGAGTTGTTTGATGAACAGAGTCACGCAGCTAAATATCATATCACTAAATGACTGTTTAAGGCTGAAATGCATGATGGGCAGTCAATCTAAGATCATTGCCTGATGATGATCAAGGACTTGAAAGAACTTGAGAAGCTCGAAGTGAAGTTAGACCAAGCTCTGCAAAATGACATAATTCTGTAATCCTTGACTGATGCATATGGGCTGTTCATCATGAACTACCATATGCATAAACTTCAGAGTACTCTGATGGAGCTTATGAACATGCTGGTTACTCTGAGCTTTCTATGGAAGGTTTTAAAGGCACAGTACTTATTATGGAATGGACTTCTTCTAAGAGAAAATCTTTTAGAAAGAAGAAGTTTATGAAAAGATAGAAGGTGGAAGGTGGAAAGAAAAAGAAGGCAGAGCTGAAGAAGAAGGCCGCTGACACAAAATACACATATGTGATAGAAAATAACCCATTTTATTGATATTAGTCAAAATTATAATTTTGCCCCTAGAAGTGTATTACAAGTGTCAGCCAATTCTGGCTTCTAGGGCACATATATCTAACAATCTCCCACTTATCCTAAAGCCAATTGTCTACAAGTCTAAGTCCCATCTTCTCAAGGTGGGCTTTGATCCTCTATTGGCCCAACGGCTTTGTAAGTGGGTCTGCCACATTATCTATGGAGTTGACTCTCTTGACCTCGACATAACCCTTCTCGAGGTAATCGCGGATGAGGTGGTATCGCCGCTCAATATGCTTGGATTTCTAATGAGTGTCTCATAACATACACATACCCATACCTAGATAGATCATCGATAAAGGTAATGAAGTAGACAAAATTGCCTCTAGTCGGCACATCAAATGGGCCGCACACATCAGTATGTACTAGGGCAAGGAGATCTGTGGCCCTTTCCCCATGTCCAACAAAAGGGAAGTTTAGTCATTTTGCCTTGAAGACAAGATTCACAAGTTGGATATGACTCAAAAGTCAATGGACTCAATAGCCCATTTTTCTCCAATTTGTTAATCCTATCTTCTGCTATATGACCTAATCTCAGGTGCCATAGATATCTATCATTTGGACTATCCCTAGGTCATTTGGCATTCACGTTTTGCTCGATAGTTAAGAATAGGTACATCAATATGTAAGCTGATAAAGACCATTAATAAGGAAACCATTTGCAATTTTATTTCTTTCATAAAGAATGTTACAATGGTCCTTAAAGAAGGTAATTCACATAGCCTTCTTGTGCTAAGCATGAAATAGAAATCAAATTCCTGCTAGCTGCAGGCACATAATAACAAGTCTTTCAAAACTAAGTCTAAACCAGATGGTAATCGAAGAGGGTATGTTTCCATGGCTACTGCAGCAACTCTTGCTCCATTTCGATGCATAGGATCATGTCTCCATCCCTCAGCCTCCTGCTATCCTCAAGACCCTGCATGGAAGTGCACTAGATGAGCACTAGAACCAGAGTCAAGCACCCAACTGGATGCAGAAGAAATCGTAAGGTTAGACTCAATAACGAGCATACCTCCAGAAGGACCTTCCTTCTTATTCTTCAGGGTGGCCAGGTAAGTAGGGCAGTTCCTGCTTCCAATGGCCGTCGCTGTTGCAATGAAAATACTTTCCTTTGACATCGGCCCTTTTCTTTGGTTCTGCCTTCTTCTTCTTTGCTCCTTCCACCTTCTACTTTTTCACAGACTTCTTTTTCTTTCCATAAGACTTTCTTTTGGAAGAAGTCCATTCCATAGCAAGAACTGAGCCTTTAGAACCTTTCATAGAAAGCTCAGCGGTAACCAGCATATTCATTAATTCGGCCAAGAATTCTGAAGTTTATGCATATGGTAATTCATGATGAATTGCCCATATGCATCAGTCAAGGATTGCAGAATTAATATCATTCTGCAGATCCAAGTCCAACTTCACACCGAGCTTCTCAAGCTCTTCCAAGTCCTTGATCATCATCAGACAAGTGATCTTGGACTGACTGCCCATCATGCATCTTAGCCTTAAAAAGTCATTTAGTGACTTGATATTTGGCTGCGCGACTCTGTTCACCAAACATCTCCTATAGGTGAGCCAACATTTGGCGAGCAGTCTTGATATCTTCATGTTGGTGCTGAAGCTCATCAGACATCGAGCCCAACATGTAATATCTGGCCTTATTATCTTCATCTATCCATTTTTTCAGAGACGCTCTCTGTTCAACAGATGGACAGGCTGGTAAGGTGGGAGGGTCCTGGTCCAATACATGGGTTAACTTCTCAAAACCCAAAATAATTTTGAAGTTTCCTGAGCCAATCCTTTATAATTGGGTTCGGTCAGTCTATGGGTGTCCAGGATACGTGCTAGTGGGTTGGACGCAGACATTTTTCCTATAGAGAGTCAAAGTTTCTAGTTAGATATTTATAATTAAGACTTGACCAATTTATTTAGGGATTTTATTTTTAAATAAATTAGCTCCCACTATTTTCTCGGATCCCTACACTCCCTCTGTAGAGATGCAAAAATCTCCATGATTAATGATTTCTAGTGGGTGGTGCGGTCTCACCAACTGACTCATCACCTCACCTAACAGTTATTGGTGATGGGTTAGCCAATGAGTGAACAACTCTTGTTCAATGATTCTCTAATCATGGTGCACCCAAACTTGGTCTCTAATTCATGAATCTCACCGTATCCAAAATATTGATCCACTCCTTAGTTAAGTCAGACCCACCATTTGCATAGATTGGATTCCTAATTGAGTCTCTCACCGTATCCAAAATATTGAGCCCAACTCATCCTCCAGCCCATAGCATCCAATGCCTAATAGACATGGTTGCATCTTTTCGGTGCAACTGAAGCCACTGTATCCAGTCGAGAACAATCAACCTCAGGAAGGGCCCGCACATCTACAATGGTGGAAGACCTCAGACTTAATCTTTTCTTAGAGAGAATTTGATTTAGGTCTCATTAAACTAGACTTGACATAGTCATAACAATTATGACTAACCTAGTGGCATGGGTTAGCTCGGATTATTGACCACCTTCAGATCAGAACTGTGTGTCAATAGATATGGCCAGGTAAGTGAGATCGGTGGAAGGGAATATGCCATTAACTCGTACAAGAATGCATTCAGGTCGAGTAGCTTCCAATTAAAAATCAGTCGGTCGTATCTGCCAAACTTACCTTAGACACCAAATTATTGAGCCAGAACCAATTAGGTTAGCCTACAATCCAGACTCTAACCACTGAGCCTAATTAGGTCTTAGCTTGATCGTGACTCGATCTTGACCCAGACTTAATCCTATTAGGCTGGTCAATTTAAGCACTCTGATCCCATCTAACCAACTCTTGATTCGGTTTGATCAACCGCTTAGACCTAATTGAGCTACCCAAGCCCGAACCCAATTATTATGAATATGTCTTAGATCTAAAAATTCTCAATTTTAGACCTAATTAATATTTCATAATCTTAATTCTTAATTAAGTTTAGGGTTCATAAACAAAATATGCACAATAAATCCTAGGTTTCAGGATCTAGGGTTTTGCAGAAAAGTAAGTTTTTGATTTTCTGATTAAGGACGAACGCGCAGCACCCCTACACATCATAAGAACACCCCATCGAATGGAAGGAGAGGGCCTTTAAATCCTTCTTTCGTTCTTATGACCGGACGGCCAAGAGGAACGCCTTAATCAGGAACATGAAATACTACAAAACTAGTTTAGATCTATATCATATATCTCATATATAAAATTAGATCTAATCAATGGCATATTTTGCATACATCTCATGTATCATATCATGCATATTTTTAGATCTAAATTATCTCATAATAATCTAAAAAATTAGATTTAAATTGATCTAATCAAAATAAATTCTAATCTAGATAATTATGTAGAACTATTCTACAACTAGTCTAACATGCATCAATCATATCTCATATGATATTTAAAAATTAAATAATTTTTATTTGCTATTTTTTAGATGTTATTATAATAATTATAATATCAAAAAATAATAAATAAATAAGATCTAAAATATAATTTAATCAAATTAAATTAAAACATGCAAGACTATTCTATAGAACTATTCTATTCTAGAACTAGTCATGCATATTTCTAATCTTAGATCTAAATTATTTAATTTTAATTTTTTTTAATTTTAGATCTGATCACATCTCATGTGACATCTCTAAAATCATTTATTTTCTAATTAAAATAAATTTTAAAATTAGATCTAAATTTTAGAACCATGGCTCTGATACCAGTTGAAGGGAAAATCCTGATTTTCCCGGATCCAGGTTCGTTCAGATCTGATTCAGATCAAGAGATATATTTCAAAAATTTTTCTCTTGATCTAATCAGATCTTGATATTGTTTCAAGATCTGATTCTTATTATTTTTAAAATAAAATAAAATTAAGATAAATTAAATCAAATTTAATTTACCTTGATTTGGGTAATCCTATTACCCGTTGATGATCCTGTTTGCAGCGGAAGGTTCTGGATCTAGCCACGCAAGTGCCTGGCCTCTACCGTATCCACTCGGGCTGGATCTGGAGATCCTCTTCTTCTCTATCATCCTCCAAAAATTAGATCTGGATCTGATCTGGAGGATCTTCAAAACTCCTTTTGAAGATCAGCAGTCGTCCTTTGCAGCAGCGCAGCCTTCTTGCTTTTGATCGCCTTTCTTTGATCTGAATCGCACCAACCAAAAGTCCAAAACTCCTTTTGGACGTGGAGAGGAGAGGGAGAAGGACTATGGCATGGAGGGAGAGAGAGAAAAGGCCTTGGGGCATGGGAATTGATTCTCCTTATGAGTTGGGCGCAGGGTCTTATTTATAGACTAAGCTGTGATCCAACTCCTCTTCCTCCCAACCAATCACAACCCTTTGTGAAATCAGATCTAAATCTGATTGGTGGAATAGAGTCCCCTGGATTCCTCCTTAGAGGGTGCCTAAGACCAGTCAAAGTTGGTTCTTAGGTAGAACTCTAATTGGAATCCAAAAGGAGATGGAGTCCTGTCCAACAAGGACTCCTAGGCGCCTCCAACTTGGGCGCACGCCAAGGGTGGCGTGCGCCTCTTCCTTGCCAGGTTCTGGCAGGGGGACAGGCCCCCACCAGCTCTTCCAATAGGTGCATGATTGTGGTCAAAAGTCAAAGTGTCAATGGTCAACATTTGACCAGTCAAAGGTAGACTTTTGACCAAAGTCAAAGAACAAGAAATGGCAGGTGACCAAAAATGGTAGGTAATGTCTTACAAAATAAGACAACCTTTTCTGACTTGGACAACCTCCAGTCAGACCATATGAAGGCCTCTGATTGAGCACAAACTTCCTTTGGCTCAGTCAGGACAACTTATTTATGATAGTAAAAGAAGAACGTTAGGTTCAATCGAGTGCTAGCACGATTTTCTTGAACCTAATTGAATCTCATTCAGATCAATTGAACTAGATCAGTTCAATTGATGATCACCAGATTCAAACCCTTGTTTGTGTGACCCAGTTTGGTGTAGTCAAACTATAACCCTCAAGGTGAACTACGACGCACCTTAGGTCAAAGAACCAGAAATACAACTATCTGGCAGGCATCGAGTTAGTCATTGACGAGAAAAGGTAGACTCCCTAATGACTACTCGAGGTGGTCACGCTCATGCCCTCGTTCTCTAAACGAGTACCTATACTCTTGCTTCGGTGTCTCCACACCATAGACTTAAGACTCATCTACTAAAGAAAAGCGATTGTACACCAACCTTACACAGATCAATCACCATCCTCTGATGGGTCCTATGATCGGAAGCATTTTAATGAAGTTAACCAATATTATTCATGTCTTAAATTTTCAAACTTTGAAAATTATGAATTTATCATTACCATAACTCAAAGGATGTATCACAGAACACTTAATACAAATATGCTGATAGACAAATAACCCATTTTATTGATATTAGTCAAAATTATAATTTTGCCCCTAGAAGTGTATTACAAGGTCAGCTAATTCTAGCTTCTAGGGCACATATATCGTAACATACTTTGACTCTCCTATAGAAAAAGAAAATATCTGCATCCAACCCACTACCTGTACCTGAACACCCATTAGACTGATCGAATCAAATTAACAAGGATCGGCGTCAGAACTTCAAAATCATTTTGGATTCGAAGAGTTAACTCATGTATGATCAGGATCTCTTCCCACCTTAACAGCCTATCCATGCAATTGAATAGAGAGAATCTCTTGATAAATGAATGGATGAAGATTAACAGGTCAAGATTACTACATGTTGGCTCGATGTCTAATGAGCTTCAGCACCAATATGAAGATATCAAGATTGCCCACCAAATGTTGGCTTACTGTAAGAAGTTGTTGATGAACAGAGTTCAAGCCAGCTAATTATACATTCACTAAATGGACTGTTTAAGCTGAAATGCATGATGGGCATCAATCTAAGATCATTGCCTTGATGATGATCAGGACTTGAAAGAAACTTGAGAAGCTCGAAGTGAGTTAGACCAAGCTCGGCAAAAATGACTATTAATTCTTGTAATCCTTGACTGATTGCATATGGGCTGTTCAATCATAACTACCATATGCCATAAACTTCAGAGTACTCTGATGGAGTTATGAACATGCTGGTTACTCTGAGCTTTCTATGGAAGGTTTTTAATGCCACAGTACTTATTATGGAATGGACTTCTTCTAAGAGAAAAATCTTTTAAGAAAGAAGAATTTATGAACAAGATAGAAAGGTGGAAGGTTGGAAAGAAAAGAGGCAGAGCAGAAGAAGAAGGCCAGCTGACACAAAATACACATATGTGATAGAAATAACCCCATTTTATTATATTAGTCAAAATTATAATTTTTGCCCCTAGAAGTGTATTACAGTGCAAGCCAATTCTAGCTTTAGTTGGCAGCATATATCTAACAATCTCCCACAGTTATCCTAAAGCCAATTTGTCTACAAGTCTAAGTCCATCTTCTCAAGTGGGCTTTGATCCTCTATTGGACCCAAGCGGCTTTTTAAGTGGGTTCACCACGGTTATCTATGGAGTTGACCTCTGACCTCGAGATAACCCTTCCTCGAGGGTAATCGCAGATGGATGGTGTATCGTACCGCTCAATATGCTTGGATTCTATATGAGTGTCTCATCACTACACATACCCATACCTAGATAGATCATCGATAAAGGTAATGACAGTAGTCAAATGCTCTATCGGCCGAATCAAATGGACAGCACACATTTTGTAATGTATTAGGGCAAGGAGAATCTGTGCCCTTCCCATGTCCCAACAAAGGAAGTTTGGTCATTTTTTGCCTGAGGCAGGATTCGCTAAGTTTGGATAATGAACTCAAAAGTCAATGACTTTAATAGCCCATTTTTCTCAATTGTTGATCCATCTTCTGCTATATACCTCAATCCTCGTGCCAAGATATCTGTCATTTGGGACTAATCCCGTAGGTCATTGGCATTCACTGTTTTGCTCGATAGTTTAGAATAGGTACATCAATATGTAAGTGATAAAGACCATGTATAAGGAAACATTTGCAATTTATTTCTTTATAAAGAATGTTACAAATGGTCCTTAAAGAAGGTAAAACAATAACCTTCTTGTGCTAAGCATGAAATAGAAATCAAATTTCCTGCTAGCTTGAGGCACATAAAACAGTCTTTCAAAACTAAGTCGTAAACCCAGATGGTAAATTGAAGAGGGTAGTTTTCCATGGCTACTGCAGCAAACTCTTGCTCCATTATTGATGCATAGGATCATTCTCCATCCCTCAGCCTCCTGCGTACCTCAAGACCCGCATGAAAAGTGAGCATGATGAGCACTAGAGAACCAAGAGTCAAGGATCCAACTGGACTGCAGAAGAAATTGTAAGGTTAGAATCAATAACGAGCATATTCCCAAAGGACCTTCCTTTTGTTCTTCAAGGGGGCCAGGTAAGTAGGGCAGTTCTGCTTCCAATGGTCGCGCTGTTTTGCAATGAAAATACTTCTTTACATCGGCCCTTTTCTTTGTTTTCTTCCTTCTTCTTGCTTCCTTCCACCTTCTATCTTTTTTCAGACTTCTTTTTTTTCTTTCCATAAGACTTTCTTTTGGAAGAGTATATGTTTCATAGCAAGACTGAAGCCTTAGAACCTTTCATGGAAAGCCCTCAGCGGTAAACCACAATATTCATTAATTCGGCCAAGAAAATTCATGAAGTTATGCATGTGGTAATTCATGATGAATTGCCCATATGGCATCAGTCAAGGATTGCATGAATAAATATGCGTTCTGCAGATCCAAAGTCCAACTTCACACCAAGCTTTTCAGAGCTCTCCATGTCCTTGATCATTATCAGAACAGCTGATTTGGACTGAGCCCTCATGCATCTTAGCCTTAAAAAATTATTTCGTTGACTTGTGATGACTTGGCTGCCGACTCTGTTCACCAACATCTCCTATATGGTGAGTCAACATTGCGCGAGCAGTCCCGATAATCCTCATGTTGGTTGCTAGAGCTCATCAGACATCGGCCCCAACATGAATATCTAGCCTTTATTATCTTCATCTATCCATTTCTCCAGACGCTTCTCTGTTTCACAGGATGGACAGGTGATAGGTGGAGGGTCCTGGTCCAGTACATAGGTTAACTTCTCAAAACCCAAAACTATTTTGTATGCCTGAGTCAATCTTTTCAATTGGGTTCGGTCAGTCTATGTATGTCCAGGATACGTTGCCAATGGGATTGGAACCAGAAATTTCCTATAGAGAGTCAAAGATTCTAGTTAGATTTTAAATTAAGACTTGACCAGAATTTGTTTAGGGATTTTATTTTTAAACAAATTAACACTCACTATTTCTTGGATCCCACACTCCTCTATAAGATGCGAAAATCTCATGATTAATGATTTCTAGTGGGTGGTGTGGTTCACACTGACTCATGCACCTCACCTAACAGTTTTTGGTGATAGGGTTAGCCCATGAGTGGACACTCCTTATTCAAATGATTCTCTAATCATGGTGCACCAAACTTAGGTCTCAATTCATGAATCTCACCGTATCCGGAATATGATCCACTCCTTAGTTAAGTCAGACCCACACATTTGATAGACTGGGTTTCCTAATTGAGTCTCTCACCGTATCCAAATATTCGAGCCCACTCATCCTCACCCATGCCATCCAATGCCTAATAGAATGGTTGCGTCTTTTTCATGCAACTGAGCCATTGTATCCCGTCGAGGAATAATCAATCTCAGAGAGAGGGCCCGTACATCTACAATGATGGAAGACTCAGACTTATCTTTTCTTAGAGAGAATTGATTTAGGTCTCATTAACTAGATTGTCATAGTCATAACAATTTGACTAACTAACTGATTTTTAATTGGGAGCTACTTGACGCGAATGCATTCTTATTGAGTTAATGGCATATTTCTTCCACTGGTCTCACTTACCTGGCCATATTTGTCAGCTCAGTCTTGATCTGAGGTGGTTAATAATCCAAGCTAACCCATGCCACTAGGTTAGTCATAATGGTTATGGCTATGTCAAGTCAAGTTTAAAGAGACCTAAATCAAATCTTTCTAAGAAAAGATTAAGTCTAAGGTCTTCCATCATTGTAGATATGCGGGCCCTTTTCGAGGTTGATTGTTCTTGACTGGTCATAGTAGTTCTGTTGCATCGAAAAGATGCAATCATGTCTATTAGGCATTGGATGCTACGGGCTAGAGGATGGATTGGGCTTAATATTTTGGATACGGTGAGAGACCCAATTAGGAATCCAATCTGTGCAAATGGTGGGTCTGACTTAACTAAGGAGTGGATCAATATTTCGAGCATGGTGAGATTCATGAATTAGAGACCAAGCTTGGGTGCACCATGATTAGAGAATCATTGGATAAGAGTTGTTCACTCATTGGCTGACCCATCACCAATAACTATTAGGTGAGGTGATGAGTCAGTTGATGGGACTACACCACCCACTAGAAATCATTAATCATGAAGATTTTTGCATCTCTATAGAGGGAGTGTAGGGATCTGAGAAAATAGTGAAAGCTAATTTATTTAAAAATCAAACTCCTAAATAAATTATTTGTCTTAATTGCAAAATCTAACTAGAAACTTTTGAAAGGAAATCCTGATTTTTCGGACTAGGTTTGTTTAGATTTGATCAGATCAAGAGATATATTTCAAAATTTTTCTCTTGATCCCGATCAGATCTTGATATATGTTTTAGATCTGATTATTATTATTTTAAAAATTAAAATAAAATTAGATAAATTAAATCAGATTTAATTTACCTTGATATGGGTAATCCTATTACCCGTTGATGATCCTGTTTGCAGCGGAAGGTTCTGGATCTAGCCATGCAAGCACCTGGCCTCTACCGATATCCACTCGAGCTGGATCTGGAGATCCTCTTCTTCTCTATCACACCTCCAAAAATCAGATCTGGAGGATCTTCAAAACTCCTTTTGAAGATCAGTAGTCGTCCTTTGCAGCAGCGCAGCCTTCTGGCTTTCAATCGCCTTTCTTTGATCTGAATCGCACCAACCAAAAGTCCAAAACTCCTTTTGGACGTGGAGAGGAGAGGGAGAAGGAGGTTTGGCATCGAGGAAGAGGGGAGAAAAGGCCTTGGGGCATGGGGAATTGTTCACCTATCATAGTTGGGCGCAGGGTCTTATTTATAGACTAAGCGTGATCCAACTCCTCTTCTTCCCAACCAATCACAACCCTTTATGAAATCAGATCTAAATCTGATTGGTGGGAATAGAGTCCCCTGGATTCCTCCTTAGAGGGCACCTAAGACCAGTCAAAGTTGGTTCTTAGGAGAACTCTAATTGGAATCCAAAAAGGAGATGGAGTCCTTGTCCAACAAGGACTCCTAGGCGCCTCCAACCCAAGGGTGGCGTGCGCCCTCTTCCTTGCCAGGTTCTGGTAGGGGGACAGGCCCCCACCAGCTCTCCAATAGGTGCATGACATGTGGTCAAAAGTCAAAGTGTCAATGGTCAATATTTGACCAGTCAAAGGTAGACTTTTGACCAAAGTCAAAGAACAAGAAATGGCAGGTGACCAAAAATGGCAGGTAATGTCTTACAAAATAAGACAACCTTTTCTGACTTGGACAACCTCCAGTCAGACCATATGAAGGTCTCTGATTGAGCACAAACTCCTTTGGCTCAGACAGGACAACTTATTTATGATAGCAAAAGAAGAACGTTAGGTTCAATCGAGTGCTAGCACGATTTTCTTGAACCTAATTGAATCTCATTCAGATCAATTGAACTGGATCAGTTCAATTGATGATCACCAGATTCAAACCCTTATTTGTGTGACCCAGTTAGGTTCAGTTCTGTATGGTAATGGGATATGTCATGATCTCTATCATCGACATCATCGAAACTCCTTTCGATGGATCAGAACTCTTCTGATTCGAACAGCTAGAATGATCGATCATCTAAATCATTCTAATTGCTCCCAAAATCCACCAGTGACACCTAGCAGTATATGGTGGCAACCCATCAGAGCTGAATGCGAACCTCTTGGTGCAGCTACCTGTGTGATTAAGTTCTTCTATCTTGAGCCCCGATCAGATTAGGGTTAAGGTAAACTCGTCAAACCCTAGTTTCTATCATATGATGTAATCATTCGATTCGAGTCCGATGTGAAAATCTAAATAGAAACTCTTTCTATTATTTCACTCTGCCATGGCCATGGACTTCTGGACTTGATTCTCATGATTATCATAGGGCTGCTCCTCTACCACCGAGGTAGATAGATTCCATCTTGATGCCATCCAGTTCCTACAATGAACATGCTATAGCCAACATACACCTCAGGGTTTCATATGGCTAGGAGATCGAGTAATGGTGTAGTCAAACTATAACACCCTCAAGGTGAACTACCGATGCACCTCAGGTCAAAGAACCAGACACACTACTGCAGCATCGAGTCAGTCATTGACGAGAAGGTAGACTCCCTAATGACTACTCGAGGTGGTCACGCTCAGTGCCCTCGTTCTCTAACGAGTACCTATACTCTTGCTTCGGTGTCTCCACACCATAGACTTAAGACTCATCTACTAAAGAAAAGCGATTGTACACCAACCTTCCAGATCAATCACCATCCTCGTGATGATCCTATGGTCGGAAGCATTTTATGAGTTAACAATGATTATTCATGTCTTAAATTTTCAACTCTTGAAAATATGAATTATCATTACCATTAACTCAAAGGATGTATCACAGACACTAAATACACATATGTGATAGAAAATAACCCATTTTATTGATATTAGTCAAAATTATAATTTTGCCCCTAGAAGTGTATTACAAGTGTCAGCCTAATTCTAGCTTCTAGGGCACATATATCTAACAACTTTGACTCTCTATAGAAAAAGAAAAATATCTGCATCCAACCCACTAGCCTGTATCCTGAACACCCATAGACTGATCGAATCAAATTACAAGGATTGGCTTCAGAACTTCAAAATCATTTTGGATTTCGAGAAGTTAACTCATGTATTAGATCAGGATCCTTCCACCTTACCAGCCTATCCATCCATTGAATAGAGAGCATCTCTTGATAAATGAATGGATGAAGATAACAAGGTCAGATACTACATGTTGGGCTCGATGTCTAATGAGCTTCAGCACCAATATGAAGATATCAAGATTGCCCACCAAATGTTGGCTTACCTGTAAGAGTTGTTTGATGAACAGAGTCACGCAGCTAAATATCATATCACTAAATGACTGTTTAAGGCTGAAATGCATGATGGGCAGTCAATCTAAGATCATTGCCTGATGATGATCAAGGACTTGAAAGAACTTGAGAAGCTCGAAGTGAAGTTAGACCAAGCTCTGCAAAATGACATAATTCTGTAATCCTTGACTGATGCATATGGGCTGTTCATCATGAACTACCATATGCATAAACTTCAGAGTACTCTGATGGAGCTTATGAACATGCTGGTTACTCTGAGCTTTCTATGGAAGGTTTTAAAGGCACAGTACTTATTATGGAATGGACTTCTTCTAAGAGAAAATCTTTTAGAAAGAAGAAGTTTATGAAAAGATAGAAGGTGGAAGGTGGAAAGAAAAAGAAGGCAGAGCTGAAGAAGAAGGCCGCTGACACAAAATACACATATGTGATAGAAAATAACCCATTTTATTGATATTAGTCAAAATTATAATTTTGCCCCTAGAAGTGTATTACAAGTGTCAGCCAATTCTGGCTTCTAGGGCACATATATCTAACAATCTCCCACTTATCCTAAAGCCAATTGTCTACAAGTCTAAGTCCCATCTTCTCAAGGTGGGCTTTGATCCTCTATTGGCCCAACGGCTTTGTAAGTGGGTCTGCCACATTATCTATGGAGTTGACTCTCTTGACCTCGACATAACCCTTCTCGAGGTAATCGGATGAGGTGGTATCGCCGCTCAATATGCTTGGATTTCTAATGAGTGTCTCATAACATACACATACCCATACCTAGATAGATCATCGATAAAGGTAATGAAGTAGACAAAATTGCCTCTAGTCGGCACATCAAATGGGCCGCACACATCTGTATGTACTAGGGCAAGGAGATCTGTGGCCCTCTCCCCATGTCCAACAAAAGGAAGTTTGGTCATTTTGCCTTGAAGGCAGGATTCGCAAGTTGGATATGACTCAAAAGTCAATGGACTCAATAGCCCATTTTTCTCCAATTTGTTGATCCTATCTTCTGCTATATGACCTAATCTCAGGTGCCATAGATATCTGTCATTTGGACTATCCCTAGGTCATTTGGCATTCACGTTTTGCTCGATAGTTAGAATAGGTACATCAATATGTAGCTGATAAAGACCATTAATAAGGAAACCATTTGCAATTTTATTTCTTTCATAAAGAATGTTACAATGGTCCTTAAAGAAGGTAATCACATAGCCTTCTTGTGCTAAGCATGAAATAGAAATCAAATTCCTGCTAGCTGCAGGCACATAATAACAGTCTTTCAAAACTAAGTCTAAACCAGATGGTAATCGAAGAGGGTATGTTTCCATGGCTACTGCAGCAACTCTTGCTCCATTATTGATGCATAGGATCATGTCTCCATCCCTCAGCCTCCTGCTATCCTCAAGACCCTGCATGAAAGTGCACAGATGAGCACTAGAACCAGAGTCAAGCATCCAACTGGATGCAGAAGAAATTGTAAGGTTAGACTCAATAACGAGCATACCTCCAGAAGGACCTTCCTTCTTGTTCTTCAGGGTGGCCAGGTAAGTAGGGCAGTTCTGCTTCCAATGGCCGTCGCTGTTGCAATGAAAATACTTTCCTTTGACATCGGCCCTTTTCTTTGGTTCTGCCTTCTTCTTCTTTGCTCCTTCCACCTTCTACTTTTTTGCAGACTTCTTTTTCTTTCCATAAGACTTTCTTTTGGAAGAAGTATGTTCCATAGCAAGAACTGAGCCTTTAGAACCTTTCATAGAAAGCTCAGCGGTAACCAGCATATTCATTAATTCGGCCAAGAAATTCTGAAGTTTATGCATGTGGTAATTCATGATGAATTGCCCATATGCATCAGTCAAGGATTGCAGAATAATATCGTTCTGCAGATCCAAGTCCAACTTCACACCGAGCTTCTCAAGCTCTTCCATGTCCTTGATCATTATCAGACAGTGATCTTGGACTGACTGCCCATCATGCATCTTAGCCTTAAAAAGTCATTTCGTGACTTGATATTTGGCTGCGCGACTCTGTTCACCAAACATCTCCTATAGGTGAGCCAACATTTGGCGAGCAGTCCCGATATCCTCATGTTGGTGCTAGAGCTCATCAGACATCGAGCCCAACATGTAATATCTAGCCTTATTATCTTCATCTATCCATTTCTCCAGAGACGCTCTCTGTTCAACAGATGGACAGGCTGTAAGGTGGGAGGGTCCTGGTCCAGTACATAGGTTAACTTCTCAAAACCCAAAACTATTTTGTAGTTCCTGAGTCAATCTTTATAATTGGGTTCGGTCAGTCTATGTGTGTCCAGGATACGTGCCAATGGGTTGGACACAGACATTTTCCTATAGAGAGTCAAAGATTCTAGTTAGATTTTATAATTATGACTTGACCAATTTGTTTAGGGATTTTATTTTTAAACAAATTAGCTCCTCACTATTTTCTTGGATCCCTACACTCCCTCTATAGAGATGCGAAAATCTCCATGATTAATGATTTCTAGTGGGTGGTGTGGTCTCACCAACTGACTCATCACCTCACCTAACAGTTATTGGTGATGGGTTAGCCAATGAGTGAACAACTCTTGTTCAATGATTCTCTAATCATGGTGCACCCAAACTTGGTCTCTAATTCATGAATCTCACCGTATCCGAAATATTGATCCACTCCTTAGTTAAGTCAGACCCACCATTTGCACAGATTGGGTTCCTAATTGAGTCTCTCACCGTATCCAAAATATTGAGCCCAACTCATCCTCCAGCCCATAGCATCCAATGCCTAATAGACATGGTTGCATCTTTTCGGTGCAACTGAGCCACTGTATCCAGTCGAGAACAATCAACCTCAGGAAGGGCCCGCACATCTACAATGATGGAAGACCTTCAGACTTAATCTTTTCTTAGAAGAGAATTGATTTAGGTCTCATTAAACTAGACTTGTCATAGTCATAACCAATTATGACTAACCTAGTGGCATGGGTTAGCTCGGATTATTGACCACCTCAGATCAAGAACTGTGTCAATAGATATGGCCAGGTAAGTGAGACCGGTGGAAGGAATATGCCATTAACTCGTACAAGAATGCATTCGCGTCGAGTAGCTCCCAATTAAAAATCAGTTCGGTCGTATATGCCAAACTTACCTTAGACACCAAATTATTGAGCCAGAACCAATTAGGTTAGCCTACAATCCAGACTCTAACCACTGAGCCTAATTAGGTCTTAACTTGATCGATCACTCATGATCTTGACCCAGACTTAATCCTATTAGGTTGGTCAATTTAAGCACTCTTGATCCCATCTAACCGACTCTTGATTCGGTTTGATCAACCACTAGACCTAATTGAGCTACCCAAGTCCAAATCCAATTTTATGAATATGTATTAGATCTAAAAATTCTCAATTTTAGATCTAATATATTTTATAATCTTAATTCTTAATTAAGTATAGAGTTCATAAACAAAACATGTAAATAAAATCCTAAGATTTTCAGGATCTAGGATTTTACAGAAAAGTAAGTTTTTGATTTCTGATTAAGGATGAACATGCAGCACCCCTACACATCATAAGAACACTCCATCGAATAGGAGGAGAGGGTCTTTAAACCCTACTTTATTCTTATGACCGGACGGCCAAGGAGGAACACCTTAATTCAGAAACATAATAAATCTACAAAAATTGGTTAGATCTACATCATATATCTCATATATAAAATTGATCTAACTTAAAAATGGCATATTTTGCATACATCTCATATATCATATCATGCATGTTTTACAAGATCTAAATTATCTCATAATACATCTAAAAAATTAAAATTTAAATTTGATCATATCAAAATTAAATTTTATTCAAGATAATTTATGTAGAACTTATTCTACAACTAAGTCTAAGACATGCATCTATCATATCTCATATGATATTTAAAATTAAATAAATTTATTATTTGCTATTTTTTAGATTTAATTATAATATTTATAATATCAAAAAATAATAAATAAATAGATCTAAAATTATAATTTAATTAAATTAAAATTAAAATCATGCAAGACTATTTACATAGAACTAATTCTATTCCTAGTCTAGTCATGCATATCTCATACATCTTAGATCTAAATTATTTAATTTTAATTAATTTTTGATTTTAGATCTGATCACATCTCATGTGACATATAAAATCATTTATTTTCTAATTAAAATAAATTTTAAATTAGATCTAAGCACTTTTAGAACCTTGCTCTGATACCAGTTGAAGGGAAATCCTGATTTTCCTGGACCAGGTTCGTTCAGATCTGATTCAGATCAAGAGATATATTTAAAAAATTTTTTCTCTTAGATCCAAATTAGATCTTGAATATGTTTCATATCTAATTTTATCAATCTATAAAATTAAAATAAAATTAGATAAATTAAATCAAATTTAATTTACCTTGATATGGGTAATCCTATAACCCGTTGATGATCCTGTTTACAGTGGAAGGTTCTGGATCTAGCCATGCAAGTGTCTGGCCTCTACCGATATCCACTTGGACTGGATCTAGAGATCCTCTTCTTCTCTATCATGCCTCCAAAAATTAGATCTAGATCTGATCTGGAGGATCTTCAAAACTCCTTTTGAAGATCAGCAGTCGTCCTTTGCAGCAGCGCAGCCTTCTGGCTTTCAATCGCCTTTCTTTGATCTGAATCGCACCAACCAAAAGTCCAAAACTCCTTTTGGATGTGGAGAGGAGAGGGAGAAGGAGGTTTGGTGTGGAGGAAGAGGGAGAGAAAAGGCCTTGGGGCATGGGGAATTGTTCACCTATCATAGTTGGGCGCAGGGTCTTATTTATAGACTAAGCGTGATCCAACTCCTCTTCTTCCCAACCAATCACAACCCTTTGTGAAATCAGATCTAAATCTGATTGGTGGGAATAGAGTCCCTTGGATTCCTCCTTAGAGGGTGCCTAAGACCAGTCAAAGTTGGTTCTTAAGAGAACTCTAATTGGAATCCAAAAAGGAGATGGAGTCCTTATCCAACAAGGACTCCTAGGCGCCTCCAACTTGGGCACACGCCTAGGGTGGCGTGCGCCCTCTTCCTTGCTAGGTTCTGGTAGGGGGACAGGCCCCCACCAGCTCTCCAATAGGTGCATGACATGTGGTCAAAAGTCAAAGTATCAATGGTCAACATTTGACCAGTCAAAGGTAGACTTTTGACCAAAGTCAAAGAACAAGAAATGGCAGGTGACCAAAAATGGTAGGTAATGTCTTACAAAATAAGACAACCTTTTCTGACTTGGACAACCTCCAGTCAGACCATATGAAGGCCTCTGATTGAGCACAAACTCCTTTGGCTCAGACAGGACAACTTATTTATGATAGCAAAAGAAGAACGTTAGGCTCAATCGAGTGCTAGCACGATTTCTTTGAACCTAATTGAATCTCATTCAGATCAATTGAACTAGACCAGTTCAATTGATGATCACCAGATTCAAACCCTTGTTTGTGTGACCCAGTTAGGTTCAGTTCTATATGGTAATGGGATATGTCATGATCTCTATCATCGACATCATCGAAACTCCTTTCGATGGATCAGAACTCTTCTGATTCAAACAGCTAGAATGATCGATCATCTAAATCATTCTAATTGCTCCCAAAATCCACCAGTGACACCTAGCAGTATATGGTGGCAACCCATCAGAGCTGAATACGAACCTCTTGGTGTAGCTACCTGTGTGATTAAGTTCTTCTATCTTGAGCCCCGATCAGATTAGGGTTAAGGTGAACTCGTCAAACCCTAATTTCTATCATATGATGTAATCATTCGATTCGAGTCCGATGTGAAAATCTAAATAGAAACTCTTTCTATTATTTCACTCTGCCATGGCCATGGGACTTCTGGACTTGATTCTCATGATTATCATAGGGCTGCTCCTCTACCACCGAGGTAGATAGATTCCATCTTGATGCCATCCAGTTCCTATAATGAACATGCTATAGCCAACATACACCTCAGGGTTTCCATATGGCTAGGAGACCGAGTAATGGTGTAGTCAAACTATAACACCCTCAAGGTGAACTACCGATGCACCTCAGGTCAAAGAACCAGACACACTACTGCAGCATCGAGTCAGTCATTGACGAGAAGGTAGACTCCCTAATGACTACTCGAGGTGGTCACGCTCAGTGCCCTCGTTCTCTAACGAGTACCTGTACTCTTGCTTCGATGTCTCCACACCATAGACTTCAAGACTCATCTACTAAAGAGAAGCGATTGTACACCAACCTTCCAGATCAATCACCATCCTCGTGATGGTCCTATGGTCGGAAGCATTTTATGAGTTAACAATGATTATTCATGTCTTAAATTTTCAACTCTTGAAAATATGAATTATCATTACCATTAACTCAAAGGATGTATCACAGACACTAAATACACATATGTGATAAAAAATAACCCATTTTATTGATATTAGTCAAAATTATAATTTTGCCCCTAGAAGTGTATTACAAGTATCAGCCAATTCTAGCTTCTAGGGCACATATATCTAACAACTTTGACTCTCTACAGAAAAAGAAAAATATCTGCATCCAACCCACTAGCCTGTATCCTGAACACCCATAGACTGATCGGATCAAATTATAAGGATTGGCTTCAGAACTTCAAAATCATTTTGGATTTTGAGAAGTTAACTCATGTATTAGATCAGGATCCTTCCACCTTACTAGCCTATCCATCCATTGAATAGAGAGCATCTCTTGATAAATGGATGGATGAAGATAACAAGGTCAGATACTACATGTTGGGCTTGATGTCTAATGAGCTTCAGCAACAATATGAAGATATCAAGATTGCCCACCAAATGTTGGCTTACCTGTAAGAGTTGTTTGATGAACAGAGTCACGCAGCCAAATATCAAATCACTAAATGACTGTTTAAGGCTGAAATGCATGATGGGCAGTTAATCTAAGATCATTGCCTGATGAAGATCAAGGACTTGAAAGAACTTGAGAAGCTCGAAGTGAAGTTAGACCAAGTTCTGCAGAATGACATAATTCTGCAATCCTTGACTAATGCATATGGGCTGTTCATCATGAACTACCATATGCATAAACTTCAGAGTACTCTGATGGAGCTTATGAACATGCTGGTTACTACTGAGCTTTCTATGAAAGATTTTAAAGGCACGGTACTTATTATGGAATGGACTTATTCCAAGAGAAAATCTTTTAGAAAGAAGAAGTTTATGAAAAGATAGAAGGTGGAAGGTGGAAAGAAAAAGAAGGCAAAGCTGAAGAAGAAGGCCGCTGACAATGGGAAGTATTTTCATTGTAATACAGATGGCCACTGGAAGCGGAACTATCCTATATACCTGGCCATCCTGTAGAATAAGAAGGAGATAGGTCCTTTTGGAGGTATGCTCGTTATTGAATCTAACCTTATGATTTCTTTTGCATCCAATTGGGTGCTTGACTCTAGTTCTAGTGCTCATTTGTGCACTTCTATGTAGGATCTTGAGGATAGCAGGAGGTTGAGGGATGGTGAGATGATCCTATACATAAAAAATAGAGCAAGAGTTGTAGTTGTGGCCATAGAAACTTACCCTCTTTGACTACCGTCTGACTTAGACTTAGTACTTAGGGATTGTCATTATGTGCCTATTGTAAGTAGGAATTTAATTTCTATTTCATGTTTAGCATAAGAAGGCTATGTAATTAGTTTTCTTAAGGACCATTGTAATATTCTTTATGAAAGAAATAAAATTGCAAGTGGTTTCCTCATTAACGACCTCTACTAGTTACATATTGATGTATCTGTCTTTAATATCGAGCAAAATATGAATGTTGTAAAATGACTCAAGGATAGTCCGAATGATAGGTATCTATGGAACCTAAGGCTAGGTCATATAGCAGAAGATAGGGTTAACAAATTGGAGAAAATCAGATTATTGAGTCCATTGACTTTCAAGTCATATCCAATTTGTGAATCATGTCTTCATGGCAAAATGACTAAGCTCCTTTTTATGGGACATGGGGAAAGGGCCATAGATCTACTTGCCCTAGTATATACTGATGTGTGTGGTCCCTTTGATGTGCTGGCTAGAGACAACTTTGTCTAATTCATAACCTTTATCGATGATTTATCTCGGTATGGGTATGTGTATCTTATGAGACACAAGTCTGAAACTTTTGAAAAGTTCAAGAAATTCAGACATGAAGTAGAAAAGCAAACTGAAAAATCCATTAAGGTTCTTCGATCAGATCGAGGAGGTGAATACCTTAGTCAAAAATTTCTGGACTATCTCAAGCAAAATGGCATAGTCTCTTAATAGACTCCACCTGGAATATCTTAACTCAACGAGATTTCAGAATAGAGGAATCAAACCCTATTAGATATAGTCCGATCCATGATGAGCTTCATAGACCTTCTTGATTTTCTTTGGGGACATAGCCTGTTAACTGCAATATATTTACTGAATAGGATTTTCTCTAAAATCGTTCCTACCATACCGTATGAGATATGGCATGGTAAGAAACCAAGTCTGAGTCACCTTAAATTTTGGGATTGTCCGGCTCATATCAAAAGACAACAAGCAGATAAGCTAGACTTTAGATCCTTTAGAGCTCGATTTATAGGATATCCTAAAGTATCATTAGGATATTATTTCTATATTCTAGAAGATCACAATGTGATTGTGAGTCAGCATGGATTGAAAAGTAGATCAAACTCGAGGAGAAAGTCTTACAAGAGCAACGAGCTAAGGATCCTATGGAACCAAATCAAGTTGAGCCAATACAATCACTATCTCCTCCATCTCGTAGATCGAAAAGGATTTTTTGTCCCCCTGAGAGGTACTTAGGTACTATCTCAAAGGAAGTAGAGAAAATGTTCCTCATAGGTAATGGGGTTTATGGTGATGATCCCAAAACCTATGACAAGATGATATCAGATATCGACTTTGAGAAATGGTTAGAGGCAATGAAGTCAGAAATTGACTCGATGCACTCAAACCAAGTCTGGACCTTGGTAGATCCACCAGAAGGTATAGTACCTATTGGGTGTAAATGGATCTACAAGAGAAAAATTGGTGCAGATGGGAATGTGGAGACATTCAAAGCTAGATTAGTGGCAAAAGGTTATAGTCAGCATGAAAGCATTGACTATCAGAATACCTTTTCGCCAGTAGCTATGCTAAAATCCATCTGCATATTGCTTGCTGTTGAAGCTTATTTTAGTTATGAAATATGGCAAATGGACGTGAAAACGATATTCTTAAATGGATACCTTGAGAAAGATATCTATATGGAATAGCCACTAGGTTTCACATCTAGTGATGCTGATCATAAAGTATGCAAGCTGCAAAGGTCCGTATATGGATGTAAGCAAGCATATCGGAGCTAGAATACTCGATTTAATGATTTGATCAAATTATTTGATTTCATCGAAAATGAGGAGGAACCATATGTTTTCAAAAAGGTCAGTGGGAGCACTATTGTCTTCTTCGTACTATATGTGGATGATATCCTCCTTATTGGGAATGATATTTCCATGTTGACCATAGTTAAAATGTGGTTGTCCAAAGAATTCTCTATGAAAGACCTAGGAGAAGCATCTTTCATTCTAGGAATTAAGGTCTATAGAGATAGACCAAATAGGATGCTAGGTCTTTTATAGAAGATGTACATAGAGGAAGTACTAAAAAGTTTTAGCATGAAAAACTCGAAGAGGGGATTGAATTTTTTCAGACATGGCATTCATCTCTCCAAGAAAATGTATCCCAACACACCAGAGGAGATTGAACGCATGAGCAAGATCCCTTATGCTTCAGCAATAAGGAGCCTCATATATGCCATGTTATGTACACGATCTGATATAGCCCATGCTGTGAGTGTCATGAGCAGATATCAATCGAATCCACGTGAAGAACACTGGACTTCTATGAAATGTATCCTTAAGTACTTAAGAAGAACTAAAGATATGTTATTGATTTTTGGCAATAGAGAACTCCAAGTCTAGGGGTATACAGACTCGAATTTTATGTTTGACATAGATGATCGAAAATCGACATCTGGGAATCTGTTTGTGTATAATGGTGGTACTGTCAGTTGGAAGAGCTCCAAGCAGATAGTGATAGCAGATTCTACCATGGAAGCAGAATACATCGCTGCATCAGAAGCTACGAAGGAGGCATTCTGGTACAAAAAATTCACTGCAGAGATCGAAGTGATGCTATCAAATGCCATTCCTCTATATCGTGATAATAATGGTGCCATAACCCTTGCTAAGGAGCCAAGATCTCATAAAAAATCTAAGCACATCGAGCGGCAATACCACCTCATCCGCGATTATCTCAAGAAAGGTTATGTCAAGGTCAAGAGAGTCAACTCCGTAGATAATGCAGCAGACCACTCACAAAGCCGTTGGGCCAGCAGAAGATTGAAACCCACCTTAAGAAGATGAGACTTAGATTTGTAGCCAATTGACTTTAAGTCAAGTGGAAGTTTGTTAGATATGTTTGCCCTAGAAGGTAGAATTGGCTAACACTTGTAATACACATCTTAGGGCAAAATTATAATTTTGACTATAAATAATAAAATAGATTATTTTCTATCATAGTGTGTATTTGAAAGTATCTGTGATATATCCCTTGAGTTAATGGTAATGATAATTCATATTTTCAAGAGTTGAAAATTTAAGACATGAATTTTCATTATTGACTCATTAAATGTTTCCGATCGTAGGATCATCAAGAGGATGGTGATTGATCTGAAAGATTGGTGTATGATTGCTTCTTTAGGATAGATGAGTCTTGAGTCTACGGTGTAGAGACATTGGAGCGAGAGTACGGGTACTCACTAGAGAATGAGGGCACTGAGCATGACCACCTCAAGCAGTCATGAGGAAATCTATCTTCTCATCAATGACTGGCTCGAAGCTATAGTGGCATGTTTGGTTCTTTGATCTGAGGTGCATCGACGGTTCACCTTGAGGGTGTTATAATTTGACTATACCATAACTCGGTCTCCTAGCCATTCGAAATTCTGAGGTGTATGTTGGCTATAGCATATTCATTGAAGAAATTAGATTGCCCCAATAGGGGATCTATCTATTAGATATGTGTGCCCTAGAAGCCTGAATTGGCTGACACTTGTTATACACTTCTAAGGATAAAATTATAATTTTGACTATAAATAATAAAATGGATTATTTTCTATCACAATATGTATTTAGTGTCTGTGTTACATCCCTTGAGTTAATGGCAATGATAATTCTTATTTTCAAGAGTTGAAAATTTAAGACATGAATTTTTATTATTAACTCATAAAATTCTCCAGACCGTAGGATCATCATGAGGATGGTGATTGATCCAGAAGGTTGGTGTATAATCGCTTCTTTATAATAGATGAGTCTTGAGTCTATGATGTAGAGACATCAAAGCAAAAGTATGGATACTCATTAGAGAATGAGGGCACTGAGCATGACCAGCTCAAGCAGTCATTAGGAAGTCTACCTTCTCGTCGATGACTAGCTCGAAGCTGTAGTGGTGTGTCTGATTCTTTGACCTGAGGTGCATCAATAGTTCACCTTGAGGGTGTTATAGTTTGACTACATCATAACTCAATCTCCTAGCCATTCAGAACCCTGAGGAGTATGTTGGCTATAGCATGTTCATTGAAGGAATTGGATTGCACCAAGAGGGAATCTATCTACCTTGGTAGATGAGGAGCGGCTCTATGATGATCATGAGAATCAAGTCCACAAGCCCATGGCCATGGCAGAGTGAAATGATAGAAAGAGTTTCTATCAAAATTTTCACATCGATCTTGAATCGAATGATTAATTAATATGATGAAAATTAGGGTTTGACAAGTTCACCTTAACCCTAAACTAATTGGGAATTAAGATAGAAGAACTTAATCACACATGTAACTGCATCGAGAGGTTCATCTTTAGTTCTAATGGGTTGCCACCATATACTACTAGGTATCACTGATGGATTTTAGGAGCAATTAGAATGATTTGGATGATCGATCATTCTAGAATGATTTGGTATTTCGATGATGTCGATGATAGAGATCGTGACATTGAAGGAAAAAATCAAATTTTCCCGAATCAGGTTCGTTCAAATCTGATTGGATCAAGAGGCATATTTCAAAAATTTTCTCTTAGATCCAAATCAGATCTAACATTTTTTAGATCTAATTTTATGATCTAATAAATAAAAAAATAAATTAAATTAAATCTAAATTAATGTTATCTTGATAATGGATAATCTGATTATCCGTTGATGATCCTATTGATTGCTCGAGGTTCTGGATCTAGCCACGTAAGTGCCTGACCTCTATCGATATCCATTCAAGTTGGATCTAGAGATCTTCTTCTTCTCTTTCTTTCCTCCAAAAATTAGATCTAGATCTAATTTGGAGGATCTTCAAAAACTCCTTTTGAAGATGTGTTGTTGTCTCTTGTAGCAGACTGCCTTCTTGCTTTCTCATCACCTTTTGATTGCCTAAATCGCACCAAACTCATGCCCAACTTTCCTTAGGCATGGAGAGGAGAGAGAGGATTAGAAGATGGTGTGGAGGAGGGAGATGGGCAGCCTTGGGGCATGGCTGGAAAAAGCTCTCTTCAGGTTGGGCGCAGATAGGGTTTATTTATAGACCCTGCTGCGCCATGCAGTGCTGCATCATCTTGATCAATTACGTTGCTTCATGCAATCAGATCTAAATCTGATTGATGGGATGACATCACCTGACCCAATCAGATGAGAGCCCTATAGATTCATCCTTAGATGGCGTCTTAGACTGATCAAAGTTTATAGGTAAGGGTCACCTAGTTTGAATCCAAGAAACAACCTGGAGTCCCATCCGTATGGGACTCCATGCATCCCTATCCATGGGCGCACGCCATCCTAGGCGTGCACCCCCTCCTTTCCAAATTTTAGTGAGGGGACAAGCCCCTATTTGCTCTCCAATAAGTGCATGATACATGGGCAGATGTTCAATGGTTAAAAGTCAACATTTGACCAAAGTCAAAGGACAAGAATTAGCAGGTGATGAAAAATGATAGGTGTTGTCTTAAATTTATCTCATAAATTAGGACAACCCTTTTCTAATTTGGACAAGCTCTAGTTAGATCAGGTAAAGGTGTCTAAGTGAGCACAAACACATTTGTTTCATTCGAGACAACTTCAAATGATAATAGAAGGAGAATGTTAGGCTCAAACGTGTGCTAGCACGATTTTCTTGAACCTAATTGAATCTAATTCAAATCAATTGAACTGGGTTAGTCCAATTGATGATATCCAGATCCAAATTCTTATTTGTGTGATCTAGTTAGGTTCAGTTCTGTATAGTAATAGGATATATCATGATCTCCATCATCAATATCATCAAAGCTCCTTTCGATGGATCAGAACTCTTCTAATTCAGTCAATTGGAATGATCGATCATCTAAATTATTCTAATTGCTTCCAAAATCCACCAGTGATACCTAGCAGTATATGGTGGCAACCCATCAAAACTAAAAAAGAACCTCTCGATGTAGCTACTTGTATAATTAAGTTCTTCTATCTTGAGCTCCAATCAGATTAGGATTAAGGTGAACTCGTCAAACCCTAATTTCTATCATATGATTTAATCATTTGATTCAAGTTCGATGTAAAAACCTTAATAGAAATTCTTTCTATTATTTCACCCTCTATCATGGTCATGGACTTATGGACTTGATTCTCATGATCATCATAGGGCTGCTCCTCATCCACCGAGGTAGATAGATTCCATCTTGGTGCAATCCAATTTCTACAATGAACATGCTATAGCCAACATACACCTCAGGATTCTGAATGGCTAGAAGATCGAGTCATGGTATAGTCAAACTATAATACCCTCAAGATGAACTGTCGATGCACCTCAGGTCAAAGAATCAGACACACCACTGCAGCTTCGAGTCAGTCATTGATGAGAAGGTAGACTTTCTTATGACTACTCAGGATGGTCACACTCAGTACCCTCATTTTCTAATGAGTACTTGTACTCCTACTCTGGTATCTCTACACCATAGACTCAAGACTCATCTACTATAAAGAAGCGATTGTATACTAACCTTCCGGATCAATCACCATCCTCATGATGAACCTACAGTCAGAAGCATTTTATGAGTTAATAATGAAAATTCTTATCTTAAATTTTCAACTCTTGAAAATAAGAATTATCATTACTATTAACTCAAGGGATGTATCACAAACATTAAATACATATATGTGATAGAAAATAATATATTTTATTATTTATAGTCAAAATTATAATTTTGCCCCTAGAAGTGTATTACAAGTATCAGCCAATTCTGGCTTCTAGGGCACATACATATCTAACAAACAAATCTCATTACCACACAGAATTAAACCTAACTAGATTACACAAAAAAGGGTTTGAATTTAGATATCATCAATTGGACTAATCCAGTTCAATTGATTTGAATTAGATTCAATTAGGTTCAAGAAAATCGTGCTAGCACATGATTGAGCCTAAAGTTCTCCTTCAACAATCATTAAATATTGTCTCGACTGAGCCAAATGTATTTGGGCTCACTTAGGTACCTTTAGTTTATTTAACTGGAGCTTATCCAGGTCAGAAAAGGATTGTCTTAATTTATAAGATAAATTAGAGACAACACCTGCCATTTTTCATCACCTACTAATTCTTGTCTTTTGATTTTGGTCAAACGTTGACCTTCGACACTTGGACATCTACCTATGTGTCATGCATCCATAGGAGAGTAGATAAGGGGTTTGTCCCCCTGCTAGAAAGAGGAAAGGAGGGGGTGCATGCCTAGGGAGGCATGCGCCCAAGGATAATGATGCCTGGAGTCCCATATAGATGGGACTCTAGGTTGCTTCATGGAATCAAACTAGGTGGCAGCAAATACTCTACTTTGATCAGTCTTGGTGCCACCTAAGGATGCTTGAGAGGGGCTCTCATCTAATTAGATCAGGTGATGTTATCCCACTAATCAGATTTAGATCTGATTGCACGTAGAGATATGATTGGCCAGAATGATGTGGCACTGCATGGCGCAGCAGGGTCTATATAAAACCTATCTGCGCCTAGGTTTTGAGAGGTTCTCCTCTTGCCCATGCCACATAGCCATCTCCCTCTCTCCTCCATGTCTACCTCTGATCCTCTATCTCCTCTCCATGCCCAAGGGGCTTTGGGCTTCAGTTTGGTGCGATCTAGGTAAGAGAAAGGCGACAAAAAATGAAGAAGGCAACACTACTGCAAGAGACGATATCAGATCTTCAAAAATTATTTTGAAGACCTTCAAGATCAGATCCAGATTTGATATTTGGAAAAAAGATTTAGAAGGAGGAGATATCCAAATCCTGCCCGATTAGATGCTGGTAGAGGCTGGGCAATTGCGTGGTTACATCCAGAACCTCAAACAATCAACAAAATCATCATAGGATAATAAGATTACCCAAGAACTAGGTATAAATTAAATCTAATTTAATTTATTTTATTTTATTTTATTAGATCCATCAAATCAAATTTAAAAAGTATCATATCTAATTTAGATCTAAGAAAAAAAATTTTAAAATATTTCTCTTGGTCAAATCAGATTTGAACGAATCTGATCTAAAAAATAAGATTTTTCCTTCACATCTACCTCGGTAGATGAGGAGTAGCCCTATGATGATCATGAGAATCAAATCCATAAGCCCATGGCCATGGTAGAGTAAAATAATAGTTAGATTTTCTATTAGAATTTTTACATCAGACTTGAATCGCATGATTAATTCATATGATGGAAATTAGGATTTGACAAGATCACTTTAATCCTAATCCGATCGGAGCTCAAGATAGAGGAACTTAATCGCACAGGTAACTATATCAAGAGGTTCATTTTCAGTTCTAATGGATTGCCACCATATACTGCTAGGTGCTACTGATGGATTTTGGAAGTAATTAGAATGATCTGAATGATCGATCATACTAGTTGTTTGAATCAGAAAAGTTTTGATCCATCAGAAGGTGTTTCGATGATGATGATGATAGAGATCATAACATATCCTATGACCATATAGAACTGAACCTAACTGGATCACATAAATAAGGGTTTGGATCTGGATATCATCAATTGGGCTAACCCAGTTCAATTGATTTAAATAAGATTCAATTAGGTTCAAAAAAATCATACTAGCACATAATTGAGCCTAATGTTCTCCTTCAACAATCATTAAAAGTTGTCTCGACTAAGCCAAATATATTTGGGCTCACTCAGGAATCTTTACCTAATCTGACTGGAGCTTGTCTAGATCAAAAAAAGATTATTTTAATTTATGAGATAAATTTGAGACAACACCTGCCATTTTTCATCACCTACTAAATCTTGTCTTTTGACTTTAGTCAAACGTTGACCTTTGATACTTAGACATTTGCTCATGTGTCATGCACCCATAGGAGAGAAGATGGAGCTTTGTCCTCCTACTAAAAAGAAGAAAGGGAGGGGGCGCACACCTAAGGAGGAATGCACCCAAAGAGGATGATGCCTGGAGTCCCATACAGATGGGACTCCAGGTTGCTTCATGCTCTCTACTTGGGTGGTGCCAAAGACTCTTCTTTGACCAATCTTGGTGCCACCTAAGAAGGTTTGTGAGGGACTCTAATCTAAATGGATCAAATGATGTTATCCCATCAATTAGATTTAGATCTGATTGCACAAAGAGCCATGATTGGCTGGGATGATGTGGCACTGCATGGTGCAGTAGGATCTATATAAACCCTATCTACGCCTAAGATTGAGAGTTTTCTTTCCTTTGCCCATGCCACATCGCCCCTCTCCCTCCTTCTCCATGCCACCCTCTACTTCTCTCTCTCCTCTCCATTTTTAAGAGGCTTTAGGCTCCAGTTTGGTGCGATCCAAGCAAGAAAAAGGCGACAGAAAAGGAAGAAGGCAGCACTACTGCAAACGACAACAATTGATCTTCAAAAGGTATTTTGAAGATCTTTAAGATCAGATCCGAATATGATTTTTGAAGCATAGATTGAGAATAAGAAGATCTCTAGATCTTACCTGAGTGAATACCGGTAGAGGCTAGGTGCTTGCGTGGCTACATCCAAAACCTCAGGCAAACATTAAGATCATCATAGGATAATAAGATTATCCATAACAAGATATAATTAAATTAAATTAAATTCTATTTTATTTTATTTTTATTTTATCAGATCAATAAAATCAGATCTGAAGAATCTCGGATCTGATTTAGATCTCAGAGAAAAATTTTTGAAATATCTCTCTTAATCAAATTAGATCTAAATGAATCTGATCCAAAAAAAAGAATTTTTTCCTTCAGGTTGGTGATGGCAGCAGATGGTCTCACTTCTTCATTAGAAATCCCTTCCACAAGAAAGCCAAGGTTGAGCTTGGGGAACTTGCTAACTATCCTATCCTCACAAAGCTCGAACCTCTTGATGAAGGCCTCCTAGCTGAACATGACATTCAACTCCCTTATCTCAGAGGAGACCTTGAACTCCTCCACAGTCTGGGCCTTCACCTCCGAGATCTATCTAGAAACTTGCTTTTTCAATTTAGCGATCTCAGCTTTAGCTTTCTTCCTCCTCTCCTCTTCTAAGGCCAAGGCAACCTTCAGTTCTATCAAAGTTTACTCCACCTTTTTGAGTGCCTCTTGAAGAGCTTCGATCTCGACAACCTTCTTCTTTGCAAGGCAATCGATCTCGATGGCTTTCTCTTCCTACAGGTGGCTGACTTTGGCTTGATGGTCCTCCTGAGCCTTCAATGCTTTCGACCTCAAGCGATTCACCATTTTTATGTGAGCGAGCAATTGATGATCCAACTGCAATAAGCAAATTAAGTTAGGCATATATATGCATAAAAAAGAAAGAGGGAAGAATGAACGGATAAGGTAAGTACCTCAAAAAAGGCCTTGAGGGAATCCTAAGTGCGCTACTCGTAGTCAAAGTCAGCGATCTTGTCTACCACCTCGGGTAGGATGAACTTATCAACAAAATCCCCGATGATATTTTGGTTGCAGAAGGGATTTTCTTCCAAGTCTTCATCATCATTATCAGATTTACTAGGATGAGCTTTGCATCAAACTTTTACAGTAGCTGACTTCTATTTCTCCTTTCTCTTTTCTTTCTTCTCTCCTACAGGAAGCTCCAAAACTCTAACTTTGGTAGAAAGGCCCGAGGATGTAGGTGGCACTATAGTCCCATCAGTAGCAACCACCTCGGCAACTGGGGCAACCTCGGCATCATTAGGAATCTTTCGAGCGGCGGTGGCAGTGATAGGAATTGCGGAGCATGGGGTGGCAACCCTCGCCTTCTTCGAAGCCTCATTGGGAAGCTTTCCTTTTCTCTTATGGGCTTGGAGCCCCTTCGAGAGCATCTCGACCGCCTTAGCACCCATTTCTGCAATGAAGAAAAGAGTATAGTTAACAAAAAAGAAAAGTAAGAGAGAAAGAAGTAGGGGGTAACCCACAAACTTGAATCATATACCTGCTGGATTCAGAGGGCTGAGACCGAGGTTGAAAAGAGTTTGTTCTTTTAATAGATCGAATACAAGAGGAGTTCGATAACCTTTAATTTTTCTAACTGACTCCTGATCCTCTCTCTCTAACCCTGCGGCTCGATCGACTGAACCCTCAAAAATTTTCAAGGAGGGAGTCCTAAGTGTAAGGTCGGATAAGAAACAAAGACGAACTTCTCCTTCCAATTATGGATAGAGGAGGGGGCATCCTTGAGCAACCCCTTCTTGTCAGACTTAGGTAAAACATACCACCAGTCCTATACAGTGGGGTGATGCTTGGAAGTAAAATAAATTCAAAAAAGTGAGATGGTGGGTTGAACTTTGGCGGATATGCAGAGAGCAAGAAATTCTATTATGAATCTAAAGGAGTTTGGCACTATAGAAGCTAAGAAGATATTTAAAAAATAGTAAAAAGCTACTACAAAGATGGAAAGAGAAAGTCTTAGTCTAGAATGAAAAGTCTCCAAATACAAGTAGAACCGATTTGGAGGAGGGGCACAAGCTTGGCCACTCGGTCTAGAAAGTTTTAGCTTGTACTTAGTAGGCATCCCATACTAGATCCTAATTAATGGCAGTTCTTCAATAGTTAAGAAACAAGGGATGGTTTTCCGTATAAAATTTGGCCGAGGTGCTGTCCTAGGTTTAGCTTCCATTCGGATCTCGAGGTTTTAAAAGTTTGGGTTAGCCGGACTCCTAGAACCACCAGACCTAGCAACTTCGGACGACATTTAGATCAAACTAAATCCGATAAAATCTCCAAAAAACTTAAAAAAAAGAAGCGATGAAAAATCCAAAAAAGAAAAATGGCAAAATCCACCTAGAAAAATCTGAGATTCTCAAGAATATGGGAAAGATAAAAAACAAGAGAACGAGGATGAGGGACTGACCTAGGTTGATCGAAAAACTCAAGGAGAGGACTGGAAAGATGAAGGATAGTTAGAAAGAACACTGACGGTCAGAGATGTCACGAGCGAATAAAAGCAACAAGGATGGAATGTTCGAGGGCGATGGAAAATGATGAAAGGAGAGAAAGAGGGAGCACAAATGAAGGTGAGAAGTCATGGAAGAAGAAGAGGTTAAATAGAAGAACAGAATCAAAGAAAGTTATGATTGTAGGACTTCTTCAGCCAACTTTAACCCACCATGTATTTCACTCGCATCTGTCGCCTGACGAAATAATAATTGCGTCATACATAGAGCTCTACACCAGATGAGTTTTCGAGGGAGTTTATCTTTTTAGGTCATTCGACATTAAACTTTGGCACCAATCTGAAAGAAGACAAAAGGTTTCATTCTCCGAGAGTAGGAGACCGGTGAGGGACTTTGGCTGTAGTAACTTTTCTGTACTCCTTTCATTCAAATTTTGAACTCAAAAGTAAAGGAACAAGTGTTGGGGGTAAAATAACCCCCATTGAAGTTCTTAGCCACTGACCTCCCTCCTATTGAAATTCACCAATCTACTCAATAACAAGTTTATACTATAGAACCTCTCAAAAGCACACAGAAGTCTAGTGATATGATCTTGAACAATAAAGGAGAACTGTTATCATCTACCCTTGCCTTTTAACTAAAAATGAATGATAGGATCAGGGCCCAGCCACACTCTTTTAGATGGACTCCTTCCAGATGAACTCCTCTTATCACACTCCTTCTGGATGAACTCCTTCAGTTGTACTCCTTTTGGATGATATCCTCCTGTCGCACTCCTTTCAGACGATCCCCTCCAGTCAGACTCCTTCTTGATGATCTTTTCTTATCGCACTCCTTTCGGATGAACTCCTCTAGTTGCACTCCTTTCGAACAGTCTCCTCTAGTTGTACCACTACCAGATGATCTCCTTTACCTAAGACCTCTTCTAGGCGGTCTCCCTTTAGATGACCTCCTTTTAAAATATGCATCTTCCTGCTGAACTCCATCCAATCAAGGTGGTTGCCTTTCCACAATTATGGGGCTAGTTCGTCTACTCCAATTTGGATAGTACCTACCCCCTAGATGACCTATGGGGCTACCAAAACCCTCAAAGCAGTTGGATACTACTTTAACAGATGCTAGTATAGTTTGCCGTTGGTTGTCAACCTTCAAGCTCGACCGCCCGACCTAAGATCCTCTTTGCCAATGTCTACGTTTGGCTAGGTAGATGTAAAAGTCACCAGATAGTGTACAAAGTCCTATAAGTAGATCTCAGCTGCTTGCAAGTTGCGATAAATGACAACTCATCCTCCATAATAAACTTCACGTGGCTTGAACGACCCATTACCAGATAGTTACGACTATCACCATCAGTTTGTTACAAGCTTTATCTATAAAAGGGACCCTCCAAATATGTTTTTCTGTAAGCTCTCCTGCCCCCTACATTATTTTGCTTCTCTATTTTCCTGAGCACTCCATTCTAGTTGGCCAAAAAACTAACTTGAGCATCAGAGGATCCTGCCGAAGCCACCCACCTTTGGTTAGGATTTTATTTTGTAGGTTCAGACGGCAGTATCATCTTCCCAACTCCAACCACCTCCGACATTCTCATAGATTTCTGCACCAACAATAATAATGGACATAGGAATGCTTGCAGACTTGTTAACAAGGAAACTATAAAAAGAGGTAAAACTTTAAGCAAGGGGAGTCTTGGATATTGTTTTTCTTAATATTGGGTATGTGCCTCGATAATAATAAAAATAAATTTTCTTACATATTACATTATTTAATATAGATTATATATTAAAATATATTATAGTAATACATTATCTAATGGATAATATTTTGTAATTATAATATTAAAATTATTATTTAAAATTTATTTTATATTATAGTAATATAGTACTATATAATGATATAATGCATATAATTGTAATCATACTAATATTATATAATAATTTTATATTAACATTATATTATGCAATAGTCATTAGATATTATTAATATAAACAATATTATGTAGTATGTTGTATTAGCAAGAATATGATATAAAATATATCTATACTATGTAATAAAATCAGAGAATGACCAAATATATTTTGTATGTCAAATTTAATAGTGCAAATATCCTTAAGTTTTAAGATAAAAACATTACCTAAATCATATTATCAATGGTATTTTGGTAAAAATAAAAGTGTTTCTATTCTAATTTTATCATGTTTTTTACCAACCACACCAATTATTATATCACTAGTCTCATTAATCTTGCAACAATTTCAAAATTAGGATGGTTTCAAAGAACTCTTTCTCCATTCAACTAAATAAACATTCCCCAACTTTTTCTCCAATTTTTCCTCTTTGTTATTACCTCTCCAGTTCTAATAACCCTCCAATAACCTAAATTTAAATATTTAAAAAATTCATTTCAACATAGGGCTATAAAATTGAGTCATCAACAGCCTCATGTTTGACTTGCAATCGAGCTTAATAAGCAAGTCAAATATAAGATATATTTGTGATCTTAAAATATAAATAAGTAGATCATAATTATTTCTAGCTTTCTCTAGTTCCATAGCTCGAAATAGAATGATACTATACAAAAAATACATATTTTTGTTTCATTATTATTTATAAATAATCTTTATATGTATTTGTTAAGTAATATTAGTAAATTTTGTATATGGAAGCATGTAAGCCATTAAATCTTAACCTAATAGCCATAAAACTTATCATTTATCAGTAAGCATCTCACAAAGGGCCAAGGCTCCCATTGATTTAGCTTCTTTTGTTCCTTTCCCTCTTGATTACTAATAGCAACACAAATAGTTCCTCTCTTTCTCCCATTCTTTTCTCTCACCTATTGAAAAATATGTTCCGAAGCCAATCATCAGTCTGTTGATGGTCATGCTATTTTGTAATTATAATTGATTTATTATTAAATAAAATATATTTTTGATATTTTTATCTTAAAGTCTATATCTTCTAATGAACTCCATTGTTGTGATGAAGTCCTTAGGACTATTTAGTTATGATAAAGAGAGGATTTATCAATTAGTCCTTAAACTATTCACGATCAAATGATATACTGTTAATTAGGATGACAGCATTTATCGAGTATAGATCATTGAATGCCATATAGATTGATTATCCTCTTAACCAAAAAGTGTGAAGATACTGGTATGGCAGATAAGTGAGATGTAAGGGTACATCGTCATTGAACATGACCGACTCCAAAGCATTCTGCTATCGAGAACTACTCTGATGGCATATAGGTATAAGTGTCCCTTAAACCTGAGATCACCACAGTGACTTGTAAGCAATCACTATGCTTTG
>QRFJ01000407.1:244074-260599 GCA_006176705.1 Cocos nucifera
ACAAACGAATCCTAAAAAAATAAAATCCCTAAACAAATGGTCAAGTAATAATTACAGTATCTAATTAGAATCTTTGACTCTCTACAGAAAATGTCTGCGTCCAACTCATTGTGCACGTGTCCTGGCACCAATTAGACTGATTGGATCAATTATAAAAGGATGTGGGCTCAGAAACTATAAAATAGTGTTGGTTCTCAAAAAGTAACCCATGAATTACTGGACCAGGATCCTCCACTTGCCAGCGCGTCCACCTACTGATAGAAGAGCATCTCTGGAAAATGTGATAGACGAAGATAATAAGGCTAGATATTAATTGGCTCGATCGTCTGAGGACCTCCAGTGCACAATGAGGAAATCGAGATTGCTCGCCAAATGTTGGCTCACCTGTAAGAGATATTTTGGTAACAGAGTCGCACAGTCCAATAATATCAAATCACGAAATGACTTTTAAGGCTAAGATGCATGATGGGCAATCAGTCAAGATCACATCTGACAATGATCAAGGACATGGAGAGAGCTGAAAGCTCGTGTGAAGTTTAGACTTGGACCTACAGAATGATATATCTTCAATCTTTGACTGATGCATATAGGCAATTCATCATGAATTACCAATTGCATAAACTTCAAAATCTTTTGGTCGAATTAATGAATATGCTGGTTACCGCCTGAGCTTTTCTATGAAGTTCTAAAGGCTCAGTTCTTGCTCTATGGAAAGGACTTCTTCCAAAAAAATCTTATGGAAAGAAAAAAAAAGAAGTTTTGTGAAAAATCAAAGGTGGAAGGAGCAAGAAGGATAGAAGCAAACCAAAAAAAAATGGCGATGTCAAAGGAAAGTGTTTTCATTGCAGAACAGCGGACGGCCATTGGAAACGAAACTGCCCTACTTACCGTGCTATCCTGGAAGACAAGAAGGAAGTCCTTCTGGAGTTATGCTCATTATTTGAGTCTAACTTATTGATTTCTCTCGCATCCAGTTGGGTGGTTGACTCTGGTTCTAGTGCTCATCTGTGCACTTCCTGCAGGTCTTGAGGATAGCAGACGATAGGTTGAGGATGAGACGATCCTACGCATCGGTAATAGAGCAAAGTGCCTATAGTAAAGCCATGGGAACATACTCTTTCGATTACTATCTGGTTTAGACTAGTTGTTGAAAGACTATTTTATAGTCCCTGCAGCTAGCAGGAATTTGATTTCTATTCATGGTTAGATAAAAAGGCTATGTGATTACTTTTTTTAAGGACCATTGTGTAACCTTCTTATGAAAGAATAAAATTGCAAGGATTGGTTTCTGTTAATATGCTTATCAACTAGTATTGATGATACCTTCTAAACTGTCGACAAAACGGAATGCCAACACCAGGGTTAGTTCAAATGATAGATATCTATGGCACCTAGATTAGGTCATATACAGAAGATAGGATCAACAATTAGGAGAAAAATGGGGCATTGAGTCCATGACTCCGATCAATATCCAAATTGTGAATCCTGTCTTCAGGCAAAATGACAAAACTCCCTTTTGTGGACATGGGGAGAGGGCCACAGATCTCCTTTGCCCTAGTACATACAGATGGTGCAGGCCCCATTGTATGATATATAACGGCTAGAGGCAATGTTTTGGTCTACTTTATTATCTTATCGATGATCTATCTAGGCTATGGGTATGTGATCTTATGAAGACACAAGTCTGAAGCTTTTGAAAGTTCAAAGAATTCAGGACATGAAGTAGAAAAACAAACTGAAAATCCTATAAGGGTTCTTCAATCAGATCGAGGAGGTGAATACCTTAGCCGAGAATTCCTAGACTATTCTTAAGGGAAAATGGGCATAGTCTCTCAATGGACTCCACCAAAAATACCTTAACTCAACGGGGTTTTAGAATGAAGAAATCAGACACTATTAGATATGGTTCGATCCATGATGAGCTTCACAGACCTCCCTGATTTTCTTTGGGGACACTCATTGTTGACTTCAAATTATCTACTGAATAGGATTTTCTCTAAACACTATTCCTTACCACACCATATTGAGATATGGCATGGTAAGAAAACCACGTCTGACGTCACTCAGATTTGGGGTTGTCGGCTCATGATAAAAGACAACAAGCGGACAAGTTAAAGTTTAGATCCTCCAGAGCTCGATTCATAGGATATCCTAAAGAGTCATTAGGATATTATTTTTATATTCCAAAAGACCATAATGTGATTGTGAGTCGAGTATGCATCTTTCTTGAAAAATAGTTTATTCAAGATAGTGGCATTGGAAGGCAAAATCAAGCTTGATGAGAAAGTCTCCAGTACACGAGCTAAGACCAATTGGAACCAAATCAGGGTTGAGCCAATAAGAATATACCTCTCCACCTCTGTTAGATCAGAAAGAGTTTCCCGTCCCCTAAGAGATACTTAGGTATTATTTCAGAGGACGTGAGAAAATGTTCTCGTAGGCAATGGTGCTCATGGTGATGATCCCAAAACCTATAATTGAGGCGATATCAGATATCGACTCCGAGAAATGGCTAGAGGGCAATGCAGTCAGAAATTGACTCGATGCACTCAAACCACTGGACCTTGTAGATCACCAGAAGGTATAGTACCTATTGGGTGTAATTAGATCTTCAAGAGAAAGATTGGTGCAGATGGAAATGTGGAGACATTCAAGGCTAGACTAGTGCCAAAAGGTTATAGTCAATGCGAAGGCATTGACTATCAGGATACCTTTTCTCCAGTGGCTATGCTAAAGTCCATCTACACATTGCTTGCCGTTGTAGCCTATTTCGATTACGAAATATGGCAAATGGATGTGAAAACAGCATTCTTGAACGGATATCTTGAGGAAGATATCTATATGGAACAGCTGCTAGGTTTCACATCCAGTGATATTGATCACAAGGTTTGCAAACTGCAAAGGTCCATATATGGACTTAAACAAGCATCTCGAAGCTGAAACACTCATTTCAATGATGTGATCATAACGTTTGGTTTCATAAAAAATGAAGAAAAATCGTGTATTTTTAAAAAGGTCAGTGGGAGTGCTGTAGTCTTTCTTGTATTGTACGTGGATGACATCCTCCTTATTGGGAATGATATTTCCATGTTAACAACAGTCAAATTATGGTTGTCCAAGAAATTCTCCATGAAAGACCTAGGCAAAGCATCCTTTATTCTAGGAATTAAGGTCTATAGGGATAGATCGAATAGGATGCTAGGACTTTCATAGAAAATGTACATAGAGAAAGTACTAAAGAGGTTTAGTATGGAAAACTCTAAGAGGGGATTAATATCCTTCAGATATGGTATTCATCTTTCCAAGAAGATGTGCCCCTACACACCTGAGGAAATAGAACGCATGAGCAAGATCCCTTATGCTTCTAGCAATAGGGAGCCTCATGTATGCCATGCTATGTACACGACCTGATATAGCCCATGCTGTGAGTGTCACAAGCAGATATTAGTCAAATCCAGGTGAAGAACACTGGACTTCTATGAAATGTATCCTTAAGTACTTGAGAAGAACTAAGGATATGATGTTGGTCTTTGGTAATGGAGAACTCCAAGTCCAAGGGATACACAGACTCGGATTTCATGTCCGATATAGATGATCGAAAGTCGACATCTGGAAGTCTGTTTGTGTGCAATGGTGGAGCTGTCAGCTGGAAGAGTTTCAAGCAAACCGTGATAGCAGATTCCACCATGGAAGTAGAATATATCGCTGCATCAGAAGCTGCGAAGGAAGCATTCTGGTATAAGAAGTTTGCTGCAGAAATCAGAGTAATGCCATCAAATGGCATTCCTCTGTATTGCGATAACAATGGTGCCATAGCCCTTGCTAAGGAGCCAAGGTCTCACCAGAAATTCAAGCATATTGAGCGGCGATACCACCTCATCCACGATTACCTCGAGAAGGGTTACGTCGAGGTCAAGAGAGTCAACTCCACAGACAATGTGGCAGACCCACTTACAAAGCCGTTGGGCCAGCAGAAGATCAAAGCCCACCTTGAGAAGATGGGACTTAGACTTGTAGCCAATTGGCTTTAGGACAAGTGGGAGATTGTTAGATATATGTGCCCTAGAAGCCAGAATTGGCTGACACTTGTAATACACTTCTAAGGGCAAAATTATAATTATGACTATAATAAATAAAATGGGTTATTTTCTATCACACATGTGTATTTAGTGTCTGTGATACATCCTTTGAGTTAATGGTAATGATAATTCATATTTTCAAGAGTTGAAAATTTAAGACATGAATAATCATTATTAACTCATAAAATGCTCCCGACCATAGGATCATCACGAGGATGGTGATTGATCCGAAAGGTTGGTGTACAATCGCTTCTCTTTAGTAGATGAGTCTTGAGTCTACGGTGTGGAGACATCGGAGCGAGAGTACAGATACTCGTTAGAGAACGAGGGCACTGAGCGTGACCACCTCGAGTAGTCATTAGGAAGTCTACCTTCTCGTCAATGACTGACTCGATGCTGCAGTAGGTGTGTCTGGTTCTTTGACCTGAGGTGCATCGACAGTTCACCTTGAGGGTGTTATAGTTTGACTACACCATTACTCGGTCTCCTAGCCATATGGAACCCTGAGGTGTATGTTGGCTATAGCATGTTCATTGTAGGAACTGGATTGCATCAAGATGGAATCTATCTACCTCGGTGGTAGAGGAGCAGCCCTATGATGATCATGAGAATCAAGTCCAGAAGCCCATGGCCATGGCAGAGTGAAATAATAGAAAGAGTTTCTATTTAGATTTTCACATCGGACTCGAATCGAATGATTACATCATATGATAGAAACTAGGGTTTGACGAGTTTACCTTAACCCTAATCTGATCGGGGCTCAAGATAGAAGGACTTAATCACACAGTAGCTGCACCAAGAGGTTTGCATTCAGCTCTGATGGGTTGCCACCATATACTGCTAGGTGTCACTGATGGATTTTGGGAGCAATTAGAATGATTTAGATGATCGATCATTCTAGCTGTTCGAATCAGAAGAGTTCTGATCCATCGAAAGGAGTTTCGATGATGTCGATGATAGAGATCATGACATATCCCATTACCATACAGAACTGAACCTAACTGGGTCACACAAACAAGGGTTTGAATCTGGTGATCATCAATTGAACTAATCCAGTTCAATTGATCTGAATGAGATTCAATTAGGTTCAAGAAATCGTGCTAGCACTCGATTGAACCTAACGTTCTTCTTTTGCTATCATAAATAAGTTGTCCTGACTGAGCCAAAGGAGTTTGTGCTCAATCAGAGGCCTTCATATGGTCTGACTGGAGGTTGTCCAAGTCAGAAAAGGTTGTCTACCTTTGACTGGTCAAATATTGACCATTGACACTTTGACTTTTGATCACATGTCATGCACCTATTAGAGAGCTGGTGGGGGCCTGTCCCCCTGCCAGAACCTGGCAAGGAAGAGGGCGCACGCCACCCTTGGCGTGTGCCCAAGTTGGAGGCGCCTAGGAGTCCTTGTTGGATAGGGACTCCATCTCCTTTTTGGATTCCAAGTAGAGTTCTCCTAAGAACCAACTATGACTGGTCTTAGGCACCCTCTAAAGAGAAATCCAGGGGACTCTATTCCCACCAATCAGATTTAGATCTAATTTCACAAAGAGTTGTGATTGGTTGGGAAGAAGAGAAGTTGGATCACAGACAGTCTATAAATAAGACCCTGCGCCCAACCCAGATAGTGATTGAAAGTGATTGAAAGGAATCACAATTCCCCACACCCAAGGCTGCCTCTCCCCTCTTCCTCCATGCCAAACCACCTTCTCCCCTTCCTCTCCACGTCCAAAAGGAGTTTTGGACTTTTGGTTGGTGCGATCCAGATCAAAGAAAGGCGACTGAAAGCTAGAAGACTGCACTGCTGCAAAGGGCAACTGCTAATTTCAAAAGGAGTTTTGAAGATCCTCCAGATCAGATCCAGATCTGATTTCTAGAGATGTGATGGGAAAGAAGAGTATCTCCAGATCCAGTCCGAGTGGATACTAGTAGAGGCCAGGCACTTACGTGGCTAGATCCAGAACCTTCTGCTGCATACAGGATCATCAATGGATAATAGGATTATCCATATCAAGGTAAATTAAATTTGATTTAATTTATCTAGATTTTATTTAAATTCTAAAATAATAATAATTAGATCTGAAATATCCCAGATCTGATCTAGATCAAAGAGAAAAAATTTTAAAATATATCTCTTGATCTGATCAGATCTGAACGAACCTGGTCTGGGAAATCAGGATTTCCCTTCATCTAGGCCTGATTCTCCATGCCAAAACATAGATCACCACCAGTGTTTTTGTCACCCAAAACACTCCTAAAAATGGTGACATGAAGGGATAAGGAAGAGTCCAAGGCGCCAAGGACTCTTCCTTCTAGAATTTGATCCAAATCAAATTTTGATTTAACCAAATGTAGGCACCATCAAAATTCACCAAATTAGGCATACCCAAAGTAGGACTTGAGCCCAATCTCATGCCAAAAAATTAGAGGAAAAGAGTCTCTAGAAAATTCTCTAGGAGGCTCTGATCCTAAGACCCTCAATTCTCTTAATTGGGTCAACTATTGACCCTAGTCCAATTATGATTCAGAATGGATTTATTTCTAGAATTAATCAAACCTGGATAAGTTTTAGATAGATGAAAATAAATCCATTCATAATCTAGGGATGAGTAAAATCAAACTTGACTCAATCGAGATAGACCAGAAAAATAATAGAAGAAGAATGTCAGGCTCAATCATGTGCTAGCATGATTTTCTTGAACCTGATTGAATCAAATCCAAATCAATCAAACTGGATTAGCCCAATTGATCATATCATGATCCAAACCCTTATTTGTATGATCTAGTTAAGTTCAATTTCGTATGGTAATGGGTTATGTCGCAATCTCTATCATCAACATCATCGAAACACCTTTCAATGGACTAGAACAGTTTTTGGTTCACCTAATTAGAATGATCAATCATCAAAACTATTCCAATTGCTCCTAAAATCCACTAGTGACACTTAGCAGTATATGGTGGCAATCCATCAGAACCAAAAGCAAACCTCTCGGTGCAGCTACCTATGTGATTGGATTCTTCTATCTTGAGCTCTGACAGGATTAGGGTTAAGGTGAACTCATCAAACCCAACACCCTATCATATTAATAGATCATTCAATTCAAATCCGATGTGAAACCCTAATATAAAACTCTTTTCTATTATTTCACTCTGACATGGCTATGGGCTTAAGAACTTGATCTCATGATCATCATAGGACTACTCATCTATCAAGGTAGATAGATCTCCTATTGGTGCGATCCAATTTCTACAATGAACATGCTATAGCCAACATATACCTTAGGATTTTAAATGGCTAGGAGATCGAGTTATGGTATAGTCAAACTATACTAAAAAAGGTGAGAGAGCTATTGAGCTCTTAGGTCTAGTACATACTGATGTATGTGGACTAATGAGCATCAGTGCCAGAGGTGGAAATCTCTACTTCACTACTTTCATAGATGATCTATCTAGATATGGATATATCTATCTGATGAAACATAAGTCTGAGTCATTTGAAATGCTCAAACGATTTCGAAGTAAAGTAGAAAAATAAACTGAAAAGAGTATTAAAATTATACAGTCTGATTGTGGAGGAAAATATCTTTTTGATGAGTTTCTCACATATCTAGGAGAGAATGGGATTTTCTCATAATGAACTCCTTCAGAAACATCATAGCATAATGGTGTGTCTAAAAGAAGGAATCAGACATTGTTAGACATGATCCGATCCATGATTGATTTTGCTAGCTTGTCGATATCCTTCTGAAAATGTACACTCGAATTAGCTTACTATCTTCTAAATAGGGTTTCAAGTAAGTCTGAAATTAAAACTTCATATAAGATATGGATAGGACGTAAGCCAGTACTTTCACAGCTTAGGATCTAGGGGTGTCCGACTTATGTGAAATGATTAATCATTGATAAACTTGGACCTAGGTCTGATAAGTGCACATTCATAGGATACCCAAATGAGACAAAAGGATATATTTTCTACCGTGCTAATGAACAAAAGGTGTTCGTCAGCCTTAAGGCAATCTTTTTAAAAAAAGTACTCTTTGGTGAAGAAACTGTTGCCTCTAAGATTGAACTTAGCAAAGTTCAATAGGTAGAAACACTAACATCTATAGTTGAATCAGAATCAAATTTGATTAGATCAAATTTGGAGCCCAGTGTACCTACACCATTAAGGTGATCCGATAGAGTACTGCATCAGTCAAATAGATACTGTGATTTCTTAGTCCAGAATGGTGATCCCATCGAACTCGATGAGAACGATGAGAATCTGATCATTTATATGGATGCAATACAAAAGTCTGATTCTAAGAAATGGTTTGAGGCTATGAAATTCAAAATGAAGTCCATGAAGGTCAATGATGTATGGATATTGGTTGACCCACCCAAAGGGGTTAAACTCATTAGGTATAAATGGGTCTTCAAATGGAAGAGGGGCACAGATGGAAAGGTGAAGACCTATAAAGCCCATTTGGTTGCCAAGGGATATTGTCAACATTATGATATTGACTATGATGAGACATTCTCTTCTATGGTAATGCTCAAATCCATTCGAATAATGCTTACGATAGCTGCCCATCGAGATTATGAGATATGACAGATGGATATGAAGATAGCTTTTCTGAATGAAGAGCTGATCGAAGAGGTATATATGATACAATCTATGAGGTTCACATTTATAGATGAGTCCAAGGTGTGCAAGCTTCAGAGATCTATTTATGGATTGAAGCAAGCATCTCAGAGTTGAAACATGCATTTTGATAAGGTGATCAAAATATATTGTTTCATTAAGAATGGAGAAGAGCCTTGCATTTACAAGTAGGCAAATGGTCTGACAGTAGTATTTTTTATCTTGTATGTAGATGACATTCTCTTAACAGAGAATGATATTCCCGCACTGTAAGAAATAAAGATTTGGTTCTCATCTTAGTACTTCATGAAGGACTTGGGTGAAGCATCCTACATCCTAGAAATGAAGATCTATAGAGAAAGATCTAAGAGGATGCTTGGGTTATTCCAGTCTACATACATAGAAACTATGCTGAAGAGGTTTAGCATGGACAATTCCAAGAAAGGCTATCTTTTAATAGGCCATGAAATTTCTCTCTAAAAAGAATTGTCCGACAACTCCTAAAGAGAAAGAACATATGAGTAGAGTCCTATATGCTTCAATAGTGGGATCTATCATGTACGCCATGACATGTACAAGATCATATGTGACATACTCACTAGGAGTAGTAAGTAGATACCAATCTGATCTAGGAGAGAACCACTGAAAAGTGGTTAAAGCTATCCTGAAGTATTTAAGAAATACTAAGGATCAATTATTGGTTTATGAAGAGTCAGATCTAAAACTTGAGGGGTTTATCGACTCAAGCTTTCAATTTGACCATGATGATAGCAAGCATGTTGGGTTTTGTCTTTACCCTAAATAGTGGAGCCATCTACTGAAAGAGTTCCAAGCAGCATACTATGGTAGGCTTTGTTTGTGAGATGGAGTATGTCGTAGCTGTTAGATATGTGTGCCCTAGAAGCCAGATTAGTAGACACTTGTAATACACTTCTAACGGTAAAATTAAAATTTTAAATATAAATAATAAAATAAATTATTTTCTATTATAGTGTTTATTTGAAAGTGTCTGTGATACATCCCTTGAGTTAATGATAATGATAGTTCATATTTTCAAAAGTTAAAAATTTAAGACATGAATTTTCATTATTAACTCATAAAATGCTTTCGACCGTAGGATCATCATGAGGATGGTGATTGATCCGAAAGATTAGTGTACAATCACTTTTTTTGGATAGATGAGTCTTGAGTCTATGGTGTGAGACATCGGAGTGAGAGTATAGGTACTCGTTAAAGAACGAGGGCACTAAGCATGACCACCTCGAGCAGTCATGAGGAAGTCTATATTCTTGTCGATGATTGACTCGAAGCTACAGTAGTGTGTTTGGTTCTTTGACCTAAGGTGCATCGACAGTTCACCTTGAGGGTGTTATAGTTTGACTACACCATAACTCAATCTCCTAGCCATTCAAAATTCTGAGGTGTATGTTGGCTATAGCATGTTCATTGTAGAAATTGGATTACACCAATAGGAGATCTATCTACCTCGGTAGATGAGGAGCAGCCCTATGATGATCATGAGAGTCAAGTTCATAAGTCCATGGCCATGGTAGAGTAAAATAATAGAAAGAGTTTCTATTATGGTTTTCATGTTGGACTTGAATCGAATGATTAATTCATATGATGGAAATTAGGATTTGATGAGATCACCTTTACCCTAATCCGATTGGGGCTCAAGATAGAGAAACTTAATCACACAGATAAATACATTGAGAGGTTCGCTTTTAGTTCTGATGGGTTGCCACCATATACTGCTAGGTGTCACTGATCGATTTTGGAAGCAATTAGAATGATTTGGATGATCGATCTTGCTAGTTGTCAGAATTAGAAAAGTTCTGATCCATCGGAAGGTATTTCGATGATGTTGATGATATAGATCATACATATCTCATTACCACATGGAACTAAATCTAACTGGATCATGCAAACAAGGATTTGGATCTGGATATCATCAATTGAATTAACCCATTTTAATTGATCTGAATAAGATTCAATTAGGTTCAAGAAAATCATGCTAACACACGATTGAGCCTAATATTCTCCTTTAACAATCATTAAAGCTTATCTCGACTGAGCTAAATATGTTTGGGCTCACTTAGGAAACTTTACTTGATCTGACTAGAGCTTGTCCAAGTCAAAAAAGGATTATCTTAATTTATGAGATAAATTTGAGACAACACCTATCATTTTTCGTCACCTACTAAATCTAATCTCGGACATTGATCAAATATTGACCCTGGACACTTAGACATCTGCTCATATGTCATGCATCCATAGGAGAGTACCTGAAGACTTGTCTCCTTGCTAAAAAGTAGATAGGAAGGGGGTGCATGCCTAGGGAGGCGTGCACCCTATGGGGATAAAAGATGGAGTCCCATACAGATGGGACTCTAGGTTGCTTCAGGGGATTAAATTGTATGGCGCCAAGAAGTCTTGTTTGACCCAGTCTTGGCACCACCTAAGAAGAGTTTTGAAGGTCTCTCATCTGATTGGATTAGATGATGTCACTCCACCAATCAGATTTAGATCTGATTGCATAAAGAGCCATGATTGGCTAGGATGATGTGGCACTACATGGCGCAGTAGGATCTATATAAACCCTATCTACACCTAAAATTCAATTCTTCTGCCTTTAGCCCATGCCACATAGCCCCTCTCCCTCCTTCATGCCACCCTCTAGTCCTCTCTCTCCTCTCCATGCCCAAGGGCTTTTGGGCACGAACATGGTGCGATCCAAGCAAGTGAAAGGCGTCAGGAAAGGAAAAAGGCAGCACTACTGCAAGAGACAATGGCTATTCTTCCAAAGTAGTTTTGAAGATCTTCAAGATCATTTCTAGATCTAATTTTTGAAGGATTGATTAAGAAGGAGAGGATCTTCAGATCCTGTCTGAGTGGATATTGATAGAGGCCAGGTACTTGCATGGCTACATCCAGAACCTCAGGCAAACATTGGGATCATCACAGGATAATTGGATTATCCAAAATAAAGGTATAATTAAATTAGATTTAATTTTTATTTTTATTTTTATTATTATATCAATAAGATTAGATATGAGGAGTCTCAGATCTGATTAGGATCTTAGAGAAAATTTTTTTTAAATATCTCTCCTGATCCAATCAGATCTGAACGAATCTGACCTAAAAAATAGGTTTTTTTCTTAAACTGATATCAGAGCCAGGTTACATGATTCATTAGATTTGATTTTAATTTATTTTTGATCTAATAATTAGATGATTTCAAATATCACATTAGATGTGATTAGATCTAAAATTAAAAAAAATAAAAATTAAAAATTAAATAATCTAGATCTAAGATGTATGAGATGCATGACTAGACTAAGAATAGAATTATTCTATGCATAGTCTAGCATGATCATAATTTTAATTTAATTAATTATAATTTTTAAATCTATTTATTTATTATTTTTTAATATTATAAATATTATAATTAGATCTAAAAAATAGAAAAAAATTTTATTTAATTTATTCATATGAGATATGATAGATGCATGTTTAGACTAGTTGTAGAATAGTTCTACAAAATTATCTAGAATAAATTTTAATTTGATATGATCAAATTTAAATCTTATTTTTTAGATGTTTATGAGATAATTTAGTTCTAAAAATATGCATGATATAATACATGAGATGTATGCAAAATATATTTTTATTTAGATTGATTTTTGTATATATGATATATGATGTAGATCTAACTAGTTTTGTAGATTTACCATATTTTTGATTAAGACGTTCTCCTTAGCCGTCCAATCATAAAAACAAAGTAGAGTTTAAAGTCTCTCTCCTCCCATTCGATGGGATGTTTTTATGGTGTATAGGGGTGCTGCACGTTCGACTTTAATCAAAAATTAAAACTTATTTTCTGCAAAATCATAGATCCTAAGACCCTAGGATTTTATATACATATTTTATTTATAAATCCTAAACTTAATTAAGAATTAAGATTTTTAAATATATTAGATCTAAAATTAAAAATTTTTAGATCTAAGATATATTCATAAAATTGGGTTCGGACTTGGGTAGCTCAATTAAGTCTAGCGATTGATCAAATTGAATCAAGAGTTGGTTAGGTGGGATCAAGAGTACTTAAATTTACTAGCCAAATAGGATTAAGTCAGAGTTAAGGTCGAGTCATATGAGTGATCGATCAAATTAAGACCTGATTAGGCTCAGTGGTTAGAGTCAGGATTATAGGCTAACCCAATTGGTTCTGGCTCAATAATTTAATGTCTAAGGTAAGTTTGGCAGATGCAACCGACTAATTTTTAATTGAAAGCTACTCGACTTGAATGTGTTCTTATCGAGTTAATGGCATATCCTTTTCATCGATCTCACTTACCTAGCGATATTTATTAGCCCAATCCTGATCTAAGGTAGCTAACAATATGAGCTAACCCATGCCACTAGGTTAGTCATAATGGTTATGGCTATGTCAAGTCAAGTTTAAAGAGACCTAAATCAAATCTTTCTAAGAAAAGATTAAGTCTAAGGTCTTCCACTATTGTAGATGTGCGAGTCCTTTTTGGGGTTGATTATTCTCGGCTGGTCACAGTGGTTCAGTTGCACTTAGAAGATTCAACCATGTCCATTAGGCATTGGATGCTACAGATTGGAGGATGGATTAGGCTTAATATTTTGGATACGGTGAGAAATCCAATTAGCAATCCAATCTGTGCAAATAGTGGGTCTGACTTAATTAAGAAGTGGATCAATATTTCGGGCATGATGAGATTCATGAAATAGAGATCAAGTCTGGGTGCACCATGATTAGAGAATCATTGGACAAGAGTTGTTCACTCATTAGCTAACTTATCAATAATAACTGTTAGGTGAGATAATGAGTCAGTTGGTGGGATTGCACCACCCACTAGAAATCAATGATCATGAAGATTTTTGCATCTCTATAAAGGAAGTGTAGGGATCCAAGAAAATAGTGAAAGCTAATTTATTTAAAAATCAAACCCCTAACAAGTTGGTCAACTCTTAATTATAAAATCTAACCAAAAACTTTGACTCTCTACAAGAAAAAAAGAAAATGTCTATGTCCAACCACTAGCCCGGTCGCCTGGACACCCATAGACTGATGGAATCCAATTACAAGGATTACCTCTGAAACTTCAAAATTATTTTGGATTTTGAGAAGTTGACTTATATATTAGACCAGGATCCTTCCACCTTACCAACTCGTTCGTCCGCTGAACAGAGAGCGTCTCTTGACAAATGAACGGATGAAGATAATAAGGCCAAATACTACATGTTGGGCTCAATATCTAATGAGCTTCAGCACTAACATGAAGATATCAAGACTATCCATCAAATGTTGGCTTACCTGCAAGAGTTGTTTGGTGAATAGAGTAGCACAGCCAAATATTAGGTCACTAAATGACTATTAAGGCGTAAATGCATGATGGGCAGTCAGTCCAAGATCATTGTCTGATGATGATCAACGAGTTGGAAGAGCTTGAGAATCTCAGAGTGAAGTTAGACCAAGATCTTCAGAATGATATAATTCTACAATCCTTGACTGATGCGTATGGATAGTTCATCATGAACTACCATATGCATAAACTTCAGAATACTCTGGCTAAGCTTATGAATATGCTGGTTACTGCTGAGCTTTCTATGAAAGATTCTAAAGGCTCAGTATTTGCTATGGAACGAACTTCTTCCAAGAAAAAATTTTTTAGAAAGAAGAAGAAGTCTGTGAAAAAATAAAAGGTGGAAGGTGGAAAGAAAAAGAAGACAGAGCTGAAAAAGAAAGTCGCTGACAAAGAAAAGTATTTCCATTGTAATACTGATGGCCATTAGAAGCGAAACTGCCCTACATATCTGGCCATCCTGAAGAATAAGAAGAAGACAGATCCTTTTGGAGGTAAGCTTGTTATTGAATCTAACCATACGATTTCTTCTACATCTAGTTGGATGCTAGACTCTGGTTCTAGTGCTCATTTATGCACTTCTATGTAGGATCTTGAGGATAGCAGGAGGCTGAGGAATGGTGAGATGATCCTACGCATTGAAAATGGAGCAAAGATTACTGCTGTGGCTGTGAGAACCTACCCTCTTCGACTACTATCTGACTTAGATTTAGTACTTAGAGATTGTTATTATGTGCCTACTGCAAGCAGGAATTTGATTTCTATTTCATGTTTAGTGCAATAAGGCTATGTATTTAGTTTTCTTAAGGACCATTATAATATTCTTTATGAAAGAAATAAAATTACAAGTGATTTTCTTATTAACGATCTCTATCAGTTATATATTGATATATCTATCTTTAATATCGAGCAAAATGTGAATGCCATAAGATCAAAATGACCTAGGAATAGTCCAAATAATAGGTATCTATGGCACCTAAGGCTAAATCATATAGCAGAAGATAGGATTAACAAATTGGAGAAAATTGGGCTATTAAGTCTGTTGACTTTTGAGTCATATCCAATTTGTTAATCATGTCTTCATGGCAAAATGACTAAGCTTCCTTTTGTAGGACATGGAGAAAGGACCATGGAACTACTTACCATAGTATATACTGATGTGTGCGACCCATTTGATGTGCCGGCTAGAGGCAACTTTGACTACTTCATAACCTTTACTAATGATTTATCTCGGTATGGGTATGTGTATCTTATGAGACACAAGTCTGAAACCTTTGAAAAGTTTACGAAATTCAGACATGAAGTGTAAAAGCAAATTGAAAAATCCATTAAGATTCTTTAATCAGATCAAGGAGGTGAACACCTTAATCAAAAATTTCTGGACTATCTCAAGCAAATGATATAGTCTCTCAATGGACTCCACCTGGAACACCTCAACTCAATGGAATTTCAAAATGGAGAAATCGTATCCTATTAGATATGGTCCGATCTATGATGAGCTTCACAGACCTTCCTAATTTTTTATGGGGACATAGTCTGTTAACTACTATATATTTATTGAATAAGGTTTCCTCTAAAACTATTTCTACCACACCGTATGAGATATGGCATGGTAAGAAACCAAGTCTGAGTCATCTCAAAATTTGGGATTGCTGGCTCATGTCAAAAGACAACAAGCAGACAAGTTAGACAATAGGTCCTTTAGAGCTTGATTTATGGGATATCCTAAAGAATCATTAGGATATTATTTCTACATTCCAAAAGACCATAATGTGATTGTGAATCGGTATGCAATCTTTCTTGAAAAATAGTTTATTCAAGATGGTAGCATTGAAAAGCAGATTAAGCTCGCGAAAAAAATCTCACAAGAGCAACGAGCTAAGGATCCTATGGAACCAAATCAGGTTGAGCCAATACAATCACTACCTCCACCACCTCATAGATCAAAAAAGATTTTCCATCCCCCTGAGAGGTACTTAGGTACTATTTCAGAGAAAGTAAAAAAAATGTTCCTCATAGGTAATAGAGTTCATGGTGATAATCCTAAAATCTATGATGAGGCGATATCGGATATCGACTTTGAGAAATGGTTAGAGGCAACGAAGTCAGAAATTGACTCGATGCACTCAAACCAAGTCTGGACCTTGGTAGATCCACCCGAAGGTATAATATCTATTGGGTGTAAATGGATCTACAAGAGAAAGATTGGTGTAGATGGAAATATGGAGACATTTAAAGCTAGATTAGTGGCAAAAGGGTATAGTTAGCATGAAAAAATTGACTATCAGAATACCTTTTCATCAGTAGCCATGCTAAAATTCATCCACACATTGCTTGTTATTGTAGCCTATTTTGATTATAAAATATGGCAAATGGACATAAAAATAACATTCTTAAATGGATACCTTGAGGAAGATATCTATATGGAACAG
>QRFJ01000407.1:261599-452025 GCA_006176705.1 Cocos nucifera
TCTTCGACTACTATCTGACTTAGATTTAGTACTTAGAGATTGTTATTATGTGCCTACTGCAAGCAGGAATTTGATTTCTATTTCATGTTTAGTGCAATAAGGCTATGTATTTAGTTTTCTTAAGGACCATTATAATATTCTTTATGAAAGAAATAAAATTACAAGTGATTTTCTTATTAACGATCTCTATCAGTTATATATTTGATATATCTATCTTTAATATCGAGCAAAATGTGAATGCCATAAGATCAAAATGACCTAGGGATAGTCCAAATAATAGGTATCTATGGCACCTAAGGCTAAATCATATAGCAGAAGATAGGATTAACAAATTGGAGAAAATTGGGCTATTAAGTCTGTTGACTTTTGAGTCATATCCAATTTGTTAATCATGTCTTCATGGCAAAATGACTAAGCTTCCTTTTGTAGGACATGGAGAAAGGACCATGGAACTACTTACCATAGTAATATACTGATGTGTGCGACCCATTTGATGTGCCGGCTAGAGGCAACTTTGACTACTTCATAACCTTTACTAATGATTTATCTCGGTATGGGTATGTGTATCTTATGAGACACAAGTCTGAAACCTTTGAAAAGTTTACGAAATTCAGACATGAAGTGTAAAAGCAAATTGAAAAATCCATTAAGATTCTTTAATCAGATCAAGGAGGTGAACACCTTAACAAAAATTCAAAAATTCTGGACTATCTCAAGCAAATGATATAGTCTCTCAATGGACTCCACCTGGAACACCTCAACTCAATGGAATTTCAAAATGGAGAAATCGTATCCTATTAGATATGGTCCGATCTATGATGAGCTTCACAGACCTTCCTAATTTTTTATGGGGACATAGTCTGTTAACTACTATATATTTATTGAATAAGGTTTCCTCTAAAACTATTTCTACCACACCGTATGAGATATGGCATGGTAAGAAACCAAGTCTGAGTCATCTCAAAATTTGGGATTGCTGGCTCATGTCAAAAGACAACAAGCAGACAAGTTAGACAATAGGTCCTTTAGAGCTTGATTTATGGGATATCCTAAAGAATCATTAGGATATTATTTCTACATTCCAAAAGACCATAATGTGATTGTGAAATCGGTATGCCAATCTTTCTTGAAAAATAGTTTATTCAAGATGGTAGCATTGAAAAGCAGATTAAGCTCGCGAAAAAAATCTCACAAGAGCAACGAGCTAAGGATCCTATGGAACCAAATCAGGTTGAGCCAATACAATCACTACCTCCACCACCTCATAGATCGAAAAAGATTTTCCATCCCCCTGAGAGGTACTTAGGTACTATTTCAGAGAAAGTAAAAAAATGTTCCTCATAGGTAATAGAGTTCATGGTGATAATCCTAAAATCTATGATGAGGCGATATCGGATATCGACTTTGAGAAATGGTTAGAGGCAACGAAGTCAGAAATTGACTCGATGCACTCAAACCAAGTCTGGACCTTGGTAGATCCACCAGAAGGTATAGTACCTATTGGGTGTAAATGGATCTACAAGAGAAAGATTGGTGTAGATGGAAATATGGAGACATTTAAAGCTAGATTAGTGGCAAAAGGGTATAGTTAGCATGAAAAAATTGACTATCAGAATACCTTTTCATCAGTAGCCATGCTAAAATTCATCCACACATTGCTTGCTATTGTAGCCTATTTTGATTATAAAATATGGCAAATGGACATAAAAATAACATTCTTAAATGGATACCTTGAGGAAGATATCTATATGGAACAGCCATTAGGTTTCACATCCAGTGATGTTGATCATAAAATATGGAAGCTGCAAAGATCCATATATGAACTTAAGCAAGCATCTCGGAGCTGGAATACTCATTTTAATGATATGATCAAATTATTTGATTTCATCAAGAACAAGGAAGAATCATGTATTTTCAAAAAGGTTAGTGGGAGCGCTATTATCTTTCTCGTACTGTACGTGGATGATATCCTCATTATTGAAAATGATATTTCCATATTGACCAAAGTTAAAATGTGGTTATCTAAAGAATTCTCCATGAAAGACCTAGGAGAAGCATCCTTTATTCTAGAAATTAAGGTCTATAGAGATAGACTGAATAGGATGCTAGGTCTTTCACAAAAGATGTACATAGAAAAAGTGCTAAAGAGGTTTAGCATGAAAAACTCCAAGAGGAGATTAGTACCCTTCAGACATGTCATTCATCTCTCTAAGAAAATGTATCCCAACACACCTAAGGAGATTGAATGCATGAGCAAGATCCCTTATGCTTTAGCAAAAGGGAGCCTCATGTATGCCATGTTATGTACACGACCTGATATAGCCCATGCTGTGAGTGTCACGAGCAGATATCAATCAAATTTAGGTCAAGAACACTAAAGTTCTGTGAAATGTATCCTAATGTACTTGAGAAGAACTAAGGATGTGATATTGATTTTTGGTAATGGAGTACTCCAAGTTTAGGGGTATACAGACTCGAATTTTATGTCCGATATAAATGATTAAAAGTCGACATCTGGGAGTCTGTTTGTGTGTAATGGTGGTGCTGCCAGTGGAAGAGTTTTAATTAGATAGTGATTGCAGATTCCACCATGGAAGCAGAATACATCGCTGTATCAGAAGTTGTGATGGAGGCATTTTAGTATAAGAAGTTTACCGCAGAGATCGAAGTAATGCCATCGAATGCCATTCCTCTATACTACGATAATAATGGTGCCATAGCCCTTGCTAAGGAGCCAAGGTCTCATCAAAAATCCAAGCACATCGAGCGATGATACCACCTCATCCATGATTACCTTGACAAAAGTTACATCAAGGTCAAGAGAGTCGACTCTGCAGACAATGCGGCAGATCCACTTACAAAGTCGTTGGGCCAGCAGAAGATCAAAGCCCATCTTGAGAAGATAGGACTAAAAGTTGTAGCCAATTGGCTTTAGGTCAAGTGGGAGTTTGTTAGATATGTGTGTCCTAGAAGGCAGATTGGCTGACACTTGTAATACACTTTTAAGAGCAAAATTAAAATTTTAACTATAAATAATAAAATAGATTATTTTCTATCATAGTGTGTATTTGAAAGTGTCTGTGATACATTCCTTGAGTTAATGGTAATGATAGTTCATATTTTCAAGAGTTGAAAATTTAAAACATGAATTTTCATTATTAACTCATAAAATGCTCCCGACCGTAGGATCATCATGAGGATGGTGATTGATCCAAAAATTTGACATATGATCGCTTCTTTTGGATAGATGAGTCTTGAGTCTATAGTGTAGAGACATCAGAGTGAGAGTATAGGTACTCATTACAGAACAAGGGCACTGAGTGTGACCACCTCGAGCAATCATGAGGAAGTCTATCTTCTCGTCGATGACTGGCTTGAAGCTGCAATAGTATGTCTGGTTCTTTGACTTGAGGTGCATTGGTAGTTCACCTTGAGGATGTTATAGTTTGACTATACCATAACTCGATCTCCTAGCCATTCAAAATTCTGAGGTGTATGTTGGCTATAGCATGTTCATTATAGAAATTGGATTGCACCAATAGGGGATCTATCTACCTCGGTGATCAGGAGTAGTCCTATGATGATCATGAGAATCAAGTTCATAAGTCCATGACCATGGTAGAGTGAAATAATAGAAAAAGTTTTTATTAAAGTTTTCACATTGGACTTAAATCGAATGATTAATTCATATGACGAAAATTAGGGTTTGACGAGATCACCTTAATCCTAATCCGATCGGGGTTCAAGATAGAGGAACTTAATGACACTGGTAGCTTCACCAAAAGGTTTGCTTTCAGTTCTGATGGATTGCTATCATATGCTACTAGGTGTTATTGGTGGATTTTGAGAGCAAATAGAATGATTTGGAAGATCGATCATACTAGTTGTCTGAATCAGAAAAGTTTTGATCCATCGAAAGGTGTTTCGATGATGTCGATGATAGAGATCATGATATATCCCATTACCATATGGAATTGAACCTAACTGGATAACACAAATAAGAGTTTGGATCTGGATATCATCAATTAAATTAACCCAATTCAATTGATTTGAATAAGATTCAATTAGGTTCAAGAAAATTGTGCTAGCGCATGATTGAGCCTAATGTTCTCCTTTAACAATCATTAAAGATTATCTCGACTGAGCCAAATGTATTTGGGCTCACTCAGGAACCTTTACTTGATCTGACTGAAGCTTGTCCAGATCAAAAAAAGTTGTCTTAATTTATGAGATAAATTTGAGACAACACCTGCCATTTTCTATCATCTGCTAAATCTTGTCTTCGGATATTGGTCAAATATTGACCCTGAATACTTAGACATCTATCCATGTGTCATGCACCCATAGGAGAGTTTCTGGGAAATTGTTCCCTGCTAAAAAGTAGATAGGAAGTGTGCGCATGCTTAAGAAGGCGTGCACCCCATGAGGATAAAAGATGGAGTCCCATACAGATGGGATTCCAAGTTGCTTCAGGAGATTAAACTGTGTGGCGCTAAGAAGTCTTGTTTGATCCAGTCTTAGCACCACCTAAGGAGAGTTTTGAGGGTCTCTCATCTGATTGGATCAGATGATATCATCCCATCAATCAGATTTAGATCTAATTGCATAAAGGACTAGGATTGGCCAAGATGATGTGGCACTGCATGAAGTAGCAGGGTCTATAGAAACCCTGTCTACGCCTAGAATTCAATTCTTTTGCCTTTAGCTCATGCCACATAGCCCCTCTCCCTCCTTCTCTATGCCATCCTCTGGTCCTCTCTCTTCTCTCCATGCCCAAGGGCTTTTGGGCACAAACAAGGTACAATCAAAGCAAGTGAAAGGTGCTAGTAAAGGAAGAAGGCAGCACTACTGCAAGAGACAATGGCTGTTCTTCAAAATTAGTTTTGAAGATCTTCAAGATCAGATCTAGATCTAATTTTTAAAGAATTGATTGAGAAGAAGAAGATCTTCAGATCCTACCTGAGTGGATACTGGTAGAGGTGAGGTACTTACGTGGCTACATCCAGAACCTTAGGCAAACATCAGGATCATCATAGGATAATTAGATTATCCAAAATAAAGATATGATTAAATTAGATTTAATTTTTTTATTTTTATTATCAGATCAATAAGATTAGATCTGAGAAGTCTTAGATCTAATTAGGATCTTAGAAGAAAAATTTTTGAAATATTCCTCCTGATCCAATTAGATCTGAACGAACCTGATCCAAAAAATAAATTTTTTCTTCAGTAGCATCAGATGCCATGAAGAAAGCTATGTGGTTAAGAAAATTCATCACCAAGCTCAGAGTAGCACCCTTCCTTGATGGTCTGGTCCTAGTCTATTGCGACAACACTGGTGCCATTGCTTAGGCAAAGGAACCAAAAGTACACCAGCGGACGAAGCACATACTGCATCACTACCACGTGGTCCGAAAGATTATGGATCGAGGTGACATCGATCTTTAGAACATCGATGGAAAGTAGAACCTAGCCGACCCCTTCATAAAAGCCCTTGCGATAAAGGAGTTTGACAACTACAAGTCGAAGATGGATATTAGATACTATGCCGAGTGGCTTTAGGACAAGTGGGAGTTATTGAAAATTATATCCCAAAATCAATCATCAGCTTATTGATGGTTGTGCTATTTTATAATTATAATTAATTTATTATTAAATAAAATATATTTTTGATATTTTCATCATAAAGTCTACATCTTCTAATGAACTTCATTATTGTGATGAGATCTTAAGGACTATTTAGTTTCGATAAAGAGAGGATTTATCGATTAGTCTTTAAATTATTTATAATCAAATGATATGCTGTTAATTAGGATGACGGCATTTATCGAGCATAGATCATTGTATGCCATATAGGTTGGTTATCCTCTTAACCAAGAAGTATAGAGACACTGGTATGGTATACAAGTGAGATATAAGGATCAATCATCATTGAACGTGACTGACTTCAGAGCATTCTACTCTCAAGAATTGCTCTGATGGGATATAGGTATAAGTGTCCTTTAGACCTGAGATCACCATAGTAGCTTGCAAGCAACTCACAGTGCTTTGATACCAGACTAACTAAATTTTTAATTTAGTGATGAAAGATTTTTGGGCACAGTCAAATACTTGTGGAGTTGGTGAGTAATCAAGATGGGATTGACCACCCCATGAGTTGGAGAAGAATGCATTACTGTATTTCAATATAGCAAAATCTTGGCCAGGATAATCCATAAGATAGATTTGGTATTTTGAAATATAATGTAAATGACCTAATCAGAGTTGATAGTTAAACTCTGAGATATTCCATAAGCATTTTGGTTAAGGAGATGAATTATACGAAAACTATATCCATATGGGTTCTCAAGATGTTGTTCTACACATTCGACTTACTCGGTCATCGGGTACCATTGCTAAATGATCACTTTGATTGGTACAAAAATTTATTTCTATGCTATTTACTTAGATTCAAACCTATAGGATCACACACATAAGAGTTCTCAATCTGATTGAATGATTGATCGACGATTAAGAATCATTCTTAGGTCAAACAATCAATACGATTGATTTTTGACCTAGTGCAAGTGTTGCAAGAGGATTGATTAGCAATTAAATTACTAATTATCATAATTTGATTAAGCTAGAGGGATGATATTAAGTCTAATTAAATATAATTTAATTAGATTTGGTTTGGTTTGGATTGGATCAAGTTCAATTGATTTATTGGATGAGCTAATTGCAAGGAAGAATGAGTCCTAGTTCAATTAGAAATTATATCAACCCAATTTCTAATTTAATTAAAAAAATTAAATTAAAATTAAATCTAATATAATCTAAATTAATTAGGTTCTTAATTAGATTAAGATCTATTCTAATTAGGTTTAATTAATTTTTATTTAATTTGATTTAAATATTTTGTTTGACCAAGTCAAAATAGGAGTCCTAGTGTGACTACAACTCCCTATCCTTGCACCACCTTAGTCCCAATGCCACCACCCTATTTTTTAGAAATTTTGGTGACAAATCTCTCCACTCTCTAGGTCTTCACGCACACCCCATTTCTTCCCTTTCTTTCTTACATGAAAAATTCCATATGGACCAAATCAAAGATGGAGTTTGAGTTCATTTAAATTCTATGAGATAGAATTTTAAGCAACTAAAACTCCTCTCTTTTTGTGCCAATCCTGCCTAGATATTTTTGAGATTTTCATGGTTTTTTTATGGGGCTTTTTATGTGACATTCCCTAGTGGACCATGCAAAACATAAAGGAGTCTAGCCCAATTTGGTTAATCCTTGCTAGGTTTTTGACCTAGACAAGGATTCTTCTACAACTCTTTATTTAAAGAGTCTTTTAATCTAACATTTTTTAGAAGAGAAAGACTTGAGAAAGAGCTCTTTGGGCATGAGAAAGCCTGGGTGCAAATACCTTGAGCGTGGGAATTTTGTGGAGAGAAAAACCTAAGTGTTGGTAAGAGAAACAAGGAAGAAGAAGGGTCTTCTTCCAGGGTTTTTTCCTCTACATCCCTTCCTCCATCCTTTTATGATTTTGAGAGGAGTCTCAGGTTCAAGATCTTCTTCCTTATCTTTTAATTATTAGAGAGTCCAAAAATTGAAAAGAAAAGATCTAGATCGACCATCGAAGAAGAATCAATATAGTACTAGCATATTATGCTAATTTTCATGCATCAAACTTTTGATCTATGATTGAGGGCTCATGTAGACAACCTGTAGAGGCCGAATGCATGTGCGGCTTAGAGCAACAACCTCAGGCTCGGATCAATGAGTTAAGAAGCTCAAGTTGCAAAGATAAGGATGATTTGATCTCCCTATTACACATCTAATTTAGATCTAGTGTAGATTTATATTGATATGATCGGCATCTTTTCTTTTGATATTTTATTTTTTGATTTAATAGTATGATATGATCATGTAATAGGATCCTAGATCTAGGACTTTTCATATTTTATTATAAATTAATATGATTAATTCATATCTTTCACTGCATAGATCTAAAAAAGTTTCACAATCTAATCCTGAAACCCTAGATCTGTTTCCCTCATCACCAATTGCCACTAATATCATTATCCACTCCATAGTGGTGATGGGGTTCAATTCTAGTCATTTTCCTTGGTGATGCAGCAATTATGGTTTGGTCTCCAATATGATCAAGGCATCAATCTTTAATCCCCACATTTCTTCTTTGGTGTTCTATTTTTGATTGTGTTATGGAGTCTACTCGCTCTGATACCAATTATTCTGGAATCAACTCGCTCTGATATTAATTATTGTGGATGTCTGGCCAGAACACCACGACCTCAAAATCTAGTACCCTTTTGTTGATAGTAAGAAGAAAGAAGAAATAAAATGAGAACATAATCAGGTATGTGGATTAGCCCGTGCTATTTCCATGGGGCATACAAGCTTCATTATGAAAGAGAAAAATAAATACAAGAGGAGAATATCCATTCTCTACTTACTACACATAAATCTCTCTCAACTAGAAGTTACTCTCATAAAATCTTTCTCAAAATCTCCAAGAAGACCCTCAGTAGGTACATCATACCAAATGGCCACTCACACGGCCATTGCCTCATTTTGCCTGATGCTCTACTCTGCTTAGATGCTCTACCTGCATCTACTCTGTGGGCTGCATATGCTTGGCACTTTGCCAAACTTATTTTGACAGCTGCTAGAGCCTCTCTACATGCCTCACCATGCTCCATAGCATCTCAAGCCTTTAAATAGGCTGAGAATCCTCTTGTCAACTATTCACGGGAGTCCTAACAGGATTCTATCTTCTAATACAAGTCCAATAAAACTTTGATAGCATCTAGAGTGTCTTTTAGCCTTCAGATCATGATCGCAGCCCTTCATAACTACTGGATTGCACAAACAAACCCCATGAACCCTATGAATGGTCTTGGTCCATGTGCAATAGCCATAGACTGTGTGGAAGCCTCCCTCACATGTGACTGTGCATGCTCACCCATGCTGGGTGCGCTCCGCACATGCACTGCTCTTTGTTGCCCGAACCTGAGCCAGAGTGCCATCGTAGGAGACTTGCAAGACTGCCTGGGCCTGGACCGCACCCGCGTGCATGCCTACCTAGGCCCGGGCTGACCATCATTCATGCTGCGTGCAATGCTATTGCTTGCGCTAGGCCGGGGCGTGGCCTAGTTGGGCTGGCCAATGTGCACACCCACTAGTTCCTACACTGGGCCTGGGTGTAGCCCAATGCACTACTAGCCTGGCTGGTTGGGCCTGGCCTACACTACCATCGACCAATGGGCTCCACTTGGCAGCCTATTCTTCTCTGCTGGCTTCTTCACGCGTATCTTCTTCATCCGAACTCTATCTGTATTATTCTTGGTCTCGTTGGACTTTTCTTGTCATCTTGGATCTTGTCGTGGGCTCCTTGTGGGTCAAATTCATGACATCAAGTTCTAACAATCTCTATCTTAACTTGACATTCAACCTCCACCAAATTTTAAGAGCTTTTGGATCCTCTTGCCCCCATGCCCTAGGGCAATCGCTTGCTACTCATGGATGGACAAATATGGGAGTCAATCCAAGCTGCTCGATCCCATGTCTATCATATGCTATGCTCCATCTGACTTAAAACCTATTGGGGTAGCCTTTTGGTGATGTCACTCATCCTTTTGAGTCTCCCATCTCGTACCCAATCTACCTCCACCTAGAGCTCTACCTTGCATTGGGCTCCTGCTGGCATCCTCCATGTAGATGGCTCCTCCTTGTATAAGAGAGCATCGATTAATCCTTCATAGTTAATCTACATCTTGATTGTGCCTATCTTCTCCATCTTCAATCTTGATCACCACCACCGCAACCAGTCCTGATATCGATCCGACTCTGATGCCAATTATTATGGAGTTTACTCACTTTAATATAAATTATTCTAGTATTAACTTGCTCTGATACCAATTATTATGGATGTCTAGTCAAGACACCATCACCTCAGGATCTAGTATCCTTTTATTGACAGTAGAAAGAAAGAAAAAATAAAATGAGAACATAATCAGGTACATGGATTAGTCTAAGTGCTATCTCTATAGGGCATGCAAGCTTCATTATGAAAGAAAAAAATAAGTACAAGAGAAGAATGCCCACTCTCTACTTGCTGTATACAAACCTCTCTCAACTAGAATCTACCCTCACAAAAGCTCTCTCAAAATCTCAAAGAAGACCCTCAGTAGCTGCATTGTGCCCCACTTAGACACCATTGCTTTGCCCTGCCTAATGCCCTGCTCTGCCTAAATGCTCTACTTACTTCCACTCTATGGGCTGCACATGCTCTGCCTCACCTTGCTCCATAGCATCTTAGGCCCTTAAATTTACTGAGAATCCTCTCGTCAGCTGTTCATGGGAGTCCTAATAGGACCTTTTCTCCTAATATGAGTCCAATAAAACTTTGATAGTTTGGACTACCTCCCAACCTTCAGATCATGATTGTAGCCCTCTATGGCTACTGGATCATGCAAAGAACCCCCGTGAACCATGTGAATGGTCTTGGTCCATGTTCAATGGTTGTAGACCATGTGGAAGCCTCCCACACATGTGATTGCACGTGCATGCTCGAGCTGGGCATGCCCTACGTGCGCACTATGCTCTATCGCCCGAACTCGAGCTAGAATGCCACCACAGGACCCCTGCATGACTGCCTGGGCCTAGGCCGTGCCTATGCATGCACCCACCTAGGCCCAGGCCGGGCCATCGCACATGCTGCGCACAGCACTATCAGCCATTCAGGTACATGCCTCACCTTGCTCCATAGCATCTCAGGCCCTTAAATGTACTGAGAATCCTCTCATCAGCTGTTCATGGGAGTCCTAGCAGGACCTTTTCTCCTAATACGAGTCCAATAAAACTTTGATAGTTTGGACTGCCTCCCAGCCTTCAGATCATGACTGCAGCCCTCTATGGCTACTGGATCATGCAAAGAACCCCTGTGAATCATGTGAATGGTCTTGGTCCTTGTTCAATGGTAGTAGACCATGTGGAAGCCTCCCACACATGTGATTGCGCGTGCTTGCTCGAGCTGGGCACGCCCTACGTGCGCATTGTGCTCTATCGCCCGAACCCGAGCTAGAATGCCACCATAGGACCCCTGCATGACTACCTGGACCTAGGCCGTGCCTATGCATGCGGCCACCTAGGCCCAGGCCGGGCCATCGCACATGCTGCGCACAGCACTATCAGCCATGCTGGGCCTGGGTGCGAACCAACATGCTGGCCTGGCTGGGCTGTCCAATGCATGCGCTCACTATCACTCATGTTGGGCCTGGGCATAGCCCAATGCATTATTGGCTTGGCTGCTTAGGCCTAGCCGATACTACCACTAGCCAGGGGGCCCCACTTGGCAGTCTATTCTACTTTACTAGCTTCCTCGCATGTATGTTCTTCATTCAGACTCTATTTAGATTATTCTTGATCTTGTTGGACTCTACTCGTCATCCTAGATCTTACTGTAGGCTTTTTATGGGTCGAATTTGAGGTATCAAATCCTAACAATCTCCATCTTTATTGTTGTCCATAATGTTCCAAGCATCACTTAGCCCTGATACCAAATTGTAGGCCCATAATATCGCTCGAATTCCAATCATCCTTGACATCACAAGCACCAATACCATGTTGCAGAAGCTCCTAATTTTTAGCACAGACCAGAAGGAACCTGTGACATTCTCTATAGATAGCAAACCATCGATCCTCCATCTGGATCTGTGATGGGGCGCCTCCTTCCTTGGGCTTGAGGAAGATGCCCCCTTCTCTAGGGCTTCTTTAAGAACCCTAGGGTGGCAACTCTAGAGAGAAGAGAAGAAGAGAGTTGAGAAAGAAAAGGTCTGTATTGATTCCAACCTTTTTTAAAACCCTAATATAATCTATGTATTTATACATAGCTATTAGGCCTGACCAAAAACTCCCCTGGCTAACCCAATACATGAAAGCACTCATCGAGCCCAAGTCTCACATGCTCTCATCCTCTGGATCTAGATCCGATCCATACATAAATTAGCCACCTTAAGACCTCTCAAACCAGGCCTTAAGACCCCTAGGATCAACCCAGACCCTAGTCCAAAATAGATCCTCACGTAACTTTGCCCGCGCACTGAGCCGGCTCAGTCTTAACACTAAGCTGGCTAAGTTCCACTGGGTAGGCTCAGTCTAAAACTGAGCTGGCCCAATTCCATGCCATGCCAGTAGTCCCAAATACTTAGCTCTCTATTTTGCCTGCGCACTGATACTTATCCAATCCAATTTTGGACTGAGTTGGCTAACCTACAGAAAATCTTCTTTCTGCAGTCTTGATTTTTCGATTTTGATTTCTTGCTTCATCTTATGTTTCAGATCTCTGAAGCACCAACCAAGTCCCTAGAATCCCCAGAGCCAACACCGTGACTCCTCCCATGGCCTCCTAAGGCTTAGGAGCACCATAAATTCTCACAATCTCCATCTTGATGCTCCCAAGCCTTGGCAAACCTATCGACAATGACCTTCTGTATGATCCCACTGTCCCTGCGCACTCGACAGCACCTATGCAAACATCGCCTCCATCAATCCTCTTCAGCTATTGTGCACTTTTGAGGCTTTTAGGATGACCGCCTCCACTGCTGAAGACATGTGCTTGCTTCTTGGCACCATCTTGGAATTGTAGGATCCCTTCTGCTTAGTAGCTGCATCACTTTTTTTGAACTTTTCTGAAGAACCTATAGCATTTCTGCACCAGCACATACTGTACCACCAAACATGATCACCTTAGAGCTACGCCTGTCCACCTGCATGCACCGCTCCACCTGAAACTATGCATCATCGGCGCTCTGAACTCATGCCAAATTTTCTCTCCAATTGTGAAGCCACCACTGAGGAGCTTCACCTATATCCGAAGTCTACCTAATGCCATAGAAGTCGACTCTATCACTGAGTCCCTCGAAGCCAACCACTCAATGCTGCACTACTGAGCCTACCACTGTACCTCGAACATTGTCGCTACCCCTTCAAACCCTCCATGCTCCATGAATTCCTTCGAAGCCATCTCGAATACCTCTACAACCCACGGAAACCTCTAAAACTCAAGAGCTCATGTAACTCTTCTGAAACGAGCGATTGAACCCTAGGAAATTCCACCCTAGTTCTTCTATTCTGCCCCTACACCAGCCATCACTTCAGTTGTGCTCGAAGAACCATCCTCCACTTGAATTGCGACTCTTCCTAGTGCTTCTGCAGAAAAAATTTGATCCATGATACTCTCAACTGCTAGAGACCTCCTGGCACTCTCTGAGACTCCCTAGCTCTCTCTAAGATCTACATCCGATCTTTTTGAGATACCACTAACACTTTCTATTGAGATATACTCCTTGACTGCTGCACCACCGAGCCTCTCTCAGCTCCTATGCCTTCAGAATAGCGCTCCTGTAGCACTCCAGCGCTTCCTGACTCATCTCTATGTCGCTCTATAGCCATCCAGTTCTAACCTGCTAGACCTCCATGGATCATCCATCTCCATCACTCCCAAGACTTCATAAATCCATGCTCTGGTCGAACCGCTGAATACATCTTCGATTACTTTCCTACCTTCCTAACATCGAAGGACGTATAGTCACTTTTTCAGCCTTCCTTCGATCATTATCCTTTAGAAAATCTCTCTTCAATAGCCCTACACTACCCATCTTTCTAAAGAACCCTGATGCTCTCTACTGAGATACCTTCCTCAGCTACTGCATCACCGAGCCTCTCTCAGCCCTGCATCTCCAAGAAAGCACTACTGCAGCACTCCAGTGCTTCTTATCTGTCACATAACTGTCATACACCCCATCCTTTCCACCAAGATCAATCGGCAAATCATGCACCAAATTCTTCCACCTCAAAAAAATCCCTTCCCCTTAATCCTCTCAACCTCCACCTTCAACTTGCTACTTCCGATTGGCCAAACCAAAGCAACAATAAGGATAGATTTTAGACATACCATGGAATTCTTATTCAGATTTTTGATTTTACCTTATATGACTTCTTCTTCTCTTCAATGCACCATCAGGCTCTGAAACCTGGCTCTTTTCATGCACCATCAGGCTCTGAAACCTGACTCTGATACCATATTATCGTCCATAATGTTTCAGACATCACTTAGCTCTGATACCAAATTATAGACCCATGATATTTCTCGAACGCCAATCATCCTTGACATCACAAGCACCGATACCATGTTGCGGAAGCTCCTAATCTTTAGCATGGACCTGAAGGAACCTATGACGTTCTCTATGGGCAGCAAACCACCGATCCTCCACCTAGATCTATGATGGGGTGCCTCCCTCCTTGGGCTTGAGGGAGATGCCCCCTTCTCTAGGACTTCTTCAAGAACCCTAGGGTGGCAACTCTAGAGAGAAGAGAAGAAGAGAGTTGAGGAAGAAAAGCTCTATATTGATTTCAATCTTTTTTAAAACCCTAATACAACCTATGTATTTATACATAGCCATTAGGTCCGATCAAAAGCTCTCTTGGCTAATCCAATACATGAAAGCACTCACCGAGCCCAAGTCTCACATGCTCTCATCCTTTGGATCTAGATCCGATCCATACATGAATTAGCCATCTTAAGATCTCTCAAACCAAGCCTTAAGACCCCTAGGATCAACCTAGACCCTAGCCCAAAATAGACCCTCATGTAACTCTGCCCATGCACTGAGCTAGCTCAGTCTCAGCACTAAGCCGGCTATGTTCCACTAGGTCAGCTTAGTCTGAAACTGAGCCGACCTAGTTCTATGCCGTGCTAGCAGTTTTGAATGCTCAACTTTCTATTTTGTCTGTGCACTGAGACTTAGTCGATCTAGTTTTGGACTAAGTTGACTAACCTACAGAAAATCTTCTTTCTATAGTCTTGATTCTCCGACTTTGGTTCCTTTCTTCACCTTATGTCCCAGGTCTCTGAAGCACCAACCATACCCCTAAAATCTCCGAAGCCAACATCATGACTCCTCCTGTGGCCTTCCAAGGCTTGGGAGCACCATAAATCCTCACAACCTTGACTTGACATTTGACTTCCATCAAATTTTTGAGAGCTTTTGGATCCTCTCGCTCCCATGCCCCAGGGAATCACTTGCTACTCATGGATGGGCAAACATGAGAGTCGAGCCAGGCCACTTGATCCTATCTCTACATGTGCTGTGCTCCACCTAACTCGAGACCTGCTCAGCATAGCCTTCTAATGACATTGCTCATCCTTCTGAGTCTTCTGTCTCATACTCGATCCACCTCCACCTGGAGCTCCACCTTGCACTGGGCTCCTTCTGGCATCCTCCATATAGATGACTCCTCTTTGTTTAAAAGAGCATCGATCAATCCTTCATGGTTGATCTCTACCTTGATTATGTCTATCTTCTCCATCTTCAATCTTGATCGGCACCATCACAACTTGTTCCAATACTAATTCGGCTCTGATACCTATTATTATGGAGTCTACTCACTCTGATACCAATTATTATGGTATCAACTCACTCTGAAGCTAATTATTGTGAATGTCTGGCCAGGACACTACCACCTCAAAATTTGATATCCTTTTGTTGATAGTAAAAAAAAAGAAATAAAATAAAAATACAATCAGGTATGTGGATTAGCCCAAGTTTTATCTCTATGGGGCATGTAAGCTTCACTCTGAAAGAAAAAAATAAGTACAAGGGGAGAATACCTGCTCTCTATTCGCTGTATATAAACTTCTCTCAACTAGAAGCTACCCTCATAAAAGCTCTCTCAAAATTTCTAAAGAGACCCTCAGCAGCTACATCATGCCAAATGGCCACTCACATAGCCATTGCCTAGCTTTGCTTAATGCCCTTCTCTATCTGGATGCTCTACCTGTGTCTGCTCTATGGGTTACTTATGCTTGATGCTCTGCCAAACTTCTTTCGGTGGTTGCTTGAGCCTCTCTATGCATCTCACCTTGCTCCATAGCATCTCAGGCCTTTAAATAGGTTGAGAATCCTCTCGTTAGTTGTTCATGAGAGTCCTAATAGGACTCGATCTCCTAATACAAGTCCAACAAAACTTTCATAGCATCTGGAGTCTCTCCTAGCCTTTAGATCATGACCATAGCCCTCCATGGTCATTGGATCACACAAACAACCCTTGTAAATCCTATGAATGGTCCTAGTCCATGTGCAATGATTATAGACCATGTGGAAGCCTCCCACGCATGATTGCATGCACTTGCTCACGCTGGGAGTGCCCCAAACATGCATTATGCTATGTCACCCAAACCCAATCTAGAATGCCACCGTAGGACCCCCACATGACCGCTTAGGCCTGGGCTGCACCCTCGCACACACCCACCTAGGCCTGGGTCGGTCATTGCATGCACTATGCATGGCACTATCGCTCGCACTGGGCCTAGGAGTAGCCCAGCATGTTGGCCCAGTCGATGTGCATGCCTGCTGGTGCTTGCACTGGGCCTAGGTGCGGCCCAACACGCTGCGGCCCCGCTGGCTTGGCCTGGCCTACACTATCATCAGCCATTGGGCCCCACTCGATAGTCCATTCTGCTCCATTGGCTTCCTCACATGTACCTTCTTCATCCGGACTCTATCTCATTGGACTTCGCTTATTATCCTGGATCTTGCTGTGGACTTCTTGTGGATCAAATTTGAGGCATCAAATCCTAATAGATTGTTGGCCCATGCTCATTATTTTTTGTACCTTTCTCTAGTAATACCCAGACTCTTTCATTAAGACTCTATTCTAGCCATTTCAAATCTTGCCTTCGCCTTCTCTATTAAGTTTCCCTTTCCTTAACCTCTGATGAGCTAAAACAAGCTAAGCTCGAGCTTAGCCTCTCTAGCTCTTGATGAGCTTGAGTAAAGCTTCATTTGATTGTGCATAATCTCAAATTAAGCTTGAGCTTGGATTAGCTCATTCATGTTTGGCTCATTTACCCCTCTTATTTTAATCAACCAAAAACACATCTCCAATTTTCTCTTTAATTTTATATCTTTTCTTAATATGCATTGCACATGTTCAAATGGTGACATTATACTATGTTGTATTATATTGTAGATAAAATTAACTATTTTATTATTATATTACTATAATATCATATTATCATAATATTAATTTTTGTTATATCATTTATTATTAATAATAAGTCTAGATTTTTCTAATTATTATTTATCATATGATTGTTACTATCATAATAATTTCATTAAATTGTTATAGTGATATTTATTCATCAAATTAGATGTTATATGTTATTGTATATTTTTTATTACCCTTAGTATTAGAATGATTTTTAGTGCTATCATATCATATAGTATTAATACCCACCATTACTAGAAAAAGGCTACTTAACAACGAACAAAATTCATTGCTAATCCATTGCTAAGCTATTTAACAATGGATTAGCAATGGATTTGTGTGTGTTGTTAAATTTCTCATAGCTAATTAGAAATGGGACTCATATTTGTTGCTATTCCATTGCTAAATTTTTTTAGCAATGGAATAGCAATAGAATTATTTCATTGCTAATTTTTAAATAATAGGTTTGTGAACCAAATAATTTTCATGGCACTTTCATTGCAAATCAGTTGCTAATCCATTATTAAACTTTTAAATATTTATTACTAGTCCATTTCTATTCTATTGTAAAGTCGTTGCTATAATTTTAGTATTCTATTGTAAATCCATTTCTATTCAGTTGTTAAAATTTTAGTATTGCGTTGCAACTCTATTTCTATTCCATTACTAATTTTTTTGAATTTCATTGTAAATCTGTTTCTACTACGTTGCTAAAATTTTAATATTTCATTGCAATTTTGTTTCTAAACCATTGCATAAATTTTAAATGTCCATTGCTAATACATTATAAATTTATTGCTAATTCATGAATTATAAAATTTTGTTTCATTGCTAAAGTGCTAGTTTTTACATCCAACAACAACTATGATCATTTTAAGCCATCCAACAGCAATACCAATTCTTCACCAAGAATTCAATAAAATACATACATTAAAAAGTATGGATAGTATATCCAAGCATGCATAAAGTACGCATAGTATCAAGATAAAGTACAAACACCTAACAAAGTTCTCATACATAAAACAAAAAATAATAAGAAATGAGGCCTATGGAGTTCCTAGGTGTATGTCGCCGCCACCGGTGTTTTGTCCATCTCTATTGCCCCCCGATGCATGATGCTCCAAAGTAAATGCCTAACATCATATATTAAAAAATAAAAAAATGATAAAAAAAGCACAAGTAAAGAAAAGTAAAAGTGACATTTTTTTTACCTCTTGTAGAGCTAAAGATGGTGCAATAGGAGTACGCTGTGTGTTCATTGGCGAGCGTATCCAACCAAAAGGAGCAGTCCATCAAGTACCTAGCCAATTTCATGATGCAGACTGAGGAATTGAAGGAGAAATTATGGTAGGATTTCTTTCTAAACATCCAGGATGCTCAGATGCAGCAGATGATGGTGCCGATAATGGATGTGGAGTGGTATAGCCTAAAGGATTTGCTGTGTCACCTCCAAACTATTGCTCATTTTCTACATATCATTCTTGAGCACATGCATTTTCTGAGCCAATGGATCGTCATGCTGTCTTGTTCGATTTGAGGTTGTCATACTAGATGTATCAATAGATGATGTACTACTAGAAACAAATGTATGCTGACTCAATCCAAATACCCTACCCTTTTTGCATGGTCTAGCCACCTCCACCCAAGAATCAACATCAAAATGAGGTTGGGTCATTGGATCTTCACCATACTTTCTATGAATAATCTAATCATATGACTCCTATAATACAAGTACACATAACATGCTTAAGTATTTTAATAAAAATATGTAAATAAAATCCAATGCATCCTAATAAATTAAATAGGTGGAAAAAGCTCATTGGAGTAAATTAAATTATTGATGCCAAAACTGCATTCTACATAAGTTGGTTAAGAACTACATATAAACTATGGTGAACAACACAAATTGGTGATGTATTATACAAAGGAAATCATCCTATATATATATATATATCCCTTGCACTATGTCATTATAGGATCCATACAATGTGAAGAATAATTAAGTCGGGAGCATTTGCAGGTCATATTCTTTATTGGGCCTTCTAGAAGTTGGCAATTGATAGTTCAAATGGTTTTACTTTCAAAGAAACAAATATCAACTGATGTAGTAGAGCTCTTTTTAACAACATACAAACTTTGCAAACGTTAGTTATTTGTCAAGCAAAATTTAATATCCAACACTAAAGAATAGAATTATATATTAAAAGAAGTTTCTTATGCTTCTTAAATTAGTTGTTATGACAAGCAAAATTATGACCAATGTAGATAGAATAGAAAACTTCTATTAAGCAATCAACATCATCACAATAATGACAGGTGCAACATGAACTTGAAAAATAACAACCCTTGTAACCTAGACAAATTTGAAAGGGATACAAAGAATTATGTCAAAAATCATCCAGAAACTCCGCTAGTCATACACATAAACCTACCATGCTGATGGCGACCTTGACCTCCAACAAATCACACACAGGCAAACAACTAAATCACATAAAGGGAAAACTAAAGAGTCAACTCTTTCATTATTTTCTTTTTCTTTATTGGTTAATTAGCATAGCTGGTTTCCATAGTAGATGGAGATGGAATTCATGTCAAGAATGAAGAAAATCACGCAAGGTTTAAGCATGCATTTTCAAATTTTTTTTGAATAAAATAGCAACGAAAGAAAAAATTAATCTAAAATTAATATTATGCATGCATTGATCATATCAAATAAACCCTACTCAAGATCTAAATATGCTAATATATGATAGAAAAATAAAATACATTCGATTAACAAATCGAATCTGCTGACTGACACAAGTTCAGAGCTCGATACCTTTTCGCGGGTAGCTGATCTCTATGATCTAAATCTACCAAAAGAAGCTATGGTATTACACTATAGCCACATACTCGTCCGACCTCTATGGATGGTCCATACGGAGCTCCTAGTCCCGACCAGCTCCATCGGAGTGCTAGCTCCTCACCGAGGCCTTCGATAGCTAATTACGATCGATCTGATCGATCACATACTTTCTAATTTTTTGAATACTATGAAAAATTAAACATAAATACTAGAGAATGATGAAGGGGTGTTTAAAATTTGGTGGTGATCCAATGCTTACAGCACTCGATCTCTCCACCCGAATCTAGATTCCCAAAACTAGGGTTTCACTCGGCCCAAAAATCCCGACACACTAAAAATCCTATCACTTTCTCTCTATGTGGAGTTTTTCCATGAAACAAGTTTTTATGGAAAGATGATTTTTAGATCTATAAACCTTATTTAGATCATATCTAAAAGTTGGATATCCTTAGAGGTGAAAATCAAAAGAGAAGAGAGGCATAAGGAAAAAGTAAAGTGCCATAGGACCCTACTCACCTTTACTTCAAGATTTTTTTTCATCCAAAACTAATGCCCAATCAATCTAAAATTTTTACCACATAATGCTAACCCCTTCTTATGCATGCAAAAAAATTCTCATAATTTATTGATGTGAATACAATGGAAAAGGAGCATGGAAAAAGATAAGGGTTGAGTGGTTGGGAGGTTTTAACCACTCAATTTTCAAAATTAAATAAGCCTCCTATCTTTATCCAACACCTTTTCCCATGTGTTTAATACATAGAAGGACTCTCCTTCTATGTGCACACATTTTTATTTCTCTAAAAAATATTCGACAAACAAAAGGAAGGGCATGGGAAGTAGATAAAGTTGGATTGGTTCCAACCTCCAACAAACTGAGTTGAATTCAAAACTCAACTTACTTTGAACCAGTCCAACCCTTGGACTAGGTCAAAAGTAGATAAGAAAGGGGGTGTAGAAACCTTCTAGAAGAGAGAAAAGTGATGTACAAAAATTTTGGGCATGGAATAAAAGTGGAAAAGTCAAAATTGGCGGGCGCATGGGAGAGTTTGAATTCAAACTTCATTTGACTTGGTCCTAATTAATCTAGACTCAATTAGATCAGATTAAATCCAACTAAATTAGGCTTAGTCTAATCCAATAAAATTTTAATCAAATTAGAAAGTAATTAGATTTAGGACCTGATTAAATCAGTGTCAAAACTCCCATAGCGATTAGGTCATCTCATGACCTGATCCGGTCAAATCCAATCGAATCAAATTCAATCGAACTTGATCGAATCCTCATCACTCAATCAAATTAAGCTAATCAGTAATTGAATTACTAATTAATCTTTTAAAAATATCTGAGTCCAAATTGGATGGGTTACCGAGCATCAGGGTCCCATCAACATGAAACTCCTAAAGAGTCCCAATCTAGTGGGACTCTTAAACCCAGTGTCCCAAATGAATGGAACTCACGATCTTAGAGTCCCAGACTAGTGAGACTCCTAATCAAAGAGTTCTAGATGAGTAGAACTTAGAGTTTCAGTCTAGTGGAACTCTTGGTCACAGAGTTTCAGTCTAGTGGGACTCTTAACCGCAGTGTCCTAGGTTATCAAGACTCGTGATCAACCATCAGATCAGGTAGAAACTTCTTACGTGTGTGACTCCATAGGTTCGAATTCTAAGTCAGTAGTATAGAAGTTAATTTTTTTTATCAATCGATGTGACCATCTAGCAATGGTACCCGACATCTGGATAGGTGAAAAAGTCGTAATGTAACAATGACGAACCTGTGAAATATGATTATCGTATAATTCATATCCTTGATCATGATGCTCAAAAAGATGATCTAAGATTTACTGTCAATCCTATAATTCATCCATATTATATTTCAAAATTTAGCATCCATCATGTGGACTACCCCGATTGAGGATTTGCTAAATTGAAATACAGTGATGCACTTGCTCCAACACTTGGAGGGATCAATCCCATCTTGACTCACACACCGATAAGTCAAGTACTTGACTGCACCCTGTAGCCTTCCATCATTGAATTAGAAATTCAGATAGTCCGATACTTAAGTACAGTGAGTTGCTTGCAAGTCACCGTGGTGGTCTCAGGTCTAAGAGACACTTATACCCATATTCTTTGGGGCTAATCTTGATAGAAGAAAAGCTGTAGAATTGGTCATGTTCAGTGCAGATGTACACATATATCTCACTTGCATGCCATGGCAGTGTCTCAACACTCTTTGACTATGAGGACAACCAACCTATATGGCACACAACGACCTATACTCGATAAATGTTGTCATCCTAAATAACAACATATCTTTTAGTCGTAAATAATTTAAGGACTAAATGATAAATCCTTCTTTGTCAAATCTAGATAGTCCTAAGGACTTCATCACAATACAAGAGTTCATTAGAAGATAATAGAATTTATGATGAAAAATATCAAAATATTTTTTATTATTTAATAATTCATATATAAGTACAATAAGTAGCACAAGCATCAACATGCTAACGATTGACTTTGGTATATATTTTCAATAATCTCCTACTTGGACTAAAACCAATCGATGTATTATCTAATATCTATCTTCGATTTGAAGTCATTGAACTCCTTCACTGCAACAGCTTTAGTGAATGGGTCGACTAGGTTCTCCTTTCCATCTATCTTTTGAAGATCGACATCACCTTGATCCATAATTTTTCAAACAAGATGAAAGCGGTGAAGAATATGCTTCATCCGCTAGTGTGCCTTAGGTTTCTTCATCTGAGCAATGGCTCTAGAGCTATCGCAATAGAGTAGAACTAAACCATCAAGGGAGGGTGCTACTCTAAGCTTGGTGATAAATTTTCTCAGCCACATCACTTCTTTGGCAGCATCTGATGCAGCGACATACTCTACCTCATAAACTGAATCGACCATAGTGTACTGCTTGGAACTCTTCTAGCAAATGGCCCCATCATTAAGGATGAATATATATTCCGACATACTCTTGCTATCATCATGATCAGACTAAAAACTGAAGTCTGTGAACCACACGAGTTTCAAGTTCGATTCACCATATACAAGCCACTGATCTTTAGTATTTCTTAAATACTTCAGGATGGTCTTAACAACATTCCAGGGATTCTCCCTTAGATTAGATTGGTATCTACTCACTATCCCTAGTGAGTATGCCACATCTGATCATGTACATGTCATGGCATACAAGATAGAACCTACTATCAAAGTATATGGTATTCTACTCATACGTTCTCTTTTTAGAGGTGTTGTTAGACAATTCCTCTTTGAAAGAGAAATTTCATGGCCTATCGGTAGATAGCCTTTCTTGAAATTCTCCGTGCTGAATCATTTCAGTATAGTATCAATGTATGTAGACTGGGACAATCCAAGTAACCTTTTAGATCCATCTCTATAGATCTTCATCCCTAGGATATAGAAAGCTTCTCCCAGATCTTTCATGGATAACTGTGATGATAATTAGATCTTTATTCCTTGCAATGCAGGAATATCATTTTCAATTAAGAGAATGTCATCCATATATAATACTAGGCATACTATTGCTGAACCATTAGCCTACTTATATATGTAGGGCTCTTCTTCATTCTTAACAAAGCCATACATTTTGATTGTTCTATCAAATCGTATGTTCTAACTCTGAAATACCTACTTAAGCCAATAAATGGATCTTTGAAGCTTACACACCTTAGACTCATCTATGGATGTGAATCCTTCAGACTATATCATATACACCTCTTCATCCAGCTCACCATTTAGGAAAGCTGCTTCCACATCTATCTGTCAGATTTCATAGTCCAGATGGACAGCAATGGCAAGCATAATCTGAATGTATTTGAGCATTGCCATAGGAGAGAACATCTCATCATAGTCAATACCATAATGTTGACGATATCCCTTAGCAACCAGATGGGCTTTATAGGTCTCCACCTTTTCATCCGCGTCTCTTTTCCATTTGAAGATCAACTTACACCCTATGGGTTTTATCCCTTCGGATGGGTCAACCAATATCCATACATCATTGACCTTCATGAATTTTATTTCGGATTTCATGGCCTCAAGCCATTTCTCAGAGTTGGATCTCTGCATTGCATCCATATAGGTGATTGGGTCCTGATCGTTCCTATCGAGTTCGATAGGATCCCCATCCTGAATCAAAAAATCATAGTATCTATTCGATTAATGTGGTACTCTACCAGATCGCCTTAAGGTCCATCTATAATAGATTTTGAGTCTGATCTAATCAGATCCAGCTTAGGTTCAATAACTTGTATCTATTCTTCCACCTATTGTACTTCATCAAGTTCGATCTTAGAGGCATTAGTTCCTTCACCAAGGAACTCCTTTTCTAAAAAGACTGCCTTAAGGCTGACAAACACTTTTTACTCATCAGTAAGGTAGAAGTAGTATCCTTTGATTTCTTTTGAATAACCTATAAAACTACACTCATCATACCTAGGTCCAAGCTTGTCTGTCATTAAATATTTGACATAAGCCGGACACCCCCAAACCCTAAGGTGTGAAAGCATTGGCTTACTTCCTGTCCATATCTCATATGCTGTTTCATTAATAGATTTACTCAAAACCCTATTTAGAATGTAATAAGCTGACTCGAGCACATATCCTCATAGGAAGATCGGCAAACCAGCAAATTCCATCATGGATCGAACCATGTCCAACAAGATCTGATTTCTCTTTTTAGATACATCATTATGTTGTGGTGTTCCAGGAGGAGTCCATTGAAGGAGAATCCCGTTCTCCTCAAGATATGTCAGAAATTCATTAGAAGGTACTCACCCCCTCGGTCAGATCGAAGAGTTTTAATACTCTTTCTAGTTTACTTTTCTACCTCATTTCGAAATAGTTTGAATATTTCAAACAACTCCGACTTATGCTTCATTAAATAGATGAACCCATACCTCAATAGATCGTCTGTGAAGAATATGAAGTAGAAATATCCACCTCTGACACTTAAGCTCATGGGTCCACATACATCTGAATGTACTAGACTCAAGAGTTCAGTGGCTCGTTCACCTTTTTCAGTAAAAGGTGACTTGGTCATCTCACCAAGAAGACAGAATTCACAGGTCGAAAGTAATTCACAATCACTAACCTCATGAATTCCTTCTTGAGCTAACTTATTAATTTTATTCTTCCTAATATGTTCTAGCCTACAGTGTCAAAGGTAGACATCAGACACATCACTAATTCTAGGATATTTATCGGAGAATTGAACTACGTTAACAGGCATAGAAAGTAAATAAATTTCGTTATCCAATTATCCAATCAAAATTGTAACACCATTTAAAATGATATTATAAATTTTTTTTATTGATATTTCAAAATCATTCATGGCCAAAAGGCCTACAAAAATGACATTCAATAAGAAAGTTGAACAATAATGACATTCATTAAGAATAACTTTATTTGAATTGATTACAAGGTTCATGATTCTTAAAGCTAGAATTGGAACTTGTCTTCCATCTCCAATATTCAGGAACCTCTCACCTTGATCAAATCTCCTACTGACTTGCAAGCCCTGCATAGAATTACAAATATGATAAGGGCTTCTAGTATCTAATACCCAGGCAGTAGAATCAAATAAGAAAAAATTACAAGGTGTTATCATATAATTACATTGCCCAGCAACAACTTGCTTCTTCCTTGGCCTGTTCGAATCCAGAGAGGCAATGTATAGAGGACAGTTCCTCTTTTAGTACCCTTACCTCTTGCAGAAAAAGCACTCTACCTGGCTCTAATCAGGCTTGCACTTCTTGGTCCAACCCTGTGCAGTCATCCTGGTGTTTGGCTGCACCTTCTTGTTCTTGTTCTTCTTCTTGTTCTTCTTCCCTTTCTTAAAGAGTCAATGACCAGAAGAAGACCCTCCCACTATATTCACCATCTTCTTATAGAGTTGGTGATCCTTCTCAAAGTTCTGTAGCAACCCCAACAATCCATGGTAGTTGACTATAGGCTTTGTCATTCTAAAATGAGTTAGAAAGGGGAGGAAGGACTTAGGCAAGGAATTAAGGATCGCATCCTTACCGAGCTGCTCGTGCAGAGGAAAGCCCAACTTGTTAAGGCGCTCAATCATTTCGATCATGTGCAATACATGATCTATGACTGAGGCCCCATCCCTCATCCGAGCATTGAAAATAGCATAACTTATTTTATGCCTTTCAAAATCATCATGCATGCCAAAGGAGTCATTCAATATTTAAAACATCTTCTACAATTGGGCATTTTCAAACCTGCGACTGAACTCGTCATTCATTGCCACCAGCATTATACATCGAACGGTGGTACGGTTATTGAGCCACTTTTGATAAGTATCTCGGATCGCTTTTCTAGCATTCGGAGCTGGCTCCTCAAGTGTAGGATCCATTACGACATAAAGGATCCGCTCTTACTCCAGGATGATTTTCAACTTACGATACTAGCTATCATAGTTGGGTCCCATTAATTTGTCATTATCTAACAACGATCAAAGCAACAGGTTAGTGGCCATTTCTACAAATTAAGAAAAGCCAAACCTAATTAGTATATGAATCAATTATCCTAAAGACTTGAACTTTAGTCTAAAGGTTCTTCCACTATTTTATACGAATTTGAGAAATTACTTTAATTTCTTAGTAGGTACTACAATCGACATAGACTACACACGAGCCCAACTTTGGTTGGTCAACCCATATGCACCTATGGATAGGTTTAAAACTAATTGCTTCTCTAAACAATTTTTAGTAATATCAATTTTTCCCTGGATATCTAATCAGTAGGCTTTGGCCTCCACTGAAAAAGTTCGGTTAGGTCCAACCATTAAAATGACCACATTTGGTCTTATCTAACTAATAAATGATCAGGCCCGACTTTGGTCGGCCAACCTAACCACCATCAGAAAGACTTAATCGAATCATCATTTTATGAATGATAATTTCATTAGTCAATAAGCACCAGACCTTTGGGCCTCCAGTGATTATCAAATTAATGAACCTATTATCACTCAACTTAATGGAAGGCTATGATTTAGTTATCTATATAACTATTTTATTTTTAAGGACCTAATAATTTTAGAGGATTTAGTTAACATATTTAAGAAAAATGAGCCAATTTTGATCCTTCCTCTGACTTCACCAAGTCAGATAAAAAAGGATCTAATCTAAGTTGGCATTAGGAGCACCTAAATCAGTCAGACTAATTTACCTAACTGACATGGGTGAGCCTGAATCATCAAGTGATCTAATCAAAACCTAACTCATCAGGATGGCCAGGTAAGTGAGATCAGTAGAAGGGGTATGCCATTAACTCGTCAAAGATCGAATCAGTGCGAGTAGCTCCCAATTAAAAACCACTAATCAAACTACCAAACTTACCTTAGATACCATCCAGTTTATTAGTTTTAATTTAACCAACCTAGTAATTTTGGATTAGACTACGTAGCCATGAATCAAGTCCATTTGGTCCTCATTAAAGGAATGGACTTAACCAACTACAACTATTATAATTGAGTCTATAGAGTCCTTGACCTAATCTAAATTAATATTTAATTAGATTTGATCAATTACTCTAATTTAGTTCACTCTTTAACTAACCTTAGATCTAACCTAATTTATGGATCTAATTCAACTAACCCAATAACCCACATTTTATGATTAATGACTTAGAATCTTAATTCACAATTCTACACACTAAATCATTATACTTAATATTTAGTTAAGTTTATGGGCTATAGGTTAGGGTTTGGCATTTTGAAAATATTTTTTAAATTTTTGAAAGTTTTTTTATAATTTAGTATTATTCACCAATTGAGTCGACTCACTTTAAAATTGAATCGACTCAATTCACAAATAATACTAGTTGTAGGATTTAATCTAAAACTATGTACACTACATAAAACTAAATCATGAATCAAACTTTATCTAATTATGCATTCATGATCATAAATCAGATTAAAGCCTAATATAATTAGATCATAAAAATATTAGATCAAATCTAAGATTTTATGATTAACGATATATATCAGCAACGTACCAGAACAACCTTTTCACTATAGGGGGTAAACTCTACAGCAGGACAACCTGCAATCCGTGCGATCTAAATTTTAATTTTTAGATCTAATTAATCAGATTATTAGATTAATATTTAGATCAAATCTAAATTATCAATCTAAAATATACTGAACCTGGCTTTGATACCATTTGAAGAAAATCGCACAAGGTTTAAACATGCATTTTTGAAACTTTTTTGAATAAAATAGCAGCGGAAGCAAATATTAATCTAAAATTAATACTATGCATGCATTGATCATATCAAATAAACTCTACTCAGGATCTAAATATGCTAATATGTGATAGAAAAATAAAATACATTCGATCAGCAAATCGAATCTGCTGATCGACACGAGTTCAGAACTTGATACTTTTTCGTAGGTAGCTGATCTCCATGATTTGAATCCATCAAAAGAAGCTATGGTATTATGCTATAGCCGTACACTCATCCAACCTCTATAGATGGTCCATACGGAGCTCCTGATCCCAACCAGCTCCACCAGAGTGCTAGCTCCTCACTGGAGCCTTCGACGGTTGATCACGATCGATCCAATCGATCATGTACTTTTTAATTTTTTAGATATTACAAAAAATTAAAATATAAATATTGGAGGATGATGAAGAGGTATTTCAAATTTGGTGATGATCTGATGCTCGCAGCACTCGATCTCTCCATCCAAACCCAGATTTCCAAAACTAGGATTTCACTCGGCCCAAAAATCCTGACACACTAAAAATACTATCACGCCCTCTCTATGTGGAGTTTTTTTCATGAAACTAGTTTTTATGGAAAGACATTTTTTATATCTATAAATCCTATTTAGATCATATCTAAAAATTGGGTATCCTTAAAGGTGAAAATCAGAAGAGAAGAGAGGTATGAGAGAAAAGTAAAGTGCTGTAGGACCCTACTCACCTTCGCTCCAAGATTTTTTCACCAAAAACTAATTCTCAATCACTCTAAAATTTTTACCACATAATTCTAACCCCTTCTTATGCATGCACAAAAATTCTCATAATTTATTGACGTGTATACCATGAGAAAAGTGCATGGAAAAAGATAAAGATTGAGTGGTTGGAAAGTTTTAACCACTCACTTGATTTCAAAAATCAAATGAGCCTCTTATCTTTATTCAATGCCTCCTCCCATGTGTTTAACATGCAGAAAGACTCCTTCTACGTGCATACATTTTTATTTCTCTTAAAAATATTCGACAAACAAAAGGAAGGGCATGGGAAGCAGATAAGGTTGGATTGGTTCCAACCTCCAATAAACTGAGTTGAATTCAAAACTCAACTTACTTTGAACTGGTCCAACCCTTGGACCAGGTCAAAAGCAAACAAGAGAGGAGGTGTAGAAACCTTCTAGAAGAGAGAAAAGTGATGTACAAAAATTTTGGGCATGGAACAAGAGTGGAAAAGTCAAAATTGGTGGGCGCATGAAAGAGTTTGAATTCAAACTTCATTTGACTTGGTCCTAATTAATCTAGACCCAATTAGACCATATTAAATCCAACCAAATTAGGCTTAGTCTAATCCAATTAAATTTTAATTAAATTAAAAATTAATTAGATCTTGGTCTTGATTAAATCAGGGTCAAAACTTTCATAGTGATTAGGTCATCTCATAACCTGATCCGATCAAACCCAATCGAATCAAATTCAATCAGACTTAATTGAATCCTCATCGCTCAATCAAATTAAGCTAATCAATAATTGAATTACTAATTAATTCTTTAAAAATATCTAAGTCCAAATCGGATGGGTTATCGGGTAATAGGGTCCCATCAACATGAAACTCCTGAAGAGTTCCAATCCAGTGGGATTCTTGAATCCAGTATCCTAAATGAATGAAACTCACGATCTTAGAGTTTTAGACTAGTGAGAATCCTAATCAGAGAGTCCTAGATAAGTAGGTTCAGAATCCCAGTCCAATGGGACTCTTGGTAATAGAGTTCTAGTCCAGTGGGACTCTTGACCGCAGTATCCTAGGTCATCAAGACTCATGATCAGCCAACAGATCAGGTAGGAACTTCTTATATGTGTGACCCCATAGGTTCGAATCTTAAGCCAATAGCACAGGAATCAATTTTCTATACCAATCAATGTGACCATCTAGCAATGGTACCCAACGTTCGGATAGGTCGAAAAGTCGCAATGCAACAATGACGAACCTCTGAAATATGATTATCGTATAATTCATATCCTTGATCATGATGCTCAAAAGGATGATCTAAGATTTACTGTCAACCCTATAATTCATCCATATTGTATTTCAAAATTTAGTGTCCATCATATGGACTATCCTGATCGAGGATTTGCTAAATTGAAATATAGCATTGCACTTGCTCTAACACTTAGGAGGATCAATCCCATCTTGACTCACACATCGATAAGTCAAGTACTTGACTGCACCTAATAGCCTTCCGTCACTGAATTAAAAATTCAGGTAGTCCGATACCTAAGTACAGTGAGTTGCTTGCAAGTACCGTGGTGGTCTCAAGTCTAAGGGATACTTATACCCATATTCTTCGGAACTAATCTTAATAGAAGAAAAGCTCCAGAGTTGGTCATGTTCAATACAGATGTACCCATATATCTCACTTGCATGCCATGCCAGTGATACTTCTTAGTTACGAGGACAACCAACCTATATGGCACACAATGATCTATACTCGATAAACGTTATCGTCCTAAATAATAACATATCTTTTGGTCATCAATAATTTAAGGACTAAATGACAAATCCTCCTTTATCAAATCTAGATAGTCCTAAGGATTTTATCACAATACAGTAGTTCGTTAGAAGACAACAAAATTTATGATGAAAAATACTAAAATAACTTTTATTATTTGATAATTCATATACAAGTACAATAAGTAGCACAACCGTCACTAGACTGACGATTAGCTTTGGGACATATTTCCAATAAAAAAATCATTAAGAATAATAAAATTGAAACATTCTATAAAAATTAAATTTTTCCATAAACCAAATGAAACATAAAGAGGTATCAAATACAAATATACATACATAATACAAGCTCCAGCAAAGAAATCAACAAACAACATATGCATTAGTAGACTAATGAGAAAGGTATCCCAGGCATGACCGGAGCTTAATGCATGATCAATGTTTCCCTCAAATTAAAATTTAAAAAAAAAAAAAGCAATCTCACATTAAATAAGCACGCTTCGTTCTTTCCTAGTGGTAGGAGAGACCAAGGAATATCTAATTATCAATTACCAGAACTGCCAGTGGGTGTAGGAGTGGGTACAGTGCAGGTCCGAGGAAATAAATATCCTAAGAATGCTAGAAGCAAGGATTTGAGTTTCCTGGATTTTCCAAAGCAGTTATGGTGCCCTAGATAAAAGTTTTCCACTAATAAGATCTAGTTACATGCTAAAAGTGCCCATCTCTAACATCCTAGGGCTAATGCCAACAAATAGTCTAGCAAAGTCCAACTGTCATTGACTTCAAGTTTGACCAACAGATCACCTGGCTTTTGAAAATAATATAATTTACTATATCGGAACTGCACTAATTTAATAACTCTATAGTGGCATTAGAGCTCTACATTAGCAAGATCATAAATTAGACTGCATAGTGAATGCATGGATAGGAAAATACCATATTGAAACACATGAACTAGCAAGAAAATGAGCAAGTGGAAATTGGCATAAACCTGAAGATATGTACTCGAAACAAAACAAAGAAGAATAAGAGCTAAGGAGTGAGAGTGGGACAAATAAATAGGAGCGATCTAGATCTCACTAATCTCGCCTTCCCAACAAACGCCTACATCAATTGTCATTGTCTTATTTCCCTTCTTCCCATCTCTCAGCAATGACACCACCCTATAGTAATTCCTCCTTGACAATTATCCATTTCACAGACAACAACGACAACGAGAAGCATTTCATCAAACACTATTAACGATAATATGTAGTTAACCAAACTGAGCCGAACAATAAGGTTATTCTATAATATATTCTAATTATCCTATCCCAGAGCGAGGGGTCGGGTTTCTTGGAGATGATGATGCAATCGATGAAGGCGGAGGAGTTGTCCATCTTCCAGTGGCACGCCAAGTGGATCTCATGGTGGCACTCGTACACGGTGATGGTGGTGCGGCAGGTGGCATCGTAGTGGGTGGAGGAGTAGTAGTAGAAGAAAGGCCTCTGACAGGGACTGCGGGCCACGGGCCGGGTGTTGAAAGGGTAGGCCATGTAGTCGATGCAGCGATACTAGTTGAGGAAGGTCCACATGGGCATCTCCATTTCTTGGGGCGACATCACCCCCCGCACAATCTGCACAACGAAATCCCACAAGACGGAGACCGTCCATAGGTGGTCGGCATCATAGCAGATGGACTGCTGGAAGATGGCCATGGAGTCGAGCTGGATGGGCCCGTCGAAGAGGAGGCAGAGCATGCCAGCATGGGAGGGGGCACTGGGGAAGACGGGCTGGACAACATCGAGGGGGTGAAGAGTGATGAGCTGGACCACGGGGTGGGCCATGAGGAGGCCGAGGAGGTCACCATAGATGTCGTACTGGTGGAAGCCCGGGTGGCAAGTGAGGGGGACACCAAGCTTGGCCATGCAGGCTTGGATGCGGTCATCGCTGCCGTAGAGGGCTGGGTAGTGGTGGAGGTAGCAGTCCTGCATGCGAGAGAGGGCGGCTGCCAGGGGCCGGCTGATGGCGAACCTCGCGCCACCATAGGCCATGGCGTAAGAGAAGTAGATGTTCTGGAGGTGACTCTCGAAGACGGAGCTGATGTATTATGGCTGGCGGTTGTCGAACTGAGAGGATGCAGACAAGGTTGTCGAGGACGAAGATGGTATCATCGTCGCCCATGATGAACCATCGGACATTCTGGAGACCTAGGCGGAAGGTCTTGGTGATGATGCAGGAGATGCGGATGGCGGAGCGGCTACCGTGGGATGCAGGCACCACCGCCAGGTAGGGGAGGAGGGGCATGCAGAGCTGCAAGGGGCGCGGGTGTGGGCACCGGCATCGGGGGCGATCGGGAAGGGGGTCACATGGAGCAGCGTCGCACGGCACCCGGGGGCTCACACGGAGCAGCGTCGCACGGCAGGGGGGCTCACACGGAGCAGCGTCGCACGGGACCCGGGGGGGGGGGGGATGGGGGGGGGGGGGGGTCGTGCAATTGAGAGAGAGGGAGAGGAGATTTAGGGCTGGATCTATTTCTTATACCCTAAAATTATGTAGATAACACTTAATTTTATAGTTATTTAAAAATTTAAAATATTTCATAAATATTTATAAAATAAATTATTTTAAAGAATAATGGATCATGATGAAATTTAAATGCATAGTTATGTAGCATATGAATCATGATTTCAAATTTAAAATTTTTAAAATTATTTTTTTTTTTGAAAAAAAGAATACTCAAGCAAGTCAATTTATAAAGGTCAAATAATTTATCTATTTTATTATTATTTTTTTCATAATTCTTACTCAAACTTTATTAAAAATGAAAAAACTCTTAAAAACTAAGAAGAAAATTCGTAATAACATATAAATTCTAGACAAACAACTACTAACAAAAGTAAACATTTATGAAATCCAATATTGATCATATCTCTCTTCAACAATGGAGCCTGAATTAGTTATATTTTTAGAGAGAGAGGAGAAGAGAGAAAAAAGAAGAGAGAGTAAACATCATGCTAATAGAAAGTTATATTTTTTTATTTTTTAATTAGCAATGAACTGAAATTTCATTGCAATTCAATTACAAAACCACTTTCTAGTGAGTTTTTTTAATTATTTCCAAATTAGCAATGAAGATGTAGCTGATTCAATTCCATTGCAATTTTTTTTGAAGAGAGAAAGAGGAGAGAGAAAAAGAAAGAGAGAGGGAACATCAAGCTACATAAAAGTTATGATTTTTTTATTTTTTTAAATTAGCAATGGATTGAAATTTCATTGCAAATCAGTTGCAAATCCGCTTTCTAGTGAGTTCTTTTATTTCTAGATTACCAACAAAAATATTATCATTTCAATTCTATTATAATTTCTTTTATTCTCATATTAGCAATGGAATAAATTCGGTTGTAAATCCATTATAAGCTAATCAAAAAAATTTACAATTTCTTTAACCAACTATTAGCAATGAAAATTGAGTTCGTTGTAAATCCTTGCTATATTCTATTACTAATCCATTGTAATTCAGTTGCCAATGATATGCAAGAACCTTCTACAATATTTAGCAACTATTTTTAGATCCATTTTAATTCTATTGTAAAATTTCTATGTCTAATCCATTACAAGTATGTTGTAAATTTATTTTTTCAATATTAGCAATGGAACTAAATATTCCATTATAAATCCATTGTTAATTTACAATGGATTATAAATAGATTCTATCTGTTGCTAAATTTTTATTATTAAATCGCATATTTCTTATAATATTTAGTTGCTAATCCATTGCCAATAATATGCTGGAACCTCCTACAAAATTTAATAATAGTTTTTAGATCCGTTGTTATTCCATTGCAAACTTCCTATTTCTAATCCATTGTAAATCTGTTGTAAATTTATTTTTTTGAGATTAGCAATAAAATTGAGCATTCCATTGTAAATCCATTGCTAATTAACAATTGATTAGAAATGGATTTTGTCCTTTGCAAAATTTTCATTATTAAACAATAATTTTCTTGTAGTGCATGCTAGTTTTATCAATATTACTAGAATAATAAAATTATTAATGCTAATAATATTTCAATTGTAAATATTATCTAATGCTACACTAAATAAATCATTTGATCTATTATTAATACTAATAATATTGATATCATAATATTAATAGTCACACTACACACTTTATGCTAAATCTTTGGCAAAAGATTTAGCGATCTCAAAACTAATGATAATGTTGCCCGAATGTAGACAACCCCGAAGAAGGGTGAATTGAATTTTTCAAAAAATTTTATAATTTTAAAATAAGTATGTGCACATTTAAATTGAGCTAATTGAGTGTGTTGTAGAAGTAATAAATCAAAACAAGAAATATCCTAAAGTAAATTAAGCAAAACAAAAATAAGCAAGGGCACATATAAACACTAAGTTTTATAGTGATTCGATGCCAAACCTAGCACCTATGTCTACTCTCCAAGTCTTCCTACCTAAAAATTCTACTATAATTCTCTTGATTATAGCATGATTATTTTAACTAGGCTCTAAACCAACCCAACTAATTATTTTAATGGGCTCCCAATCAACCAATTGATTTTACATAAGAAATCAACCCAAACCTCCCAACTAAGTCATCCCTAGACTTGGTCAATACAACATCTATTTATAAGCTTGGACAAGCTCATCCAACAAGTTTCTATCCAAAAAAATTTACAAAAAAAATAAATAAGTACAATGAAATAAATATCAAAATAGACAAAGCTCAAAAAAAAAATGAACTCATTGAACTGCAATAAAGTCGATGATGGTTGCTCTTTGAAGCTTGAACTTCTTCATTTGAATGAATGAGAGGCTCCTTTTTTATTGTTAAGGATATTTTTTTGGAAGTTCACTCAACTAATTACACTTGATTCCTCTATTTTTGGCTTGCTCAGAGATATTCAATGTCCTTATCAAGAATTTAATTTTTTCTCTTAGCTATTTCTTGAGTTTGAAAGCTTTTAAATCTTTTAAAAGAGACAAACTAGTTATTTCTATCCATTGAAGAATAAAAACTAGCCTTTAAAAATTATTTGAAACAAATCAAAATTTCTGCAGAACTAGTCATTGGAGCTGAAGTCAACTCGAGTGGATTTTGAGTCCCAATCCAAGGTCTTTAGGAGTCAGCTCGATGACTTCAAGAGTTAATTCGATGATTGCATTTAGAAAATCCACTATCTATCTTTCTTAAAAGAGTCGACTCGAGCTTTTCTGAAGTTGACTCGAAGCCTATGCCACTTGAAAAATATTTCCAAAATACTTCAAATACTTCTTCAACTTTAGAAATTATTTTTTTAAGTTTCTCCATATTTCTTTAAATGTTTAAGTTTATTATGCTCTTTATAAAATAAATTAATTCCTTCAAAAACATACATTCATTAGTATCATATTCAAAAATTTTATATTCATCAAAATCAATCCTAGGATCAATAATCTTCTTTTTTTTTATGATGACAAAACTTTGAGTATATGTAAAATAAAACATAGTATGTCTCTAAGATTTATAACAATTTATACCTAATTCATATGAAGTAAACAAGTAGATATATTGAGAGCATACTTCATAAACAAATCATAAAATATTCATGTTAGCTCAAGCATATACTCAACTTATCTTCTCCTCCTTTTTGACAGCACTAAAAAGCTTTATTTTCAAAATCATCTAAATCAAGATTGTATCAACATTTGAAAGTAAACAAATCATATCACTTTTAGCTCAAAAGATAGTTTTCATTAAAAATTGTTCAAATGATAGTCTCTTTTTTTCATAAATAGTTTCTCCCCTTTTCCAAAATATATCAAAAGATTCAAGAAAATAAATTTTATTCTTCTCAAGATTTTATAACAAAATTAATCTTAGAAACTCAAGGATATAAGCATGCAAGATCAAATTCAGTGCATTTCAAAATCAATGTATCAAAGCACTTTGAGTTCATGAGCTAATTTTCTTCAACAAAAATTTGGATTTAGCCACTATAGATATACTTAGCTAACTCTCTCTCTCCCTTTTTATTAAATTAAAATTATTCAAGATGAATTGCATTTGCACTAAAAATGTCAAATATAAGAGTTGTAATTTGATTTATGATATGATCAAGGGAAAAATCATAGTAAGTATTGGCAAGCATTGAAATACATAATATATAAAACAATTCAAGCAAATAGTAAGCTTCAAGTTTAACACGACATCAATAAAATTTTCATATTACTCCCCCTTTTTCTTTATAATTAATGCTCCCCTTTGTATGTGCCACTTAAAATTTTATGCTTTCTCCCCTTCTCATTCTATATTGCAAATTGAGTCATAAATGTAGCAAAACATGAAAATACATATTTCAAAGTATAAGAGTATATTTATTTCAAAAAATATTAGAGATTTTTAAAAAATAAAATTAAAACCCGATATAAGAATAATATTTAGTACAAGGAGCATATAAAGTATCACAAAAGGATTCATCAAAATCAATCCATAGCAAAAGAGCATTAAATACTTTCAGTTTTAACTAGTTTATTTATAAATTGATTCATTTTCAAGAATATTTTTTGGTCTAATTTGGATTGAATTATATTTCAAACCATCTATAAGCATTATATTTTTAGTAAATATAGAATAGGTAATTCTAATATTACCAAATGTCACTACCCCTTTATCTTTAGCTTCAAGGATGATGAATTGAGATTCATCTCCCATTTTGTGCCTCGAGTATCTGCTGTCCAAGTATTATCTCTTTTTTGATGTATCGGATGCTAGACACATCTGTAAAATAATTATTTTTTTAATTTTGGTAACTCAATTTTCTTGTATCCTTTAGGGTTAGCAGATATGATTTCTTTTGGAACTCAAATTATTTTAATCTTATTGTTATTTAATTTTTTGAAATCACATGAGTAAACTTTGTGTTCTAATTTTTCATAACGATGACATGAAACATTTGAAGATGTATTGGATGTAAATTTAATAAAAAAATTCTTCAAAAATTTTTGTTCTTATAGGGATTAAAACCAAGCTCGACTTTATTAAAAACAACTCTTTGACTACTTAGAATGATATACAACTTTTTAGAATTATAAGTAAATTTTTCAACAATAGGTTTCAGCTTTTCAACTTGATTTTTTAGATTTTGATTTTCCTTTAGCAAAGAGTTTTTTCTTGTAGAAAATCTTCTTTTTCTTTAACCAAAACTCGATTGCATCTCTTAAGGTCCTTGTTCTTGAAACCAAGTTTCTTAAATTCATCTAAGAGATCATAAAATGCATCATCTAACACATCACAAGTAAAATTCATGGAGTTTTTAGGAATTACCTCATTTTTTAATGCCACAAAATACAACTTGTTTACCTTTTTCTTCCTTAGTGCTTAAATCTTTGTTATTGCTCCAAATTTTCTTTTTCTTCTTCTTTTGTTGCTTAGCTCCCCCTTAACTAAAGCTTTCTTTCTTCTTTTTTGCTTCTTATTCTTCTTCATCTTCAGAAAGCTTTTGAATTTTTTGCTGATTAATGATAAGTCTTCATCTTCATTACCAGATTCTTCAACTTTCATATATTTTCCTGATTTGGGGACTTGAATGTTAATATTTTCTTTCTCTTGTTATGGTCCTCTTCATCTTGATTCATCATAGTCTGCTCGTGGGTCATTAGAGAACCCAAGAGCTCTTCCAAAAATAGTTAATTTAGATCCTTTGCTTCTTAAATAGCCGTTACCTTTGCTTCCTAAGATCTATGCAAAGATCTAAGAATCTTTCTCACAAGATCAGCATAAGTATAAGATTTTTTTTAATAAATTTAGACCATTAATAATATTTGTAAATCTTGAAAACATACTAGAAATAGATTCAAAGGATTCCATTTCAAACATTTCATATTTATATGTGAGCATACTTATTTTTGTTTTTTTTATTTTACCAATGTCTTCATAAATTATTTTTAATGAATCCCAAATTTCTTTAGATAAAAATATGTACATATTTTATTAAATTAATTTTCATCAGGAACACAATCAAGTATATTCATTGCATTTGCATTCAATTGAACTAATTTCTTTTCATTACTATTGTTGTCCAGCTAGACAACCCAAGAGGGAGGTGGGGTGTGGATTGGATTTTTAAAACTTAAAACAAATATGTGCAGAAATTAATAGATTAAATGCAGGGTAAAGGTGCAGTGAGAACTAAATGAGATATGCAAGCAAGAGAAAAATAATCACACGTACAAGACACTAACTTTTATAGTAGTTCAGTGCACTTCCAATACCTATGTCCACTTATCAAGCAAGTCTCTTAAAAATTTTACTATAATTCCTCAAGATTATAGTAGGATAGTTTTACCAGACTCACTATCCCCAAATCTAGTTGATTTTACATAGGTTCACCAACCATAACCTTTACATGCCTTAACCAAGACTACACAATCCAATTAAAAGGGTAGATTAACTATATCCCTTAGTTTCAGCCCCTGCTAAAACTAATTACACCAATCAAGTGAAATAGAAATTTTACAACAAAAGTAGCTCCTTGGGTGAGTTGATTCATTATCGTTGAAGCTCAATGATTGTCTCCTTCAATACTTGTAGTTAATGCCCTTGGAGAACTTTTCAATGCTCATAAAGGTCAAGAGATTGTTGGTTAGAAGTATGCATGCTCTTGTTTTCAATAAATGCTAGGATTTTCTTAATTTCTCTCAATGAATAGTTATCTTTTAAATATTTTTTCTTCTCTTTTATATTTGGAGTGTTTCCACCAAGTTTGAAATAATTGAAGTCCAAAAATATCTAATTATGATCATTGGAGATGAAAACTAGCCATTGAAAAAAAGAAAGATCCATTGTAGAACTAGCCATTAAAGGCTATCAGCGTATTTCGAGTTGCCTCGACTGATTACGAGTTGACTCGATTACTCTTCGAGTCTCCTCGACTGTTCCATGAGTCATCTCACACTTAGGTGCTAGAAAATTATTTTCTAAAACTTTTGCACCTCTAAAATAGAGTTGCCTCAGATCAGTTAGAGTCATCTCATCTGTATTTTTGACAGGGCTCAAAAAACCTTAGAGTCAACTTGGTCTCAGTGCATAGAACAAGATTTCTATCTCCTAAGATGGAGTTGACTCGGGCTGATTTCGAGTCGCCTTGATCCTGTGCCAAGCTAGCATTTCAGCATGCCAAACATCTTGGAGATGACTCTAAATCATTAGGAGTTAGCTTGAAATCTTTTTAAGGTCTTTTTTAATGAAATTTAACTTCAAAAAGTTGGTCTCATGGACTTGACTTGAATTACATTTGATTTCTTTCTTATCTTGATCAAAGAGCTCTCTTTTTTTCAATCTTTGGAATACTTATAAGAAAATTATCAGTAATCATTGCTCTAATGTTTGGTCATCTTAAAATTACTTACGGGGGTCAACAATCTTATCCTTTTCGATGATGACAAAATATTAAGCACTCCAAGAATAATATAATTAATATATATAATATGTATAATAAATACAAAGAATGATTATTCAACATAATGAATACATTCATTGAAGTGCTTAAGTTTTCAACTTTTCATCATTGCTCCCCCTTAAACTATGCTTGAGTTAAATTTTTTTTACATTTCCTTATTGCATTTTCTTACATTTTCTTCATTTTCTTAAAATTTCTTCTTTTCTCTTTTATATCTTTTTCATTTTCTTACATTTTATTCTTTTCTCTTTCATATTTTCTCCCCATTTTTGTCATCATCAAAATCACAAGAAGAAGATGTAAATGATAGAAAGGTATGAAACATTCATTTCATTGCAAATAGAGGAATTATATTAACATAAGTGCATATTGATTTATAAAAAAATAGCATACCATCAATATACACCAAACAAAAACATAGTTTCATAAAACAAAGATTTTATCGAAAAGAACTAGACCTAGTCTTCATCAAAAGAAAATTTGATGATAGATCTAGAAGAGAAATGAGGTCTGGTAGAGAAAAGATGATGGGCTACTCTAGAAGAGGAAGAAGGTTGAGAGGAAGATAAGGGAATCCAAGATCCAAAGTTTGCAATTCCTCCATAATGCACTGAAGAGTGGTGATGATCACTTCTATGCTAGTACACTAGGTAACTATATTCTCTTCCACCACTTTGGCAATCTTGGTAGTCTTCACAATCAATATTTCAAGTTGAGCCAAAGCTCCATGCCGATCCTTTTCTAAAATTTCTAGCCTCTGGGATATACTACTGATCTGCTGGCAGAGCATATCAACCTATCTTTCTAAGAAAATCCTCTACTCCTCAATACTTAACAAGATTTGATGCTTTAGATTAGATAACATTTTAGTGGTCTTTCTGGTGATCCACTCTACATCCTGCTCCACCAAACTATTTGTATTGAAATCTGGAGGCAAGTCTGGAACTTATCTATGATGATCTTGAGGGGTGCGAGGTGATCCAGGAGCATGAATGAGGGACCAGCAGTAGAAGGAGATGTTGGTATTGCTGCTGAGGGAAGAGAGGATCCCTATACCTTAGGTTCCATCTCAGTTATTATATCTTCATCTGATCTGGCCCATCTATTGTTGGGTAATATATCCTAAAGCCAATCATCTAGGTTGTAGATGGTTGAGCTGATTGTAAAATTATACTTAAATTATAAATAAATAAAATTATTATTTTGATAATTTCATCACTTTGCCCATATTTCTGTAATAAACTCTTCTATGATGAAGTCTTTAGGACTATTTAAACTCGACAAAGAAGAATTTATTATTTAGTCCTTAAACCTGTTTGTAACAAAATGATACGTTGTTACCTAGGATGACAACATTTATTGAGTATAGGTCGTTGCGTGTCATATAGGTTAGTTATTCTCTTAACTAAGGAGTATAGAGATACTGATATGGCATACAGGTAAAATATAGAGGTACATTTCACTAATTATGATCCAACTATGGAGCTTTCTGCTATTAAGAGTTGCTCACGAAGGATATGGATATAAGTGTTCCTTAGACCTAAGATCACCATGGTGACTTATAAGCAACTCACTATACTTAGGTACCAGACTATCTAAATTTTTAATTTAGTGATGAAAAGTTATTGGGTGCAGTCAAGTACTTGTTTAGTCAGTGTGTGAGTCAAGATGAGATTAATCTCTTCAAGAATTGGAGTAAATGCATCACTGTATTTTAATTTAGTAAAACTTTGATCGAGGTAGTTCATATGATGGATATTAAAATTTTGAAATACAATGTCAATAATTTTTCAGAATTGATAGTTAAATCCTAGGTCATCTTTTGAGCATTAGAGTCAAGGGGATGAATTATATAGTAACCATATACTATGATTCATGAATGTTGCGGTGCGACTATTCGACCTATCCGGACATCGAGTATCATTGCTAGATAATCACATCGATTAGTCTAGAAAATTGATTTCTTTGCTATCGACTTAGGATTTGAGCCTATGGAATCACAAACAATAGGAGTTTTTACTTGATCTAATGGCTGATCTAGAGTTCTAATGGTCTAAAACTTTATGGTCAAGAATCCTACTGGACTGGGACTTTATGATCTAGAGTCCTACTAGATTGAAACTCTACCTTTTTGGGTTTCATTGGATTGAAACTCTGAGTCCTACTTGTCTGGGACTCAATGATCAAGAATTCGACTAGTCTAGGATTTTGTGATTATGAGTTTCATTCATTTGAGACACTTTGATCAAGAGTCCCATTAGTTTGGAACTCTTCAATCAAGAGTTTCATGCAGATGAAACTCTATTGCCCAAACATCCATTCGATTGGTACTCTATATTTATTAAAGAATTAATTAGCAATTTGACTACTAATTAGCTTAATTTGATTAAGCAATGAGGATTCGATTAAATCTAATTGAATTTAATTTGATTGGATTTGACCTGATCAGGTCATAAGATGACCAAATCGCTATGAAAGATTGAACCCTGATTTGATCAAGAGCTGGATTTAGTTAATTTTTAATTTGATTAGATTTTAATTAGATTGGGATAAGCATAATCTAATTGGGTTTATCCTAGTTTAATTGATTAGGACAAATTGGTTTGGATGAAACCAATTTGGAGTAGCTCAAAATTAGTTTGAATTTCGAATCTCCCTTATGCCTAACTCTTTGACCCTTTGACCACTCTTTCTCTCATGCACATTCTAATTTTTTCCCATGAGTTTTCTCATGCAGAAAGAAGGTTTTTGGAGCCCCTTGACTTAGTCTTTGGCATTGAGATTAGATAAGCCATTTGCTTGAATTTTGAATTCAAGCAAGTGGTTGGAACCTCTCTAACTTCTAACACTTATCTCTTCCCTTCGCCACTCCTCTTTTGTCATGCTTTTCCTAAACATTTTGGGCATGGAAGCATAGAAGGAGAATCCTTCTGTGCATCAAACACCTAGTTTATGCATTGAGAAAGGATAAAGGGAGATTTGAATTTGAATTTGAATGATTGGTTGAAACAAGTTCAACCAATGCACCTTATCCTTTCCACACATTTTCCCCTCTGAATCACGCACATTAAAATATGATTTTTTTTGTGCATATGCATGGAGAAGAGTGAGGCTACATGAAAAGGGAAGATTCCCTCTTGGGTGAGTCTTCCAGAGGGTGGGGCGCTAGGTTTTGGTTGAGAGAAAATTTGAAAGAGAGAAAGCCTTTTGCGCCTACCTTTTCTTATGCCATTTTTATTTTTTTTATTGGTCTGCCATTCAAAAGAGATTTGGAAGTGGGTGTATGGTCGATAGGAGAATCCTCTCTTGAAAATTTGTTTCATGGAAAAATTCCAAAGAGAGAAGGCGTAAGAGTGTTTCTAAGCATTGGGGTTTTATAGGTGTGTGAAATCCTAGGGCTTGGACTCTAGGTTCGAGTGGAGACATTGAGCACTGTGAGTGCCTGATCACCACCAATATTTCACCATCACCTCATCATCCTCCATACACTATATTATGATCTTTTGGAGCATCCAAGAGATTGAAAAGAAGATCATCAATTAGATCGCCAAAGATCAGCCGTTGAAGGCTCTGACAAGGAGCTAGCATTCTGATGGAGCTGGTTGAGATTAGGAGCTCTATGTGGACCATCCATAGAGATTGGATAAGTATGTGGCTATATCATAACATGAGGAGACTTCTTTTCATGATTGTCAGATTATGGAGTTCAACTATCCGTGCACAGGTATTATGTTCTGAACACAAATTGAACGGCAAATATAATTTGCTGATTGAATGCATTTAATTTTTCATTGCATATATACATGTCTAGATCCATGTATAGGGTTATATGATCTGATCATAGCATAACTTAAATTAATATTAGATTAATTTTAACTTTTTCCATATATTTATTTTGAAAAAAATTTGAAAAGCATGCCTAGAATCCTGCATGATTTTCATTATTGGTATCAGAGTAAGAGTTGCTTGACATGTTTATATATTAATTAGAAAAATTAAATACTAGCATATTTGATATGTTTTGATCCAAACAACTTAGTAATCGAGGATGAATGAGCCATCAAACCATCCAAACATAAGAGATAAGTATGATTTAAAGGCCATCTCCTTCCATTTGATGGGAATCCTTTATGGTGGTAGGGGTGTCACCATGAACTCATTCATTAAGATGAATGATAAAAGAATTTTTTTTATTAAAATTATTTTAATATAAAAATTAAATATGAATAATTTTAAATTAGATTTAAAAGGATTCATAATCTAATTATGCTTTATTTTCTATTATGAAACTAGCAATAGGTTGCTGTTTATAAAATGAGCCAACCCATTTCTAAAATAAGTTGACCCATTTGGTGAACAAAAAATAGAAATTTTTTTTTAAAATTTAAAAATTATTTTTAAAATACCGAACCCTAATGCATCAGCCCAAAACTTAACTAAAAAAATTAAGTGTTCTCTAGTAGGATCTAGAATTATGAATTAAAGATCCTAAGATAAATATATAAAACTATGTAAGAAATCCAGAATTGCTTTGATACCAGATGTTTGCTCATCGTCCTAACATTACCTAGCTCGATGCCATGTCGTGGAAGCTCCTGATATTTAGCATGGACCACAGAAGACCTTTGACATTCTCTAAGATAGCGTATCATAGATCCATCACCTAGATCTATGTTGTGCCACCTTCCTCCTTAGGCTTGAGGGAGGTGCCCTCTCTCTCTAGGGCTTCTTCAGGAACCTAGGGCAACAACACTAGAGAGAAGAGAGAAGAGAGGTTAAAGGAAGAAAAGATCTATATTCAATCCACCAATGAAAATCTTAATATAACCTATGTATTTATACATAGCCATTAGGCCCGACCAAAAACTTCCTTGGCTAATCCAATACATGAAAGCACTCACCGAGCCCATGTACACCCATGTCTCCCATGCTCTCATCTCCTGGATCTAAATCTAACCCATACATGAGTTAGCCCTCTTAAGATCTCTCAAACCAGGCCTTAAGACTTATAGGATAAGTCTCTGTCCTAGCCACAAATAGACCCTCCGCATAGCTCTATCCAGGCAGTGAGTCGACTAACCTGAGACTAGGTCGACTTAATCTAAGACTGAGCTGACCTAATTATATGCCATGCTTATAGTCCTGAATGCACATCTCTCTGTTTGGCCTATCCTTTAAGACTTAGTCGATCCAATTTCAGACTGAGCTGGCTAACTTGCAGAAATGACCCTTTTAGCCATCTTGATTTTTTGACTTTAATTCCTTGCTCGATCTTGAATCTCAGGTCTCTGAAGCACCAACCAAACCCTTAGAATCCTTAGAGCCAACATTCTAGCTCCCATGGCCTTCTAAGGCTTGGGAGCACCATCAATCCACACAAACTCCACCTTGGTGCCCCAAGCCTTGCCAAAATCCCTCGATAATGCCCTCCTGTACAATCCTGCTGTTGATGCGCACCCTGACAGCACTGTGCAAACATTGCCTCTGCCTATCCTTTTTAACTATTATGCACCTTTGAGGCCTTTGGGATGACCGCCTCCACCGTTGAAGATCTATGCTTGCTTCTTGGCACCATTCTGGAATTGTAGGATCCCTTCTGCTTAGCAGCTGCATTACTTTCTCTAGACTTTCCTAGAGAACCTACAACATTTCTTCATCAGCACATGCTGTACCACCTGACATGATCTTCTTAGAGCTATGCCTATCCACCTGCACATGCCGCTTCACCTAGAACTGTGCATCATCGACTCTAATCCTCAGCTTTGAACTCATGCCAAATTTTCTCTCCACTTATGAAGCAACCACTGTGGAGCTCCACCTATATCCAAAGTTCACCTAATGCCATAGAAGCTGACTCTATCATCGAGTCTCTCAAGGTCAACCACTCAATGCTGCATTACTGAGCCTGCCACTATGCCTCGAACTCTATCATTGCCCCTTCAAACCCTTCGCACTCTATGGTCCTCTTCAAAGTCATCTCGGATACCTCCATAACCTGTGAGCACCTTCGAAATCCAAGAGCTCATCCAACTCTTCAAATCAGCAGTTGAACCTTAGGAAATTTTACCCTAGCCTTCTCCTTTTTTGCCCCTACACCAGCCATCGCCTTAGTTGTGCCTGGAGGAACTACAGCTCAAATCCTATCTTGGGCTCAGACCTACCTATCCCATCCCGAGGCTCCTAAGATTCTCTGGCTCTTCGTGAGACCTACTCTCGATCTTCCTGAGATCCCTCCTGACACTCTCTACTGAGATACCTCCCTCGATTGCTGCACCATCAAGTCTTTCTCAGCCCCATGCCTCCAGAAAAGTGTTACTACAGCACTCCAGCACTTCCTGCCTCATCTCTACACTACCTTCTGATAGGTATTCGGATCCTCTCTTGCTGTACATAAACTATCCGCCACTAAACCATGACTCTTCCTAGTGCTCCTGTAGAAGAAATTAGATCCAGGACACTTCCAACTACCTGAGACGTCCTGATGCTCCCTGAGACCTCTTGGCTCTCCCTAAGATCTGATCTCGATCTCCCTAAGATGCCCCTGACATACCCTACTGAGATACCTTCCTTGATTACTGTACCATCAAGCTTCTTTCAGCCTCTGTGCCTCTAAAAAAGCACTACTACAACACTCAAGTGTTCCCTAGCCTTATCTCTGTACCACTCTATAGCCATCCAATCCTAACCTACTGGACCTCCATGGATCATCTATCTCCATCATCCCTAAGGCTCCATAAATCTATGCTCTAATCAAACCACTGAATACATCTCTAACTACTTTCCTGCCTTCCTACAATCGAAGGACGTATAGTCACTTCTTCAACCTTCCTTCGATCATTATCCCTTGAAAAACCTCTCTTCAGCAGCTCCACACTGCCCATCTTCCTAAAGAATCCTAATGCTCTTTGCTGAGATACCTTCCTTGACTGCTGTATCATCGAGCCTTTCTCAGACCCGCATCTCTAGGAAAGCACTACTACAGCACTCTAGAGCTCCCTGTCTTGTCTACCATCATACACCTCGACCTTTCCATCAAGATCGATCAGCAAATCATGCACCCAAATCTTCCACCCCAAAAATTTTTTTTTTCGTTAATTCTCTCAGCCTCCACCTTCAATTTGCTGCTCCTGGTTCACCAAACCACAGCAATAACAAAGGTAGATCTGAGATATACTGGAGAATCCTTATGCAGATTTTTGATTTCTTCCTATATGACTTCTCCTTCGCTTCCATACATCATCAGGCTCTAATACCAAATGTAAGAAATTTGGTATCTCTCTGATACTAAATATTTGCACATCATCCTAGCATCACCTAGCTCTGATGCTATGTTGTGAAAGCCCTTGATCTTTAGCATGGACCATAAGAGACCTTTGACATTCTCTAAGATAGTGTATCATAGATCCATCACCTAGATCTATGCTGGAGCACCTCCCTCCTTGGACATAAGGGAGGCGCCCCCTCTCTCTAGGGCTTCTTTAGGAACCTAGGGCAACAACACTAGAGAGAAGAGAGGTTGAAGAGAGAAAAGATCTATATTCAATCCATCAATGAAAATCCTAATACAACCTATATATTTATACATAGCCATTAGGCCCGACAAAAAACTCTCCTAGCTAACCCAATATATGAAAGCACTCATCGAACCCATGTACATCCATGTCTCCCATGCTCTCATCTTCTAGATCTAAACCCGACCCATACATGAGTTAGCCCTCTTAAGACCTCTCAAATTAGGCCTTAAGATCCCTAGGATAAGTTTCTATCCTAACCCTAAATAGACCATCTGCAAAGCTCTGCCTGTGCATTAAGCTGGCTCAGTCTTAGCACTGAGTCGGCTAACCTAAGACTAGGTCGGCTCAATCTCAGATTGAGCCAATCCAGTTGTGTGCCATGCCTACAGTTCCGAACGCACACCTTTCTATTTGGCCTATCCTTTGAGAGTTAGCCAACCTAATTTCAGACTGAGCCGACTAACCTATAAAAATGACCTTTTCTGTAGTCTTGATTTTCAGGCTTTGGTTCCTTGCTCTATCTTAAATTTTAGATCTCTAAAGCACCAACTAAGCCCCCGAAATCCCTGGAGCCAATCTCCTGGCTCCTCCCATGGTCTCTTAAGGCTTGGGAGCACCATCAATCCTCACAAACTGTAGATTAAAGAGTTAGATGAATTAGATCCATTAATTGGATTAGACCTAAGGTTAGTTAAAGAATGGACTTAACTAAAGTAATTGATCAAATCTAACTAAATGTTAAATTAAATTAGGACAAGGACACTCTAGATTCAACTTCAATAATTATAGTTGGACAAGTTCATATTTTTAACAAGAACCAAGATAGACTTGATTTATGGCTAAGTGGTCCAGCCCAAAATTACTAGGTTGATCAAATTGAACCTAAATAACTAATTGCTATTTAAGGTATGTTTGGTAGTCTAAACCAATGATATTGCCATCCACAACATTCCAGGCATCACCTAGCTCTAATACCAAATTGTAGACCCATGATATCGCTCGAACGCCAATCATCCTTGACATCACAAGCATCGATACCATGTTACGGAAGCTCCTGATCTTTAGTACGGACCTGAAGAAATCTGTGACATTCTCTATGGACAGCAAACTATAGATTCAACACCTAGATCTATGCTTGGGCACCTCCCTCCTTGGGCTTGAGGGAGGTGCCTCCTCTCTCTAGGGCTTCTTCAAGAATCCTGGGGCGACAACTCTAGAGAGAAGAGAAGAAGAGAGACTTGAGGGAGAAAAGATATGTATTGATTCCACTCTTTTAAAAATCTTAATACAACCTATGTATTTATACATAGCTATTAGGTCCGACCAAAAACTTTTCTGACTAATCCAATACATGAAAACACTTACCAAGCTCATGTACACCCATGTCTTTCATGCTCTCATCCTTTGGATCTAGACCTGATCCATATATGAGTTAGCCTCCTTAAGACCTCTTGAACCAGGCCTTAAGACCCCTAGGATTAACCCAAACCCTCGCGTAACTCTGCCCGTGCACTGAGTTGGCTTAGTCTGAAACTGAGTTGGCCTAGTTCTGTACCATGCCAGCAGTTCTGAATGCTCAGCTCTCTATTTTGCCTGTGCTCTGAGACTTAGTCGATCCAGTTTTGGACTGAGTCAGCTAACCTGCAGAAAATTTTCTTTCTATAGTCTTGATTCTTTAACTTTGGTTCCTTGCTTCATCTTATGTTCTAGATCTTCAAAGCACCAATCAAGCCCTTGGAATCCTCGGAGCCATCACTATGACTCCTCCCGTGGCCTCCCAAGGTTTGGAAGCATCATAAATTCTCATAATCTCCACCTTGGTGCCCCAAGCCTTGGCAAATCACTCGGCAATACCCTCCAGCACAATCCCACTATCACTGCGCACTCGATAGCACTTGTGCAAACATTGCCTTGGCCAATCTTCTTTAGCTGTTGTGCATCTTTGAGACCTTTGGGATGACCACCTCTACTGCTGAAGACTTGTGCTTGCTTCTTGGAACCATCCTGAAATTATAGGATCTCTTCTTCTTAGCAGCTACATCATTTTTTTTGAACTTTCCTATAGAATCTATAATATTTCTACACCAGCACATGCTGTACCACCTAACACAATCTCCTCAGAGTTATGCCTGTCTACCTGCACACGCTGCTCCATCTAAAACTATGCATCACCGACGCTCTGAACTAATGCCAAATTTTCTCTCCACTTGTGAAGCCACCACTGCAGAGCTCCACCTATATTCGAAGTCCACCTGATGCTGCAGAAGTCGACTCTATCACCGAGTTCCTCGAGGCCAATCACTCAACACTACACTGCTGAGCCTACCACTGCACCTCGAACATCATCACTATTCCTTCGAACCCTCCACACTTTACGGCCCTCTTCGAAGCTGTCTTGGATACCTTCGCAACCCGTGGGTACCTCCAAAACCCAAGAGCTCATCCAACTCTTCTAAATCTAGTGATTGAATCCTAGAAAATTTCACCCTAGTCCTTCTATTCTATCCTTACACCAGCTATCACTTTAGTTGCACCTGAAGAACCATCCTCTACTTGAACTGCCACTCTCCCTGGTGCCCCTGTAGAGAAAACCTGATCCATGATACTTCTGGTTGCTTGATGCACCTGACACTCCCTGAGACCTCCTGGCTCTCCCTAAGACCTACATTCGATCTTCTTGAGATGCCTCTGACACCCTCTGCTAAGATACACTCCTCGGTTGCTGCACTACTGGGCCTCTCTCAGCCCCTGTGCCTCCAAGGTAGTGCTCCTATAGCACTCCAATGCTCCCTAGCCTTATCTCTATGTCGCTCTACAGCCATCCAGTTCTAACCTATTGGATCTCCATGGATCATCCATCTCCATCATCTCTAAGGCTCCGTAAATCCATGCTTTGGTTGAACCATTGAATACATCCCCAACTACTTTTCCGCCTTCCCATTATCGAAGGATGTATAGTCGCTTCTTCAACCTTCCTTCAATCATTATCTCTTGTGAAACCTCTCTTCAACAATCCAACACTATCCATCTTCCTAGAGAATTCTGATGCTCTCTACTGAGATACCTTCCTCAGCTACTGCATCGTCAAGCCTCTCTCAGCCCTGCATCTTTAGGAAAATGCTATTGCAGCACTTTAGTGCTTTCTACCTATCATATAACCATCATACACCCTGATCTTTCCATCAAGACCAATCAACAAATCATGCACCCAATCCTTCCACTCCGAAAAAATTTCTTCTTGTTAATCCTCTTAACCTCCACCTTCAACTCGCTGCTCTCGGTTGGTCAAACCACAGCAATAACAAAGATAGAGCTGAGACATATCGTGGAATCCTTGTGTAGATTTTTGATTTTATCTTGTACAACTTCTCCTTCACTTCCATGAACCATCAGGCTCTAAAACTTGGCTCTGATATCATATTGCCATCCACATGAAGAAAAAATCCTATTTCCTGGGTCAGGTTTGTTCAGATCTGATTGGATCAAGAGGGATATTTCAATTTTTTTTTTTTTAGATCTAAATCAGATATGAGACTCTTCAAATCTGATTTTATCAATTTGATAAAATAAAATAAAATAAAATAAATCTAATTTAATTATACCTTATTATGGATAATCCTATTATCCTATGATGATCCAGATGTTTGCCTGAGATTTTGGATGTAGCCATGTAAGCGCTTAGACTCTATCGGTATCCACTTGAGTAGGATCTGAAGATCTTCTCCTTCTCAATCTATCCTCCAAAAATCAGATCTGGATCTGATCTTGAAGGTCTTCAAAATGACTTTTGAAGATCAGCCATTGTCTCTTGCAGCAGTGCTGCCTTCTTCCATTTCTATTGCCTTTCTCTTGCTTGGATTGCACCAAACTCAAGCCCAAAATGTCTTGGATGTGGATAGGAGAGAAAAGACCTAGAGGTGGCATGGAAAGGGAGAGAGAGAAGCCTTATGGCATGAGCAAAGGGTAGAACCTATCAATCCTAGGTGCAGATAGGGTTTATATAGACCCTGCTGTGCCATGCAGTGCCATATCATCCTGACCAATCATGGCTCTTTATGCAATCAGATCTAAATCTGATTGATGGGATGACATCATTTGATCCAATTAGATTAGAGTCCTTCACAAACCTCCTTAGGTGGCACCAAGATCGATCAAAGAAGACTCTTTGGTGCCACCCAAATTGAAAGCATGAAGCAACTGGAGTCCTATCTATATGGGACTCCAAGCATGATCCTCATGGGGCGCATGCCTCCCTAGGTGTGCACCCCCTCCCTTTCTACTTTTTAGCAGGAGACAAAGCTCCATGTTCTCTCCTATGGGTGCATGATACATGGACAGATGTCTAAGTGTTAAAGGTCAACATTTGACCAAAGTCAAAAGATAAGATTTAGCAGATGATGAAAAATGGTAGGTGTTATCTTAAATTTATTTAATAAATTAAGATAATCCTTTTCTGATCTGGACAAGCTCTAATTAGACCAAATAATGATTTCTAAGGGAGCTTAAACATATTTAGCTTAGTCGAGACAAGCTTTAATGATTATTGAAGGCATGTGCTAGCATGATTTTTTTGAACCTAATTGAATCTTATTCAAATCAATTGAACTAGATTAGTCCAATTGATGAAATCTAGATCCAAATCCTTATTTGTGTGATCTAGTTAGGTTCAGTTCCATATGACAATTGGATACGTCGTGATCTCTATCATCGACATCATCGAAATACCTTCTGATGGATCAAAACTTTTTTGATTCAGACAATTAGTATAATCGATCATCCAAATTATTCTAATTGCTCCCAAAATCTACCAGTGACACATAGCAGCATATGGTGGCAACCCATCAGAACTAAAAAATGAACCTCTCAGTGTAGTTACTTGTGTGATTAAGTTCCTCTATCTTGACCCCTGATTGGTTTAGGGTTAAGATGATCTCATCAAACCCTAATTTCCATCATATGAATTAATCATTCGATTCAAGTCCAATATGAAAATCCTAATAGAAACTCTTTCTATTATTTCACTCTACCATGACCATGGGCTTATAGACTTGATTCTCATGATCATCATAAGGCCGCTTCACATCTACCGAGGTAGATAGATCTCCTATTGGTGCAATCCAATTCCTACAATAAACATGCTATAGCCAACATACACCTCAGGATTCCGAATGGCTAGGAGATTGAGTTATGGTGTAGTCAAAGTATAACATCCTTAAAAAAAACTACTGATGCACCTCAGGTCAAAGAACCAGACACACAACTACAGCTTCGAACCAATCATCGACGAGAAGGTAGACTTCCTCATGACTGCTCGAGATGGTCACGCTCAATGTCCTCATTCTCTAATGAGTACCTGTACTCTCGCTCCAATGTCTCTACACCACAAATTCAAGACTCATCTTTTCTAAAGATGTGATCATACACTAACTTTCTGGATCAATCACCATTTGCATGATGATCCTACGGTCAGGAGCATTTTATGAGTTAATGATGAAAATTTATGTTTTGAATTTTCAACTCTTTAAAATATGAACTATCATTATCATTAACTTAAGGGATGTATCACAGACACTTTCAAATACACATTATGATAGAAAATAATCTATTTTATTATTTATAGTCAAAATTATAATTTTATCCTTAGATGTGTATTATAAGTGTCAGCCAATTCTGGCTTCTAGCGCACACATATCTAACAAACTCCAACTTGACCTAAAGCGAATTGGCTATAAATCTAAGTCCCATCTTCTCAAGGTGGATTTTGATCTTTTGTTGGTCCAACGGCTTTATGAGTTGGTCTGCCATATTGTATGCAGAGTCGACTCTCTTGACCTCGACTAACCTTTCTCGAGGTAATCGTGGATGAGGTGATATCGTCGCTCGATGTGCTTGAATTTTTGATGAGACCTTGGCTCCTTAGCAAGGGTTATGATGCCATTATTGTCGCAATATAGAGGAATGGCATCCGTTGGTATCACTCCAACTTCTATGATAAATTTTTTGTACCAGAATGCCTTCTTTGTAGCTTCTAATACAGCGATGTATTCTACTTTTATGGTGGAATCTACTATCACTATCTGCTTGAAACTCTTCCAACTAATAGCACCACCATTACACATAAATAGACTCCCAGATATCGACTTTCGATCATCTATATTAGATATAAAATCCGAGTCTGTGTACCCCTGGACTTGGAGTTCTCCATTACCAAAAACCAACAATATATCCTTAGTTCTTCTTAAGTACTTAAGGATATATTTCATAGAAGTCCAATGTTCTTCACCTGGATCGATTGATATCTACTCATGACACTCATAGCATGGGCTATATCAGGTCGTGTACATAACATGGTATACATGAGGCTTCCTATTGCAGAAGCATAAGGGATCTTGCTCATGCGTTCAATCTCCTCAGGTATGTTGGGACACATTTTCTTAGAGAGATGAATGCCACGTCTAAAGGGTACTAATCCCCTCTTGAAGTTTTTCATGCTAAACCTCTTTAACACTTCCTCTATGTACATCTTTTATGAAAGACCTAGCATCCTATTCGGTCTATCACTATAGACTTTGATTCCTAGAATGAAGGATGCTTCTCCTAGATCTTTTATGGAGAATTCTTTAGATAACCATATTTTGACTATAGTCAACATGGGAATATCATTTTCAATAAGGAGGATATCATCCATGTATAGTATGAGGAAGACAATAGCGCTCCTACTGATCTTTTTGAAAATACATGATTCCTTCTCATTTTTGATGAAACTAAATAATTTGATCACATCATTAAAATGAGTATTTCAGCTCCGAGATGCTTGCTTAAGTCCATATATGGATATTTGTAGCTTGCATACTTTGTGATCAGCATCATTGGATGTGAAACTTAGTGGTTGTTTCATATAGATATGTTCCTCAAGGTATCCATTTAAGAACACCATTTTCATGTCTATTTGCCATATTTTATAATCAAAATAGGCTACAACAGCAAGCAATATACGGATGGATTTTAGCATAGCTACTGATGAAAAGATATCTTGATAGTCATGCCTTCGTGCTGACTATAATCTTTTTGCCACTAATCTAGCTTTGAATGTCTCTACATTTCCATCTGCATGAATCTTTCTCTTGTAGATCCATTTACACCCAATAGGTACTATACCTTCTGGTGGATCCACCAAGGTTCATATTTGGTTTGAGTGCATCGAGTCTATTTCTGACTTCATTGCCTCTAACAATTTCTTGAAATCGATATCTGATATCATCTTGTCATAGGTTTTGGGATCACCATGAACCCCATTACCTATGAGGAACATTTCCTCTACTTCCTCTAAAATAGTACCTAAGTACCTCTTAGGAGGATGGAAAATCTTTTTCGATCTACGAGATGGAGGAGGTAGTGATTGTATTGGCTCAACCTGATTTGGTTTCATGAGGTCCTTAGCTCGTTGCTCTTGTGAGACTTTCTCCTCGAGCTTGATCTACTTTCCAATACCGCTATCTTGAATAAACTATTTTTTAGGAAAGATGACATGCCGACTCATAATCATATTATGGTCTTCTAGAATATAGAAATAATATCCTAATGACTCTTTAAGATATCCAATGAATCAAGCTCTAAAGGACCTATATTCTAACTTATCTGTTTGTTGTCTTTTGACGTGAGCTGGACAACCCCAAATTCTGAGATGACTCGGACTTAGTTTCTTACCATGCTATATCTCATACGGTGTAGTAGGAATGATTTTAGAGGAAACCCTATTCAGTAAATATATAGCAATTAATAGACTATGTCCCCAAAAAAAATCAGAAAGGTTTGTGAAGCTCATCATGGATCGGATCATATCTAATAGGATTTGATTTCTCCATTCTGAAATTTCGTTGAGTTGAGGTATTTCAGGTGGAGTCCATTGAGAGACTATGCCATTTTGCTTGAGATAGTCCAAAAATTTTTGACTAAGGTATTCACCTCCTCAATTTGATTGAAGAACCTTAATGGATTTTTTAGTTTGCTTTTCGACTTCATGTTTGAATTTCTTGAACTTTTCAAAAGCTTCAGACTTGTGTCTCATAAGATACACGTACTCATACCAAGATAAATCATCGATAAAGGTTATGAAGTAATCAAAGTTGCCTTTGGCTGACACATCAAATGGGCTGCATACATCAGTACGTACTAGGACAAGTAGATCTATGGCCCTTTCCCCATGTCCTACAAAAGAGAGTTTAGTCATTTTACCATGAAAATATGATTCATAAATTGGATATGACTCAGAAGTCAATGGACTCAATAGCTCGATTTTCTCCAATTTGTTAATCTTATCTTCTGCTATATGACCAAACCTTAGGTGCCATAGATATCTATCATTTGGACTATCCCTGGGTCATTTTACGACATTCACATTTTGCTCGATATTAAAGACAGATACATCAATATGTAACTGGTAGAGACCGTTAATGAGGAAACCACTTGCAATTTTATTTTTTTCCTAAAGAATATTATAATGGTCCTTAATAAAACTAATTACATAGCCTTCTTGTGCTAAACATGAAATATAAATTAAATTCCTGCTTGTAGCAGGCACATAATAACAATCCCTTAGTACTAAATCTAAGCTAGACGGTAGTCAAAGGGGATAGATTCCCACGACTACAGTAGTAATCCTTACTCCATTTTCGATACATAGGATCATCTCACCATCCCTCAGCCTCCTGCTATCCTCAAGACCCTGCATAGAAGTGCACAAATGAGCACTAGAATCAGAGTCAAGTATCCAACTGGATGCAGAAGAAACCATAAGGTTAGATTCAATAATAAGCATACCTCCAGAAGGATCTGTCTCTTTTTTATTCTTTAGGGTGGCCAGGTATGTAGGGCAATTCTGCTTTCAGTGGCCGTTAATATTATAATGAAAATACTTTTCTTCGTCAGCGGCCTTCTTCTTTAGCTCTGTCCTTCTTTTTTTTTCACCTTCCATCTTCTGCCTTTTCACAGACTTCTTCTTCTTTCCAAAAGACTTTTTCTTGGAAGAAGTCCATTCCATAGCAAGTATTGAGCTTTTAGAACCTTTCATAGAAAGCTCAGTAGTAACCAACATATTCATAAGTTCGGCCAGAGTATTCTGAAGTTTGTGCCTATGGTAGTTCATGATGAACTGCCCATATGCATCAGTCAAGGATTGTAGAATTATATCATTTTGTAGATCCTGGTCTAACTTCACTCCGAGCTTTTTAAGCTCTTTCAAGTTCTTGATCATCATTAGATAATGATCTTGGACTGACTGTCCATCACGTATTTTAGCCTTAAAAAATTATTTAGTGACTTGATATTTGGCTGTGCGACTTTGTTCACCAAACAACTCTTATAGATGAGCCAACATTTGGTGAGTAATCTTGATATCTTCATGCACTAAAGCTCATCAGATATCAAGCCCAACATGTAGTATCTGATCTTGTTATCTTCATCCATCCATTTGTCAAGAGATGCTCTCTATTCAGCAAACGAACGGGCTGGTAATGTGGGGGGATCCTGATCTAATACATGAGTTAACTTCTCAAAATCCAAAATAATTTTGAAGTTTTAGAGTCAATCCTTGTAATTGGGTCTGATCAGTCTATGGGTGTCTAAGATACGAGCTAGTGGGTTGGGTGCATACATTTTTTTTCTGTAGAGAGTCAAAGTTTCTAGTTAGATTTTTATAATTAAGACTTGATCAATTTATTTAAAATTTAATTTTTAAATAAATTAGCTCCCACTATTTTCTTTGGATCCCTACACTTTCTCTGTAGAGATACAAAAATCTTCATGATTAATGATTTCTAATGGGTGATGCAATCCCACCAACTGACTCATCACCTCACCTAACAGTTATTAATGATTGGTTAGCCAATGAGTGAATAACTCTTGTCCAATGATTCTCTAATCATGATGCACCTAAGCTCGATCTCTAATTCATGAATCTCACCATATCTGAAATATTGATACACTCCTTAGTTAAGTCAGATCCACCATTTGTACAGATTGGATTTCTAATTGAGTCTCTCATCGTATCTAAAATATTGAGCCTAATCCATCCTCCAGTCCGTAGCATCCAATGCCCAATAGATATGGTTGTATCTTTTCGGTGCAACCGATCCACTGTGACCAATCGAGAACAATCAACCCCAGAAAGGATCTGCATATCTATAATGGTGGAAGATCTTAGACTTAATCTTTTTTTAGAAAGATTTGATTTAGGTCTCTTTAAACTTGACTTGACATAGTCATAACCATTATGACTAACCTAGTGGCATGGATTAGCTCGGATCATTAGCCACCTTAGATCAGGACTGAGTCGATAAATATGGCTAGATAAGTGAGACCAGTGGAAGGGATATGCCATTAACTCGATAAGAATGCATTCGAGTTGAGTAGCTCCTAATTAAAAATCAGTCGGTCGTATCTGCCAAACTTACCTTAGACACCAAATTATTGAGTCAGAACCAATCGGATTAGCCTACAATCCAGAATCTAACCACTGAGCCCAATTAGGTCTTAACTTGATCGATCACTCATGTGACTCGACCTTGATCCAGACTTAATCTTATTAGGCTGGTCAATTTAAGCACTCTTGATCCCATCTAACCAACTCTTAATTTGGTTTGATCAACTGCTAGACCTAATTGAGCTACCTAAGCTCGAATCCAATTTTATGAATATGTCTTAGATCTAAAAATTCTTAATTTTAAACCTAATATATTTTATAATCTTAATTCTTAATTAAGTTTAGAATTCATAAATAAAATATATAAATAAAATTCTAAGGTTTCAGGATCTAGGATTTTACAAAAAATAAGTTTTTGATTTCTGATTAAGGATGAACATGAAGCACCCCTACACAACATAAGAACATCCCATCGAATGGAAGGAGAGGGCCTTTAAACCCTTCTTTATTCTTATGATTGGACGGCCAAGGGGAATGCCTTAATCAGAAACATGATGAATCTACAAAACTAGTTAGATTTACATCATATATCATATATAAAAATTGATCTAACTTAAAAAAAAAAATATTTTGCATACATCTCATGTATCATATCATGCATATTTTTAGATCTAAATTATCTCATAAATATCTAAAAAATAAAATTTAAAATTGATCATATCAAAATAAATTTAGTCAAGATAACTTTATAGAACTATTCTACAACTAATCTAAACATGCATCTATCAAATCTCATATGAACAAAATTAAATAACTTTATTTTTTATATTTAATTTTAATATTTATAATATAAAAAAATAATAAATAAATATATTTAAAAAATTATAATTAATTAAATTAAAATTATGATGATGCTAAACTACACATAGAATAATTCTATTCCTAGTTTACTCATGCATCTCATACATTTTAGATCTAGATTATTTAATTTTTTTAATTTTTAATTTTAGATCTAATCACATCTAATATGACATCTAAAATTATCTAATTATTAAATTAAAAATATAATAAAATTAGATCTAATTAATTATGAAAACCTGGCTCTGATACCAGTTGAAGAAAAAATCCTATTTTCTGGGTCAGGTTCATTCAGATCTAATTGGATCAAGAGAAATATTTTAAAAATTTTTTCTCTTAGATCCAAATTAGATCTGAGACTCTTTAGATCTAATTTTATCAATCTAATAAAATAAATTAAATTAAATTAAATTAAATCTAATTTAGTTATATCTTGTTATGGGTAATCCTATTACATTGTGATGATCCTGATATTTGCCTGAGGTTCTAGATGTAGGCACGCAAGCACCTGGCCTCCACTGATATTCACTCAAGTAGGATCTGGAGATTTTTTCCTTCTCAATCTATCCGCCAAAAATTAGATTTGGATCTAATCTTGAAGGTTTTCAAAATATCTTTTGAAGATCAGCCATTGTCTCTTGCAGCAGTGCTACCTTCTTCCTTTCTTGTAGCCTTTCTCTTGCTTGGTCGCATCAAACGTGAGCCCAAAAAGTCTTGGATGTGGATAGGAGAGAGAGGACCTAAAGGTGGCATGCAGTGGAAGAGAGAGAAGCCTTGTGGCATGAGCAAAGGATAGAACCTATCAATCCTAGGCGTAGATGGGGTTTATATAGACCTTGCTATGCCATACAGTGCCACATCATCCCGCCCAGTCACAACTCTTTGTGCAATCAGATCTAAATCTGATTGATGGAATGATATCATCTGATCTAATTAGATTAGAGTCCTTCACAAATCTTCTTAGGTGGTGCCAAGAGTGATCAAAGAAGACTCTTTGGCACCATCCAAATTGAAAGCATGAAGCAACTGGAGTCCCATCTATATGGGACTCCAGGCGTGATCCTCATGGGGTGCATGCCTCCCTAGGTGTGCACCCCCTCCCTTTCTACTTTTTAGCATGGGGACAAAGCCCCATGTTCTCTTCTGTGAGTGCATGATATATGGGCAGATGTCTAAGTGTCAAAGGTCAATATTTGACTAAAGTCAAAAGATAAGATTTAGCAGGTGATGGAAAATGGCAGGTGTTGTCTCAAATTTATCTCATAAATTAAGACAATCCTTTTCTGATCTGGACAAGCTTCAATCAGACCAAGTAATGGTTTCTAAGTGAGCTCAAATATATTTAGCTCAGTCAAGATAAGCTTTAATGATTGTTGAAAGAGAACATTAGGGTCAATCGTGTGCTAGCATGATTTTCTTGAACCTAATTAAATCTTATTCAAATCAATTAAACTGGGTTAGTCTAATTGATGATATCTAGATCCAAACCCTTATTTGTATGATCCAGTTAGGTTCAGTTTTGTATGGTAATGGGATATGTCGTGATCTTTATCATCGACATCATTGAAACATCTTTCGATGGATCAGAACTTTTCTGATTCAGACAACTAGTATGATCGATCATCCAAATCATTCTAATTGCTCTCAAAATCTATCAGTGACACCTAGCAACATATGGTGGCAACCCATCAGAACTGAAAAATGAACCTATCAATGCAGTTATCTATGTGATTAAGTTCCTCTATCTTGAGTCCTGATCAGATTAGGGTTAAGGTGATCTCGTTAAACCCTAATTTCCATCATATGAATTAATCATTCGATTCAAGTCCAATGTGAAAATTCTAATAGAAACTCTTTCTATTATTTCACTCTATCATAGCCATGGGCTTATGGACTTGATTCTCATGATCATCATAGGATTGCTCCTCATCTATCGAGGTAGATAGATCTCCTACTGGTGCAATTCAATTTCTACAATGAACATGCTATAGCCAACATACACCTCAGGATTCTGAATGGCTAGAAGATCGAGTTATATTGTAGTCAAACTATAACACCCTCAAGATAAACTATCGATGCACCTCAGGTTAAAGAACCAAACACACCACTACAGCTTCGAACCAGTCATCGACGAGAAGGTAGACTTCCTTATGACTGCTCGAGAAGGTCACGTTCAGTGCCCTCGTTCTCTAACGAGTATCCATATTCTTGCTCCAGTGTCTCTACACTATAGATTCAAGACTCATCTACTCTAAAGAAGCGATCGTACACCAACCTTTCGGATCAATCACCATCCTCATGATGATCCTACGGTCGGGAGCATTTTATGAGTTAATGATGAAAATTCATGTCTTGAATTTTCAACCCTTGAAAATATGAACTATCATTATCATTCACTCAAGGGATGTATCACAGACACTTTCAAATACACATTATGATAGAAAATAATCTATTTTATTATTTATAGTTGAAATTATAATTTTGTCCTTAGATGTGTATTACAAGTGTTAGTCAATTCTGGCTTCTAGGGCATGCATATCTAACACCACAACATCTTAGGCATCACCTAGTTCTAATATCAAATTGTAGACCCATGATATCGCTTGAACAACAATCATCCTTGATATCATAAGCACCAATACCATGTTGCGAAAGCCCCAGATCTTTAGCACGAACTTGAAGCAACCTGTGACGTTCTTTGTGGATAGCAAACCATAAATCTAACACCTAGATCTATGCTAGGGCACCTCCCTCCTTGGGCTTGAGGGAGGCACCCTCGCTCTTTAGGGCTTCTTCAAGAACCCTGGGGCGGCAACTCTAGAGAGAAGAGAAGAAGAGAGAATTGAGAGAGAAAAAATCTGTATTGATTCCATTCTTTTAAAAATCCTAATATAACCTATGTATTTATACATAGCCATTAGGTCCAACCAAAAACTCTCCTGACTAACCTAATACGCGAAAGCACTCACTGAGCTCATGTACACCCATGTCTCCCATGCTCTCATCCTCTGGATCTAGACCCGACCCATACATGAGTTAGCCCCCTTAAGACCTCTTGAACCAGGCCTTAAGACCCCTAGGATCAATCCAAATCCTAGTCCAAAATAGACCACCGCGTAACTCTGCCCGCGCACTGAGTCGGCTCAGTCTCAGCACTGAGTTGGCTAAGTTCCATTAGGTCGGCTCAGTTTGAAACTAAGCCAGCCCAGTTCTATATCGTGTCAGTAGTTCCGAACGCTCAGCTCTCTATTTTGCCTGTGCTATGAGACTTAGCCAATCCAGTTTTGGATTGAGCCGACTAACCTGCAGAAAATTTTCTTTCTATAGTCTTGATTCTCCAACTTTGATTTCTATCTTCACCTTGTGTCCCAGATCTTCGAAGCACCAACCAAGCCCCTGGAATCCCTGGAGCCATCCACGTGACTCCTCCCATGCCCGTCCAAGGCTTGGGAGCACCATAAATCCTCATAAGTGATTTTTAATTGGAAGCTACTTGCATTGATTCGATCTTTGATGAGTTAATGGCATTTCCCTTCCACTAATCTTACTTACCTAATCGACATGGTCGATTAGAATTTGATTAGATCACTTGGTGATTTGAGCTAACCCATTTCAATCAGTAAGACTGAATTAGATGCCCACGGACCGAATTTGATCCTAGTTCTCATCTATTGACTTGGTGAAGTTAGTGGGAGGATTTGACTTGATGAAGTCAGTAGGAGTAAATTGGTCCGTGTCTTCTCTATCCTTAAATCACATGTAATCTAAATTCTCTAAATTATTAGATCCTTAAAAATAATAAAGTTATGGAAATAACTGAGTCATAGTCTTTCATTAAGGTGAATACTAATGAGTCCAATTTTTCATGTGGACATTGGAGGTGCCTTACACTTGGTGTTCATTTGGATATTGGAATTATTGTCCATCAAATGATGATTAGATTTTGCTCTCTGAATGATGATTAGGTTGGCTAGAGCTTTCTTCGAGCTTAGTTTTTGTTCATTTGATACACCAAACTCAATCATGTTAATGGTTGGACCTAACTAGATCTTTTCAGTGGAGGCAGTAGCCTACTGAATTGGTTTCTAGCATAAAATTAAAATACTGAGTATTATTTAGAGAAATAATTAATTGTGAACCTACCTACAGATGCACACGGGTTAGCCAGAGCTTTTCTTGGGCCTATTTGTAGTCTATATGGATTCCAGTATCCACTAAAGGGTTAGTGTAATTTCTCAAATTGGAGGTAGAGGCTACCAATTTGAAAAAACAATAGAAGAACCTTTAGACAAAAGTCCAAATCTTTAGGATTAAATAATTCGAGTACTAATAAGATCTTATATTTTTCTTTCAGATAAATAAAATGGCTAGTATAAGTCTGCTCCATTCACTATTGGATAGTGATAAGCTTATAGGATCGAATTACGAGAAGTCTAGTATTGATCCTAATCAAGCAGACCTGAAGAGGAATGGTCCTCTTGACTCGAATAGGCTAAACAAGAGAACCAACAAGAAGTTGCTGGGTAAGGCTGTTATATGATAATACCTTGCAATTTTATTATTTGTGATATATCTATCTGGATATTAGATATCGAAAGTCCAGTTCATATATGCAACTTGTTGTATGGACTTCAAATTGGTAGAAAATTTAATGATGGTGATAGATTCTTAAATGTTGGGGATGGAAGTAAAGTTTCAATCCTAACATTAGAAACTCTTGAGCTTGTGTCCAAAACTAATAATATCATTTTAAGTGATTATCATTATTGTTCATCTTTTATGATGAACATAATATTTATTAGGCTTTTGACCTAGGATAGTTATTATTTATCAATAAAAAAAATTATTATATCATTATGAATGATGTTATATTAATATGAGGATAATTAAAAAATAGCATTTATGTTTTATCATAGCCTATTAGTATCATGTACATGTCGAACAAATGTTCGAAACTAGATGATGTCAACGATACTTATCTTTGGCACTATCAACTCGGTCATATAAATAAGAATAAGATCAATAGATTAGTTAAGGAGCGTATCCTTGACATCGATGATTATGAATTATTGACTGTATGTGAGTCTTGCCTTCCTGATAAGATGACCAAATCACCTTTTACTGAAAATGATGAACAGGCCACGAATTTCTAGATCTAATACATATAGATGTATGTAGATCTATGAACATATGTGCTAGAGGTGAATTCTACTACTTCATTATATTTACTGTTGACCTATCGAGATATGGATACGTCAATCTTATAAAGAGTAAATTCGATTTGTTTAAATTATTCAAAAGATATTGCAATAAGGTAGAAAAATAACTTGAAAAGAGTATTAAAACTCTTCAGTCAGATTGAGAAGGTGAATATCTTTTCAATAAGTTTTTGACATATTTAGGAGAGAATAAAATTTTTTCATAATGGATCCCTCTTGAAATACCACAGCATAATGGTGGATCTGAAAGGAGGAATTAAATCTTGTTAAACATGGTTCGATCCATGATGAAATTTACAAGTCTATCGATTTTATTTTGGAGTTATGCACTTGAGACTGCTTATTATGTTTTAGATAATGTTTCGAGCAAGTCCGTTGCAAAGACTCCATATGAGATATGGATTGGGCGTAAATCGACACTCTCTTACCTTAGGATTTGGGCATGTTCGGCCTATGTCAAATATTTATAGCCAGAAAAGCTTGGACCTAGGTTTGATAAATACTTGTTTATAGGATACCTTAAGAAAACTAGGGATTACTATTTCTACCTTACTGAAGAGCAAAAGGTGTTCACCAGCAATAAGGCAATCTTTGTAAAAAAGAAGCTTCTTATGGAAGGAACAACTACATCTAATGTTGAGCTTTATAAAATTTGATAGGTGAAAGAACCGCTATGTTCTGATGAATCTGCAGAACTAGATTTGATAAGTTCAAACCCAGAGCCTATTGTAGATGCACTCTTGAGGAGATTTAGTAGAGTACCACATCAATCGGATAGATATTATAATTTCTTAGTATGGGATGATGATTATAACATCCCAAACTAGCAAAATAGTGAATTTAAAGATTTATATTCATATATGTATGGCATGATAATTTATTCATGGTATATTTGAGCCATTTAAGTATAAATTTGATTATCTATCATTTCGAATCTTGAAAATTTTCTAAGTCTGAAAGCTAGCTTCTGTATGGAGAGCAAAATATAGATTTTCTTGATATAAAAATTAACGATAATTGATCTTTAAGTGTTGGTGAGTTGCAAAATGATTTTTAGCAAATTATGAAAACCCTTTAATCCATTCATTCTGAAGCAAGAATATTTTAAAAGTATCGAATTTAAGAAAATTTAAACCAGAACCTAAATTTTGGAATCTTACTCTTAAGGATTTTGATTTTTTTGATAGTTTTATTGATTTCAAATAGGAAGGTGTTCCTTATTTATATTTATATTTTATAAAAATATATAAATAAGTAGAGTATCAAGCGAGCCACTAAGAATGAGTAAAGCTATGAAGAGAGTATCAAAATAAAAGTTTCAGAAACTCAGAGGCTTGAGAAGTCTTGACTTGAACTCAAGACGTCTCCAATTTTAGGCTACAGAATCCAAGTTTTTATTTTCTAAGAGCGAGACATCTCGATGTAGAATCAAGAGATCTCGGTTATGTTGAGACATCTCGATCTGAAAGTAAGATGTCTCGATTTGCAAAAGTTTCTTGGAGCAACTATTAACTGACAATGTTTCAAGTTGTGAATTTTAAATCATTTTAAATGGGATGACTTGGCTGCTGGGCTATATAAAGAAATAGCTAGGAAATCATTTGGGCAACACTTATTAAGACTGAAATTGGATGAAAAATTATGGGTTGACATCTAGCAACTCTTTTTCTTAATTTATTCTCTCGTAAAATAAAAAGCCACTGGTTCTTGTTATAGTTGTTTTGAGCTCTAAATCTAAATAGAAAGAATCGAGTGAAGGAGAAGAAAAGTTGCTGAAGTTAAGAAAGCAAGGAATCTATTTTGGCTGATAGTAGTACTTAAATTACTTGAGGAAGGAAAAAATGTTCTCAAACAGTGCTTTAAGGGTATCAAGTATCAAGATGGAATAATAGCTAGCTTGAGGTGAGTGAATTCTATCTATCCATGATATTTTTCTAAAGTATTTTGCTATGTACAAAGATTTATTTGAAAAGCAAGATGGTCTCCTAATACTTTGCAAGTTATGTTGCTTTTATATTTATATGGTTTGAGAAACATCAAAATAGGAAAGGTTTTGGATGGCTGATGTATATTTCATAAATAAATATGCATGTATTTTAAACAAGCATGGATAAGAGTATGGTTTCTAAATAACTTCTATGTATCGCATATGCAAGTAATTATGCATACAATTCTGATAGCATGGCTTTCAAAATTTTAAATGTTATACAGTGATATCTATTGTGGTTTCCTCTCTTATATAGTTAATTTCTGTTTCAATACCGCAGAGGCCTATTGATATTTATGTGGTATATCAACTACTCATGAGAGAGTTTGCTAAAGGGCTGCTCATATGAGTGTGTGGAATATTATGGTTGATTGATTGCTCATATGAGAGTGTGCTAAAGGACTACTTAAATGAGAGTGTGTGGAATATTATGGCTGATTGACTGCTCATATAAGAGTGTGCTAAAGGGTTGCACATATGAGAGCATATGGAATATTGTGGCTGATTGACTACTCATGTAAGAGTGTGCTAAAGGGCTGCTCATATGAAAGCATGTGGAATATTAGGACTGATTGACTGCTTATGTGAGAGTGTGCCAAAGGAATGCTCATATGAGAGCATGTGGAATATTATGACTATTTGACTATTCATGTGAGAGTGTGCTAAAGGGCTGCTTATGTGAGAGTGTATGAAGTATTGTGATTGTTTGACTGCTCATATGAAAGTATGCTAAAGAGCTGCTCATATGAGAGTATGTGGAGTATTGTGATTGTTTGACTGCTCATGTGAGAGTGTGCTAAAGGGCTGCTCATATGAGAATATGGTTATGAGGTGGATATTCATTTGAAACTCTATGGAAACATGTGGCTATGGTATCATAAATGGTAAGCAAAGGATTGTGCTTTATCAGAACCTTTTATGTGATTCATATTTATTTTATTCAATTATTTAGTAGCTTATTCATATATGCTATGCATTGTATTATAATAAGTATAGTAAGTTTTTCATTGATAGTTGGATACACTCACTAGGACTTTAGTCTCATTATGTGATTTTATATTTTTTTCTCTTAGCACATTAGAGCATCTTAGTTGGCATCAGCATAAGGAAATTTGTTATCAGCATTTTGGAATTTTATGTTGTATGTGTTAGCTTATAAGAGCCATACTTTTGGAGGAAAGTTTGGAATGTATATATTATGTATTTTTAGCTAAATATAAATGCATGTATTTTATTGTTAATACCAGATGTATTAAGCATAGTTTGATAAATGAAAGATTGAGATGGTGTTGTTAGATATGGAGAAAATTAGAAATGCTCGTACTATGATTTTAAAAGATTAATCAAATTCTTTGATAGGAGGTGATTAGTGATATTGCAGCTTAGTTACAGTATAGAAATTCTTTTAACCTTTAGATAAGAGTGGGGTATGGCATCATCACTTGAATTTAGGGGTGGAGTGTTGGAGTGTTACAGTGATCCTATTGAACTTGACGAGAATGATGAGGATCTGATCATGTACATGGATGCCATGCAGAGGTCTGACTTTAAAAAGTGGCTGGAAGCTATGAAATCCAAAATGGAGTCCATAAAGGTCAACAATATATGGACACTGGTTGATCCACCTGAAGGAGTAAAATCCATTGGATGTAAATAGATTTTCAAAAGAAAAAGGAATGCAGACGAGAAGGTGGAGATCTATAAAGTCTATTTGGTAACCAAGAGATATCATCAGCATTATGGTATTAACTATGATGAGATATTTTTTTCAATGGCAATGCTCAAGTTCATTTGGATTATGCTTGCGATAGTAGCACATTTGAACTATGAGATCTAGTAGACAAATGTGAAGGCAACTTTCCTAAATGAAGAGCTGAAAAAAGAGGTGTATATGATATAGCCTAAGAAATTTACATCCATAGATGAGTTCAAGATGTGCAAGCTTCAGAGATCCATCCATGGATTGAAGCAGGCATCTCGAAGTTGGAACATACATTTGATAAAGTGATCATAATGTATAGCTTCATTAAGAATGAAGAGGAACTCTATGTGTATAAATAGGCTAATGATTCTATAGTAGTATTGTTGAAAATATGTCCCAAAGCCAATCGTCAACCTGTTGATAGTTGGACTATACATTTATAATTGTATATGAATTATAAATTAATAAAAGTTATTTTGACATTTTTTTCATCATAAATTTTATTATCTTCTAATGAACTCCTATGTTGTGATGAAGTCCTTAGGACTATCTAGATTTGACAAAGAAGGATTTGTCATTTAGTTCTTAAATTATTCACGATCAAATGATATGTTGTTACTAAGGATGACAACATTTATCGAGTATAGGTCATTGTATGCCATATAGATTGGTTGTCCTCATAATCAAAGAGTGTTGAGATACTGGTATGGCATGTAAGTGGGATGTATAGATTCATCTATACTAAACATGACCAACTTCGAAGCTTTTCTCCTATCAAGATTAACTCCAATGGAATATGGATATAAGTGTCCCTCTAACTTGAGATCACCATGGTGACTTCCAAGTAAATTACTATGCTTTAGTGCCGGACTACTTGAATTTTTAATTCAATGATGGAAGATTTCTAGGCGCAGTCAAGTACTTGAGGAGTCGATGCATGTATCAAGATGGGATTGACCACTCCTATTTTTAGAAGCTGTGTACAATTATATTTCAATTTAGCAAAGCCATAGCTAGGGTAGTCTTAGTGAGGAGTCATGGGACTAATTGCTTTAAGACAGGACATTGACGTATTTACTAGGGCTGACAGTCTAATCTTGAGTCATCTATTATATAGAGGTCATAGGGATGAATTATACGGTAACCATATTCCACAGGTTCATCGATGTTGCATTATAATAAATTCAATCTATCTGAATGTTGGGTATCATTGCTAGATGATCACATCAATTGGTACAGAAAATCAGTTTCTATGCTACCGACTTAGGATTCAAACCTATGGGGTCACACATAATAAGAGTTACTACCTGATCTGATAGCTGATCTAGAGTCCTGATGGACTAGGACTCTGAGTCCTACTCATCTAAAACTCTCTGATCAAGAGTTTCACTAGTTTGGAACTCTATGATCATGAGTACCATTCGTTTGGGACACTGGGTTCAAGAGTCCTACTAGATTGGGACTCTTTGAGAGTTTCATAGTGATGGAACTCTATTGTCTAGACTTTCATCTGATTGGGACTCTATATTTATTGAAGGATTAATTAGCAATTTGATTATTGATTAGCTCAATTTGATTGAGTGATGAGGATTTGATCAAGTTTGATCGAATTGGATTCGATTGGATTTGACCCAATTAGGTCATGAGTTAACCTAATTGCTGTGGAAGATTTGATCCTGATTTGATCAGGGGCTGGACCAAATTAATTTTTAATTTGATTAGGAATTAAATAGGTTGAGTTAAGCCTAATTTGGTTTGATTTAATCTAGTCTAGTTGGTTTTGAATTAATTTAGTTTGGCTGAAACTAACTTGGACTAATTCAAATCCTATTTGAATTCAAACCTCCCCATGCTCCACCTCATGTTTGACTTTTCTACCTTGCCCATGCCCACCTTTGTTTTTTATGTAAGTTTCTCTCATGAAGAGAAGGAATTTGTGCTCTCTTTCTTTCTCTCTTTGACCTGGTCAAGTGTTGGACTAGTTCAAACTTTTTTTTGAATTTTGAATTCATAGAGGTTGGTTTGGTTGAAACCTCTCTCTCCCTCTTATCCTTATCTCCACACCCTTCTTTCTTTTTGGTCATCAATTTGTTCTAAGAAATAGGCATGCATGTAGAAGGAAAGTCCTTCTGCATATGAAATAAGTGGTATGGGCATTGGAATTGGATAGGCTTGCATTTGAATTCAAATACTATAAGTTGGTTGAAACTAGTTCAACCAATCTTAACCTATCCACTCCACATGGCATTTCCACTTATTTTTCATGCAATAAATTATGAGGATTTTTGTGCATGAAGCTAGAGGGGATACCATTCTGTGGTAAAAATTTTAAAGTGATTGGGAATTGGATTTAGGTGAAAAAAATATTGGAGTGAAGGTGAGTAGGGTCCTATAGCACTTTATTTTTCCTTCATGCCTTTATTTTCTTCTAATTTTTATCTCTAAGAATATCTAATTTTTAGATAAAATCTAAATAGAGTTTATAGATTTGAAAGTCATCTTTCCATAAAAACTTATTTTATTGAAAAACTCCATATAGAGAGGGCGTGAAAGGATTTTTAGTGCGTTAGGATTTTTGGGCCGAGTGAAACCCAAGATTTGGAAATTTAGATTCAGATGGAGAGATCGAGTGCTGTGAGCATCGGATTGCCACCAAACTTTGTACATCATCTTAACATCCTCCAACGAATGAGTTATAATTTTTTAGAGTATCCAAAAAATTAAAAAATGAATGATCGATTGGATCGATCGTGATCACCATTGAAGGCCCCATCAAGAAGCTAGTACTCCAGTGGAGATGATCGAGACCAGAAGCTCCATGTGGATCAACCGTAGAGGCTGAACATATGTGTTGCTATAGTGCAACACCAGAGCATTATCCAATGGATTTAGGTTGTGGTGATCAACTATCAATGAAAAGGTATTGTGTTTTAAACACATAGATGTAGTAAATAGTTTACTGCATAGTTTTATTTTTAGATCTATATGAATGCATGCATATTATGTTTAAATCTTTAGTATAGAATTTAATATTCTAATATGATCAGTAGATAATTAATTAGATTAATTACTTTTTTTGCTGTATTTTTACTATTTTTAAAAAAAATTTCAAAAGTAGCACTGCAAACCCTGCACTGCATCCTTCAAGTATTTCTTATACTGTATGTGGATGATATTCTCTTAATCGAGAATGACATTCCTACATTATAGGGAATAAAAGTTTGGCTATCATTTCAATTCTCTATGAAGGACTTGGGAGAAGCTTCTTACATCCTAGGGATGAAGATCTATAAAGATAGATCTATAAGATTACTTGGGTTATCTCAGTCCACATACATCGATAACATGCTGAAGTGGTTCAGCATGATAAATTTTAAGAAAAGCTATCTTTTGATAGGTCATGAAATTTTTCTCTCGAAGATGGATTGTCTGACAACTCCTTAAGAGAGAGAGCATATGAGTAGAAGACCATATGTTTTGGCAGTGGGTTCTATTGTATACGCCATGATGTGTATAAGACCAGACATTGTATGCTCACTAGAGATAGTGAGTAGATACCAATCTGATTCGAATGAGAATCACTGGAAGGTTGTAAAGATAATCCTAAAATATTTAAGAAATACTAAGGACCAGTGGCTCACCTATAGAGATGCTGACTTGAAACTTATGGCATATATTAATTTTAGTTTCCAATCAGATCAGGATGACATCAAGAGTGTGTCAAGTTATGTGTTTACCTTGAACAGTAGAATGGTCTGCTGGAAGAGTTCCAAGCAGCATACTATTATTGATTCTATATAAAAGATAGAGTATGTCGCGGCATCTAATGCTGCAAAAAAAGTTGTGTAGTTGCAAAAATTTATCGATGAACTAGGAGTGGCACCCTTCTTGGATGGTTTGGTTCTGCTTTACTATGACAGCACTAGAGCCATAGCTCAAGTGAAGCAGCCAAAGGCACATTAGCGCACCAAGCATATTCTCTATCGCTACCATCTTGTACGAGAGATCATGGAATAAGGTAACATTGATCTTTAGAAGATCGACAAAAAGGAGAACATTGCCAACACATTAACTAAAGTCATCAGAATCCAAGAGTTTGACAACCACAAATGGAAGATGGATATTCGATACTATTTTGATTGGCTTTAGTCTAAGTGAAAGTTTGTTAGGTAGTGTATCTTAAAGCCAATCATCTAGGTTATAGATAATTGAGCTGATTATAAAATTATTCTTAAATTATAAATAAATAAAATTATTATTTTGATAATTTCATCACTTTGTGCATCTTCCTATAATGAACTCTTCTATGAAGTTCTTAGGACTATTTAGACTTGACAAAGGAGGATTTGTCATTTAGTCCTTAAACTTGATCGCGACCAAAAGATATATTGTTACTTAGGACAACAACATTTATCAAGTGTAGATCGTTACATGCCATATGGGTTAGTTGTCCTCTTAACCAAGAAGTATGGAGATACTAGTATGGCATGCAGGTAAAATGTTAGGATACATTTTACTAATCGTGATCCAACTGCAAAGCTCTTTACTATTAAGAGTTGCTCGTGAATGATATGGGTATAAATGTTTCTTAGATCTGAGATTACCATGGTGACTTGCAAGCAACTCACTATACTTTGATACCAGACTACCTAAATTTTTATTCAGTAATGTAAGGTTACTAAATGCAGTCAAGTACTTATTTAGTCGATGTGTTAGTCAAGATAGGATTGACCTCTCCAAGTGTTGGAGTAAATACATCACTATATTTCAATTTAGCAAAATTCCGATCGGGATAGTCTATATAATAGATATTGAAATTTTAAAATAGAATGTAGATGATTTTTCAAGGTTGATAGTTAAATCCTAGGTCATCTTTTGAGTATTAAGATCAAGAAGATGAATTATATGATAACCATATACCACAGCTCATGAATGTTGCGATGCGACTATTTGACCTATTCGGACATCGAGTATCATTGCTAGATGGTCACATTGATTAGTACAAAAAATTTATTTCTGTACTATCGACTTAGGATTCGAGCTTATGGGGTCACACACAATAGGAGTTCCTACCTGATCTAATGGTTGATCTAAAGTCCTAATGGTCCAAGACTCTATGGTCAAGAGTCCTGCTGGATTAGGACTCTATGATTGGGAGTCCTATTGGATTGAAACTCTATCTTCATGAGTCCCACTGGACTAGAACTCTGAGTCCTACTTGTCTGAAATTCTATGATCAAGAGTTCCACTAGTCTGGGACTCTATGATTATGATTTCATTCATTTGGGATACTTCGATCAAGAGTTCTACTAGTTTGGGACTCTTCGATCAAGAGTTTCATATAGATGAAACTCTATTGCTAAGACACCCATCCGATTGAAACTCTGTATTTATTGAAGAATTAATTAAAAATTTGACTATTGATTATAGCTTAATTTAATTGAGTGATGAGGATTCAATCAAATCTGATTGAATTTGACTCGATTCGGTTTGATCCAATCAGGTCATAAGATGATCTAATCGCTATGGAAGATTGAACTCTGATTTGATTAGAGGCTAGACTTAATTAATTTCCAATTTGATTAGATTTTAATTAGATTGGGTTAAGCCTAATCTGATTGGATTTATCCTAGTTTAATTGGGTAGGACAAATTGGTTTGGATGAAACCAATTTGGACTAGTTCAAAATTAGTTTGAATTTCAAATCTCCCTTGTGCCTAACTCTTTGACCCTTTGACCACTCTTTCTCTCACACACATTCTGATTTTTTCCCATGAGTTATCCCATGCTCAAAGAAGGTTTTTGGCACCCCTTGACTTGGATTTTGGCATTGAGATTAGATAAGGCATTCACTTGAATTTTGAATTCAAGCAAGTGGTTGGAACCTCTCTAACTTCCAACCCTTATCTCTTCCCTTCACCATCTCACTACTTGTCATTAAAGCAACAAATAAAGATTAAGCTCGATTTTAATTTTTAGAACAGTGATGAGTCAGGTGTTGATTTTCTTAGGGATTGAAGACTAAGTTATGTTCAATTTTAATTAAAAATAAATTTTTTAATTTAATTTTAAAGTAAAAATTTAAATAAGTAGATTAAAGAGAGCAAATTAAGAGTTTAATAAATTAAAAAAAATAAAAAAATAAAAACTTAATTACTTAGGATTTTTGAGAATTAATGAGAATTATTCTAAAATTTTGAATCCATCTTCTGTATGGTTGTGGTAATTCTTTTTAATATAAAATTTTATTATTTTTAAAAATTTAGTTATGATTATAATTTATTTTTTTAGAATATAAATTATATCTCTTGATAATGATCCATCTCTATGAAATCATAAATTATTCAATACTTTAATTCTTAAAAATTAATAACATAATTTTTAATGATTATTTTTTAAAATAAATTATTAAATTAAGTATGAACTATATCTATCAATCATAATCTATCCTAATGAATATAATTTATTTAGATCTTTAATTAATTAAAAAGCATGTCAAATAATCAGGATCTGATGCATAAAAAGATAAAGTTTATTAAAAATTGAGCAAGAGAACATATTTGCATAAAAAGTAATTACAAAAGATATAAAAAAAATTACAACCCATGTTAGAAGATTTCATCTATTCTCCCAAAATCTAGCTCCTTAGCCATTCATGGTTGACGTTCTGCTCGCTCCCGGCATTTTCAGAACTCCTTTGATTGAAGGTTGGAAGAAGAAAGAAGGAAGAAAGGAGGAGAAGTAAGAAAAGAAGAGCTTTTTTTCTATTTTTTTGGCTTAGAAGACTTGGTCTCAGGCTATGGGAGTAAGAGTATTTAAAAAAAGGAGGAAACAGGGTCTTTAGAGCAATTTTCAGAGTCAAAATCTGAGTTTGGATTGATTTTAAACACACTGAAGCTTCCTGGCTATTGGATCTTGATCAAACGGTCCAAAATCAACTCAAAAACTATCAAGATTAGCTACTTAAACCCCTAATCAAGCCTTTAGATTAATTCTGGCTGTCAGATTTCTACCTTGATGAATTTCCACCATTTGATCGTGCCAAATCACTTCTAAAGTCCTTAATTAGGTTGGAATGAATATTTGTCATTGGATGCATACCGGGAGTGATGAGGACTATCGGATCATGCAAAACTATAACCATAGACCGCCATGGACCAGGTGCAATGAAGACCGCAGCCAATCAAAAGTCAGCATGCTTGATAAAATGACCAAAATACCCTTATACGTCATGATAAAAATGCTATAGACCTCTTAGCGGTCCAGGTCTTGCACGTGGCATGCACCAATTGGCCGCGCCTGCTAATCTAGATGATCCACACCCATTCCATGGACTGGCCAGTCGATCCACCGTGCATCGATCTATTTTTTTATTTTTCTTTTATTTTAAATTTCTGGACTTCATAACTTTTCCATTTTAGCTTTAATTTGAGTAAAATTTATTCCATTAGAACTCATAAATTGAGCTCTTCGCATTGATGGACTTTTTTCTTATAAAATATTAATAAAAATATTATTTTTTTAAAATAAATTTTAATTATTATATATTTTAATATTTTTATTTAATAATTTATGATAATTATCACACCTTCCAACTTATGTTTTACTCATCCTTGAGTAAAAGAAAACGTTAGAAGTATATACTGACTTGATAAGATGTGAAAGTTTCATCAGGTTACCTTAAAGTCAATTGATACCTAGTCAGAGATTTAAGAAATACATCATTGGATTATTAATTTTATCCCTAATAATGGTTAAGTGAAGAAAATAAAATTTTAGAGCTTTTCTTTGACCAATTCTTCATCTTTATTTTTTAAATCCTCTACCTTTAGGATGGACTAGAGTTTTTTTTTTTATATAGCTAGTGCAATATTTTAATCTCTTAAGCTTTCTATCTAATACTTGTGGTGAGTTTTGGATCAATGACTTTCAAACCAGTTGGCTTTAGAGCACTAGATGTAGAACACCCTTCGAGCTTACTGACTCGAGTTAAATAGACTATAGATTAAAACTAACTGTATAACAAGCTTCTTCATATTGCCTACCTTTTGATGCAAATAATATTGCTTATTTAGGCAACGGAATCCGATTACTCGATGGGAGACCAATATTTAGAACTTGATATTTATTTCTCTCTCTTTTTTAATAATAATTTTTTTCACTAATACCCATGTAAAGTAGATTCTTTATTGAATATAGGCTAGAAGAAGGTTTTAGAATTACTCAAAAAATTACTTTATTCTAGATCTGACTATTTATTAGATTTTTTTAATAATTTGGTTCTTAGTATTTCAAAAATTCTCTAAATAATTAATCAATCATTGATTAAAATACCTGAAAAACTTCAAATCGACATGAAATCAAGTACATAAGACTAATTATTATCATACTTATGCACTTAAATTTTTTTTATTTATCCTTTCTTCCAACTTAATTTTTATTATCCTCAATAGAGGAAAGAAATATAGTATAATAAATGATAAAAATAATAAAAAAATAGTTCACTTGATAATATATTCTCGGCTCGGTCTGGGGTTTATTTATTCTTCATCCAGCATGGGTTTATAGTTCTCCCCCAACTTAATTCTAAAAAAATATAAACTAAAATTTTTAAAAAAATATTAAATGTAAAAATTTTGGTTGCCTCTCAGTAAGTGCTAAGTTTAATGTCTTCAACCAAACTTGTCCAAAAATTAATCTAAGTAGATCAGTTTGTAAAGAACCATAGCTTCTTCATTAGATTCATGGGTAGTTCCAAGAATGGTTTTAGTCGTTGTCCATTAACTTTAAAAGTAATACCATTACTTAGATTTTCAATCTCTATAGCCCCGTGTGAGAAGACTTCTTTAACTATATATGGTCCAGTCCATCGAGATCTTAATTTATCCAAAAATAGGTGTAGCCTAGAATTATATAGAAGAACCTTTTGTCTAGGTGTGAAAAATTTTTTATTAATTACTTGGTCGGGAAAAGTTTTAGTTCTTTATTTATAAATTTTGACATTTTCATAGGCTTCATTCCTTATTTCCTCAAGTTCATTAATTTATAATTTTCTCAGATCACTAACTGCATCTAAATTCATGTTTGGTTGTTTAATGGCCTACATTGCCTTATGTTCCAATTCTACCAGCATGTGACATTATTTACCAAATACAAGTCTATATGAAGACATTCCTAAGTTGATCTTGAAAGCTATACAATATGCCCATAGTGCATCTATTAGTTTTAAAGACCAATCTTTCCTATTGGAGCTTACTGTCTTCTTTAGGATCAACTTGATTTGGCGATTAGAAGCTTCAACTTGCCCACTCATTTATGGATGATAGGGTGTAGCTAGTTTATGGGTAATGTTATACTTCTTCATCAGTGATGCAAAGGATCAGTTGCAGAAGTGTATTCCGCGATCACTGATAATAGCTCTAGGAGTATCAAATCAAAATAGGATTTTTTTTAAAAGAAATTTGATAATAATTACATTATCATTGGTCTTGCATGGTACTGTATCTACCCATTTGGATACATAATCAATGGCTACTAAGATATATTTATTCCCAAAAGATTTTGGAAATGATCCCATGAAGTCTATTCCCCATACATCAAAAATTTCTATAATTAAAATTGGGTTTATAGGCATCATATCTTTCTTTGTGACCTTACCTATTTGTTGACATCTAACACAACATTTACAATATTCATAAGCATCTCTAAATAGGTTGGGCCATCGACATTGGAGTACTTTAGCTACAATTTTTTTAGCACTAAAATGACCATCATAAGCTTGGTCATGGCAAAAGGATAAAATGCTCCTAACTTCTCCATCTGGGATTCATCTTCTTATGATTTGGTTAGGACATTATTTTTGAAGGAAAAACCTGATTTTTCGGTCCAGGTTTGTTCAGATCTGATCAGATCAAGAGATATATTTCAAAAAATTTTACTCTTTGATCCATATGCGATCTGAGATATTTCAAATCTGATTATTATTATTTTAAAAATTAAAATAAATTTAGATAAATTAAATCAGATTTAATTTACCATGAAGGGTAATCCTATTACCCGTTGATGATCCTATAAGCAGCGGAAGGTTCTGGATCTAGCCACCCAAGTGCCTGACCTCTATCGGTATCCACTCGGGCTGGATCTGAAGATCCTCTTCTTCTCAATCATATCTCCAAAAATCAGATCTGGATCTGATCTTCAAAACTCCTTTTGAAGATCAGCAGTTGTCCTTTACAGCAGCGCAGCCTTCTAGCTTTCAGTCACCTTTCTCTCGTCTGGATCACACCAACTAAGGTCCAAAACTTCTTTTGGATGTGGAGAGGAGAGGGAGAAGGTGGGTTTGGTGTGGAGGAGGAGGAGAGAAGCAGCCATGGGGCGTGGAGAATTGCTATGCTCTTTGAGTTGGGCGCAGGGTCTTATTTATAGACTAAGCGTGATCCAACTCCTCTTCTTCCCAACCAATCACAACCCTTTGTGAAATCAGATCTAAATCTGATTGGTGGGAATAGAGTCCTTTGGATTCCTCCTTAGAGGGTGCCTAAGACCAGTCAAAGTTGGTTCTTAGGAAAACTCTAATTGGAATCCAAAAAGGAGATAGAGTCCCTGTCCAACAGGGACTCTGGGCGCCTCCAACTTGGCATACGCCACCCTTGCGTGCGCCCTCTCCTTGCCAGGTTCTGGCAGGGAAAGGCCCCCACCAGCTCTCCAATAGGTATATGACACATGGACAAAAGTCAAAGTATCAATGGTCAACATTTGACCAGTCAAAGGTCAACTTTTGACCAAAGTCAAAGACAAAAATGGCAAAGTGACCAAAAATGGTAGGTAATGTTTACAAAATAAGACAATTATTTCTGACTGGACAACCTCCAGTCAGACAAATGAAGGCCTCTATTGAGCACAAACTCCTTTGGCTCAGTCAGGACAACTTATTTATGATAGTAAAAGAAGAACGTTAGGTTCAATCGAGTGCTAGCACGATTTCCTTGAACCTAATTGAATCTCATTCAGATCAATTGAACTAGATCAGTTCAATTGATGATCACCAGATTCAAACCCTTGTTTGTGTGACCCAGTTAGGTTCATTCTATATGGTAATGGGATATGTCATGATCTCTATCATCGACATCATCGAAACTCCTTTCGATGGATCAGAACTCTTCTGATTCGAACAGCTAGAATGATCGATCACTAAATCATTCTAATTGCTCCCAAAATCCACCAGTGACACCTAGCAGTATATGTGGCAACCCATCAGAGCTGAATGCGAACCTCTTGTGCAGCTACCTGTGTGAAGCATCCCTACACTCCCTCTGTTAGAGATGCGAAAACTCTACGATTAATGATTTTTAGTGGTGTTGCGTCTTCACCAACTGACTCATCACCTCATCCTAATAGTTAGTGGTGATGGGTTAGCCAATGACGTAGTGAACAACTCTTGTTCAATCATTCTCGTAATCATTGGTGCACCCCAAACTTGTCTCTAATTCATTGAATCTCACCTATCCAAAATATTGATCCACTTCTTCAGTTAAGTCAGGGGACCCACCATTTGCACAGACTGATTCCTAATTGAGTCCTCTTACCGTATCCAGAATATTGAGGCCCAACTCATCCCTCCAGCCCTGCATCCCAAGTGCATAATAGACATGGATGGCATCTTCCTGTGTGCAATTGAACCAATTGTATCCAGCCGAGAATAATCAACCCTGGAAGGGGCCGCCACATCTACAATGGTGAAGACCTCAGAGCTTAATCTTTTTTCTTAGGGAGAATTGAAATTCAGTCTCATTAAACTAGACTTATTTATAGTCATAACAATTAATGACTTAACCTATGCAGTGGGTTAGCTCGGATTAATTGACCACCTCAGATCAGAACCTGTCGCGATGTCAACAGATATGCCAGAGAGGTGAGATCGGTGGAAGGGAATATTGCACGTTAACTCGTACTGCAAAGAACGGTATTCAGATCGGAGTAGCTTTTAATTAAATTTCAGCGGTCGTATGTGCCAAATTATCTTAGACACCAAATTATTAGTCAGAACCAATTGGGTTAAGCTTACCTAATCTAGACTCTAAACCTGCTGAGCCTAATTAGGTCTTGCTTTAACATGACCGATCTTGTAACCCAGACTTAAGTCCTATTAGGCTGGTCAAATTTAAGCATTGTTGATCCCCTCTAACCAACTCTTGATTCGGTTTGATTCAACTGCTCTTAACCTAATTGAGATACCCAAGCCCGAACCTAGAATTATGAATAGGTCTTAGAATCTAAAATTCTCAATTTTAGATCTAATAATATTTCATGAATCTTAATTTTAATTAAGTAGGCTTCATTAAAATTAAATATCGCACAAAAATGCCTAGGGTTTCGCAGAAAGTAAGTTTTGGATTTCTGATTAAGACGAATGCGCAGGCACCCTAACAACGTCATAGTAATGCCCCATCGGATGGAGGAGAGGGCCTTTAAATTCCTGTCTTCATTCTTATGACCCGGACGGCCAAGAGGAAATATGGCCTTTAATCAGGGACATTGGCAATACATACAAAATAGTTTTTAGATCTAACATATATCTAGTATACAAATTTAGATCTAATCATGGCAATAATTTTGCATACATCTCATGTATCAAATCATGCCATGTTTTGCAATTCTTAAATTATTCTTCATAATAATCTAAAAAATTAAATTTAAATTAATTCTAATCAAAATAAATTCTAATCTAGGATAATTATGTAAACTATTCTACAACTGTCTAACATGCATCAATCATATCTCATATGATATTTTAAAATAAAATAATTTTTATTTTGCTATTTGTTAGATGGTTATTATAACCATTATAATATTCAAAAAATAATAAATTAAATTTGATCTAAAATATTATTTAATCAAATTAAATTAAAAATATACAGACTATTCTATAGAACTATTCTATTTTAGAACTAGTCATGCATATTTTCTAATTCTTAGATCAAATCATTTAATTTTTAATTTTTGCTAATTTTAGATCTATCACATCTCATGTGAACATCTAAAAATATTTATTTTCTAATTAAAATAAATTTAAAATTAGATCTAAAACCAACTTTTAGAAGCCTGAGCTCTAGATACCAGTTGAAAGAGAAAACTTTGTAGGTTTTGGGATCATCACCATGAGCACCATTACCTACGAGGAACATTTTCTCTACATTCTCTGAAATAATACCTAAGTATCTTTCAGGGGGATGGGAAAATCTTTCCGATCTACGAGGTGGAGGAGGTAGTGTTCTTATTGGCTCAACCTGATTTGGTTCCAATTGGTCCTTAGCTCGTTGTACTTGTGAGACTTTCTCATCAAGCTTAATCTGCTTTCCAATGCTGCTATCTTGAATAAACTATTTTTCAAGAAAGATGGCATGTCGACTCACAATCACATTGTGGTCTTCTGGAATGTAGAAATAGTATCCTAATGACTCTTTAGGATATCCTATGAATCGAGCTCTAAAGGACCTAAACTCTAACTTGTCCGCTTGTTGTCTTTTGACATGAGCCGGACAACCCCAAATTCTGAGATGACTCAGACTTGGTTTCTTACCATGCCATATCTCATACGGTGTGGTAGGAACGGTTTTAGAGGAAACCCTATTCAGTAGATAAATTGAAGTTAACAATGAGTGTCCCCAAAGAAAATCAGGGAGGTCTGTGAAGCTCATCATGGATCGAACCATATCCAATAGAGTCCATTTCTCCATTCTGAAACCCCGTTGAGTTGAGGTGTTCCTGGTGGAGTCCATTGAGAGACTATGCCATTTCCTTGAGATAGTCTAGGAATTCCCGGCTAAGGTATTCACCTCCTCGATCTGATCGAAGAACCTTAATGGGTTTTCAATTTGTTTTCTACTTCATGTCTGAATTCTTTGAACTTTTCAAAAGCTTCAGACTTGTGTCTCATAAGATACACATACCCATACCTAGATAGATCATCGGTAAAGGTAATGAAGTAGACAAAATTGCCTCTAGCCGGCACATCAAATGGGCCGCACAAATCAGTATGTACTAGGGCAAGGAGATCTGTGGCCCTCTCCCCATGTCCAACAAAAGGGAGTTTAGTCATTTTGCCTTGAAGACAAGATTCACAAGTTGGATATGACTCGAAAGTCAATGGACTCAATAGCCCATTTTTCTCCAATTTGTTGATCCTATCTTCTGCTATATGACCTAATCTCAGGTGCCATAGATATCTATCGTTTGGACTATCCCTAGGTCGTTTGGCATTCACATTTTGCTCGATAGTTAGAAAAGGTACATCAATATGTAGCTGATAAAGACCATTAATAAGGAAACCATTTGCAATTTTATTTCTTTCATAAAGAATGTTACAATGGTCCTTAAAGAAGGTAATCACATAGCCTTCTTGTGCTAAGCATGAAACAGAAATCAAATTCCTGCTAGCTGCAGGCACATAATAACAGTCTTTCAAAACTAAGTCTAAACCAGATGGTAATCGAAGAGGGTATGTTCCCACGGCTACTGCAGCAACTCTTGCTCCATTACCGATGCGTAGGATCATGTCTCCATCCCTCAGCCTCCTGCTATCCTCAAGACCCTGCATGGAAGTGCACAGATGAGCACTAGAACCAGAGTCAAGCACCCAACTGGATGCAGAAGAAATCCGTAAGGTTAGACTCAATAACGAGCATACCTCCAGAAGGACCTTCCTTCTTGTTCTTCAGGGTGGCCAGGTAAGTAGGGCAGTTCCGCTTCCAATGGCCATCGCTGTTGCAATGGAAATACTTTCCTTTGACATCGGCCTTTTTCTTCGGCTCTGCCTTCTTCTTCTTTGTTCCTTCCACCTTTTGCTTTTTCAGACTTCTTTTTCTTTCCATAAGACTTTCTTTTGGAAGAAGTCCGTTCCATAGCAAGAACTGAGCCTTTAGAACCTTTCATAGAAAGCTCAGCGGTAACCAGCATATTCATTAATTCGGCCAAGGAATTTTGAAGTTTATGCATGTGGTAATTCATGATGAATTGCCCATATGCATCAGTCAAGGATTGCAGAATAATATCATTCTGCAGGTCCAAGTCTAACTTCACACCGAGCTTCTCAAGCTCTTCCATGTCCTTGATCATTGTCAGACAGTGATCTTGGACTGACTGCCCATCATGCATCTTAGCCTTAAAAAGTCATTTTTGTGACTTGATATTTGGCTGTGCGACTCTGTTCACCAAACATCTCCTACAGGTGAGCCAACATTTGGCGAGCAGTCCCGATATCTTCATGTTGGCGCTGGAGCTCATCAGACATCGAGCCCAACATGTAATATCTGGCCTTATTATCTTCGTCTATCCATTTTTCAGAGATGCTCTCTGTTCAATGGATGGACGGGCTGGTAAGGTGGGAGGGTCCTGATCCAATACATGGGTTAACTTCTCGAAACCCAAAATAATTTTGTAGTTCCTGAGCCAATCTTTATAATTGGGTCCAGGTCAGTCTATGTGTGTCCAGGATACGTGCCAATGGGTTGGACGCAGACATTTTTCTGTAGAGAGTCAAAGATTCTAGTTAGATACTTGTAATTATGACTTGACCAATTTATTTAGAAATTTTATTTTTAAACAAATTAGCTCCCACTATTTTCTCGGATCCCTACACTCCCTCTGTAGAGATGCGAAAATCTCCATGATTAATGATTTCTAGTGGGTGGTGCGGTCTCACCAACTGACTCATCACCTCACCTAACAGTTATTGGTGATGGGTTAGCCAATGAGTGAACAACTCTTGTTCAATGATTCTCTAATCATGGTGCACCCAAACTTGGTCTCTAATTCATGAATCTCACCGTATCCAAAATATTGATCCACTCCTTAGTTAAGTCAGACCCACCATTTGCATAGACTGGATTCCTAATTGAGTCTCTCACCGTATCCGAAATATTGAGCCCAACTCATCCTCCAGCCCATAGCATCCAATGCCTAATAGACATGGTTGCGTCTTTTCGGTGCAACTGAGCCACTGTATCCAGCCGAGAACAATCAACCCGGGAAGGGCCCGCACATCTACAATGGTGGAAGACCTCAGACTTAATCTTTTCTTAGGGAGAATTGATTCAGGTCTCATTAAACTAGACTTGTCATAGTCATAACAATTATGACTAACCTAGTGGCATGGGTTAGCTCGGATTATTGACCACCTCAGATCAGAACTGTGTCAACAGATATGGCCAGGTAAGTGAGATCCGGTGGAAGGAATATGCCATTAACTCGTACAAGAATGCATTCAGGTCGAGTAGCTTCCAATTAAAAATCAGTCGATCGTATGTGCCAAACTTACCTTAGACACCAAATTGTTGAGTCAGAACCAATTGGGTTAGCCTACAATCCAGACTCTAACCTCTGAGCCTAATTAGGTCTTGCTTGATCGTGACTCGATCTTGACCCAGACTTAATCCTATTAGGCTGGTCAATTTAAGCATTGTTGATCCCATCTAACCAACTCTTGATTCGGTTTGATCAACCGCTTAGACCTAATTGAGCTACCCAAGCCCGAACCCAGTATTATGAATATGTCTTAGATCTAAAATTCTCAATTTTAGATCTAATTAATATTCCATAATCTTAATTTTTAATTAAGTAGGGTTCATAAACAAAATATGCACAATAAATCCTAGGGTTTCAGGATCTAGGGTTTTGCAGAAAGTAAGTTTTGGATTTCTGATTAAGGACGAACACGCAGCACCCCTACACATCATAAGAACACCCCATCGAATGGGAAGAGAGGGCCTTTAAACCCTTCTTCATTCTTATGACCGGACGGCCAAGAGGAACGCCTTAATCAGGAACATGCAATACTACAAAATAGTTTTAGATCTATATCATATATCTCATATACAAATTAGATCTAATCATGGCATATTTTGCATACATCTCATGTATCAAATCATGCATATTTTTAGATCTAAATTATCTCATAATAATCTAAAAAATTAGATTTAAATTGATCTAATCAAAATAAATTCTAATCTAGATAATTATGTAGAACTATTCTACAACTAGTCTAGACATGCATCAATCATATCTCATATGATGTTTAAAATTAAATAATTTTTATTTACTATTTTTTAGATGTTATTATAACTATTATAATATCAAAAAATAATAAATAAATTGATCTAAAATATTATTTAATCAAATTAAATTAAAAATATACAAGACTATTCTATAGAACTATTCTATTTTAGAACTAGTCATGCATATTTTCTAATCTTAGATCCAAATCATTTAATTTTAATTTTTTCTAATTTTAGATCTGATCACATCTCATGTGACATCTAAAATTATTTATTTTCTAATTAAAATAAATTTAAAATTAGATCTAAACACTTTTAGAACCTGAGCTCTGATACCAGTTGAAGAGAAAACTTGATTTCTCGGTCCAGATTCATTCAGATCAGATCAGATCAAGAGATATATTTCAAAAATTTTTACTCTTTGATCCATATCAGATCTAGGATATTTTAGATCTGATTATGATTATTTTAAAAATTAAAATAAATTCAAATAAATTAAATCAGATTTAATTTATCTTGAAGTGGATAATCCTATTATCCATTGATAATCCTGTAAGCAACGGAAGGTTCTGGATCTAGCCACACAAGTGCCTAGCCTCTACAGATATCCACTCGAGCTAGATTTGGAGATCCTCTTCTTTTCTATCATGTCTCCAAAAATTAGATCTGGATTTGATCTAGAGGATCTTCAAAACTCCTTTTGAAGATCAACAGTTGTCCTTTGCAGCAGCGCAGCCTTCTAGCTTTCAGTTGCCTTTCTCTCATCTAGATCGCACCAACCAAGGTCCAAAACTCCTTTTGGATGTGGAGAGGAGAGGGAGAAGGTGGGTTTAGCATGGAGGAGGAGAGGAGAAGCAGCCTTGGGGCATGGAGAATTGTTATGCTCTTTGAGTTGGGCGCAGGGTCTTATTTATAAACTAAGCGTGATCCAACTCCTCTTCTTCCCAACCAATCACAATCCTTTGTGAAATTAGATCTAAATCTGATTGGTGGGAATAGAGTCCCTTGGATTCCTCCTTAGAGAGTGCCTAAGACTAGTCAAAGTTGGTTCTTAGGAGAACTCTAATTGGAATCCAAAAAGGAGATGGAGTCCCTATCCAACATGGACTCTTAGGCGCCTCCAACTTGGGCACACGCCAAGGGTGGCGTGCACCCTCCTTCTTGCTTGGTTCTGGTAGGGGGACAGGCTCCCACCAGCTCTCTAATAGATCCATGATATATGAACAAAAGTTAAAGTATCAAAGGTCAACATTTGACCAATTAAAGGTCAACTTTTGACCAAAGTCAAAGGACGAGAAATGGCAGGTGACCAAAATGGTAGGTAATGTCTTACAAAATAAGACAACCTTTTCTGACTTAGACAATCTCCGATCAGACAAAGTGAAGGCCTCTAGATGAGCACAAACTCCTTTGGCTCAGTCAGGATAACTATTTATGATAGTAAAAGAAGAACGTTAGGTTCAATCGAGTGCTAGCACGATTTCCTTGAACCTAATTGAATCTCATTCAGATCAATTGAACTAGATCAGTTCAATTGATGATCACCAGATTCAAACCCTTGTTTGTGTGATCCAGTTAGGTTCAGTTCTGTATGGTAATGGGATATGTCATGATCTCTATCATCGACATCATCGAAACTCCTTTTGATGGATCAGAACTCTTCTGATTCGAACAGCTAGAATGATCGATCATCTAAATCATTCTAATTGCTCCCAAAATCCACCAGTGACACCTAGCAGTATATGGTGGCAACCCATCAGAGCTGAATGCGAACCTCTTGGTGCAGCTACCTATGTGATTAAGTTCTTCTATCTTGAGCCTCGATCAGATTAGGGTTAAGGTGAACTCGTCAAGCCCTAGTCTCTGTCATATGATGTAATCATTCGATTCAAGTCCAATGTGAAAATCTAAATAGAAACTCTTTCTATTATTTCACTCTGCCATGGCCATGGGCTTCTGGACTTGATTCTCATGATCATCATAGGGCTGCTCCTCTACCACCGAGGTAGATAGATTCCATCTTGATGCAATCCAGTTCCTACAATGAACATGCTATAGCCAACATACACCTCAAGGGTTCCATATGGCTAGGAGATCGAGTAATGGTGTAGTCAAACTATAACACCCTCAAGGTGAACTATCGATGCACATCAGATCAAAGAACCAGACACACTATTGCAGCATCGAGTCAGTCATTGACGAGAAGGTAGACTTCCTAATGACTACTCAAGGTGGTCACGCTCAGTGCCCTCATTCTCTAACGAGTACCTATACTCTCGCTCCGGTGTCTCCACACCGTAGACTCAAGACTCATCTACTAAAGAGAAGCGATTGTACACCAACCTTCCGAATTAATCACCATCCTCGTGATGATCCTATGGTCGGAAGCATTTTATGAGTTAATAATGATTATTTATGTCTTAAATTTCCAACTCTTGAAAATATGAATTATCATTACCATTAACTCAAAGGATGTATCACAGACCCTAAATACACATATGTGATAGAAAATAATCCATTTTATTGATATTAGTCAAAATTATAATTTTGCCCTTAGAATGTATTACAAGTGTCAGCCAATTCTGGCTTCTAGGGCACATATATCTAACAGTTTTGACTAAATATGAATCATCCTAAATAAAATATTTTACTTGAGAGAAAAGTTTATTCTTGTCCTGAGTGGTCCAGTGCATAGAAATTTGGCCAGTGGTTAAGAAATTTACTATGTTAGCATACCATGGTTCTGATGTTACTGACAATAATTGTTCATCAGAAAAGAACTCATTAACATGTATTTCCTTAGTTGGTGTGATTGCTAAATGAGATAAATGATTTGCCACTATATTTTTTGTACCTTTTTTATCCCTGATATCTAGGTCAAATTCTTGCAAAAGTAGGATCCATCTAATTAGGCGTGCCTTAGCATCTTTCTTTGAGAGAAGGTGCCTAATAGCTGAGTGATCAATATTACATGAGAACCCACTAAGTAGGACCTAAATTTTTCTAAAGCAAATACCATAGCTAAAATTTTTTTTTTTAGTGGTTGAGTAATTAAGCTATACTTCGTTTAAGGTCCTACTAGCATAATAGATCACTCGAGGTAGGTTATGTATCTTTTGACTTGAGAGAGCTCTTATGGCACAATCAGATGCATCGCACATGAGCTCAAAAGGTTGAGTTCATACAAGTGGATGAATAATTAGGATCGAAGTTAATTCTTTCTTTAAAATTTGAAAGGACTCGAGACATTCAGGTGTGAAGTCAAATTTGACATCTTTGGCTAATAGGTTAGTTAATGGTCAAGACACTTTATTGAAATTTTTTATAAATTGCCTATAGAAACCAATATGTTCAAGAAAAGAGCAAATTTCTTTTACTGATCTAAGTGGTGGAAGGTTTTCAATTAAATCTATCTTGGCTTTATCTACTTCTATACCTCATTTTAAAATTACATGACCAAGGACTATGCCTTCCTTAACCATAAATTGGCATTTTTTTTAATTTAGTACTAGATGCTTCTCCTTACATCTTTCTAAAATAAATCTGAGATGATGTAGACATTCAAAGAAGGTAGATCCAAAAATTAAAAAGTCATTCATGAAAATTTCAAAAAACCTTTCAACCATATCAGAGAAAATACTAGTCATGCATCTTTGAAAAGTAGCTAGTGCATTACATAATCCAAAGGGCATGCATATGTAAGCAAAGGTTCCATATAGATAGGTGAAGGTAGTCTTTTCTTGATCCTCAGGGGCTATACGAATCTGGTTATATCCCAAATATCCATCTAGAAAATAATAAAAGTCATGCCCTGCTAGTTGTTCTAACATTTGGTCTGTGAAGGATAGTGGAAAATGGTCCTTTTGGATGGTTATATTTAATTTTCTATAGTCGATGCAAATCCTCCATCTAGTTTGAACTCTTGTTGGGATCAATTCATTGTTATCAGTTTGAATTATAGTAACTCCTAACTTCTTGGGTATCACTTATACTGGGCTTACTATGAACTATGTGAGATTGGATATATTATTCCATTGTTAAGGAGTTTTAATATTTCTTTCTTTACAACCTCTTTCATGGTTGGGTTTAGTCTCCTTTGGAGATCTCTTTTCGACTTAGCATCCTCTAATAGATGAATTCTATGTTGAACAATTGAGGGACTAATCCTCTTTACATCAACCGTGGTCCATTCTAATGCTTCTTTATTTTTCTTCAGGATAGTTAATAATTCTCCCTCTTATATAGGCTCTAGGTCTCCTGAAATAATTACTAGCAAGGTTTTTGATAGACCTAGGAATGCATATTTCAGGTGTTTAGGGAGTGTTTTTAATTCTATCTTGGGTGTTTCCTCCACTGATAGTCTAGACAACGATTCAACTGGAGGCTCCCATCTAAGTTCCATATTGACTGTGGCTAAATCATTAACCTCTTCAAATTCTTCATAGTTCTGATTCGTCTATAGTTCCATATCAAATTTTTCATCACTTAGGTCAATGGGTTTATAAACATAATCCTGTATCAATTTGAGGTCACTTGATTTGTTTTAGATAGGTTGAAAATATTTAGATCTGTGGTCATATTACCAAAAAATAGTTTCATTAGATCATTTCAACAATTGATTTAGGCATTGGCTGTTGCTAAAAATGGTCTACCTAGTATAACCAGAATATGGCCATTTGGATTTATTATAGATTCAATTTCTAAAATCACAAAGTCCATTGGGTAGATGAAATCACCAGCCTTAATTAATACATCCTCTACTTTTCTCTTTGGTGCTTTCAAAGATTGATCTACTAATTGTAAAGTCATTCCTATCGGCTTTAATTCTCCTAATTCTAGCTTTTTATAAACTGAATAAGATAGTATATTGACACTTGCCCCTAAATCTAATAGAGCCCTGTTAATAAAGATTTTTCCTACAATGCAAGAAATATTGGAAGACCCTGGATCTTTGTATTTCACTGGAACATGGTTTGATAGGTATGAACTCACACTAGCTGCTAGGAAGGCTCTCTTAGGTATATTGATGGTCTTTTTTCTGATGCACAAGTCCTTAAGAAATTTAGCATATGATGGAACTTGTTGGATCATATCTAATAAAAGAATATTTACTTTCACTAGCTTAAAGACTTTCAGGATTTTATCTAGTTGGGCTGAGTTTTGGTTGGACTTTAATCTATTAGGAAAGGATGCTGCAATCTTAGGTATTGGTCCAACTAATTCTGGTGCAGGCTCTACTGATGGATCAGTTTCTATTTCTTTAGGTTCTTCAGACTGGAACTATTCAAGTATTAGTTTAGATAGTGGATCTTTTATTTCTTCTTCTAGTGCTTTCGATGTACCCACTTGGTTGTCTATTTATTTTTTCGATCTTAGTTCATGGATAGCATTTAATTGGTTAATCTGGGCTCCTTGCCGGGGTTTTTGATTATTTTGGATTCTAGGGTTAACCTCAGGTTGACTTACCAATTTACCCTTTTCTCTCTTACTAAGAGCTGTGGCTAACTGACTTAATTGTATTTTTAGCTGAGCAATGGCTTGGGAGTTTGAATTTATAGCTTGGAAATTTAAATTTATAAGTTGGTTAATAAGGTCATTCTATGATTTCATCATGGCTTCTAAGTTTTTTCTAAAGAATTAAGCCTTTGATCAGTTGAATTGTTCAATGGTTGATTGGGTCTTGAATATGATTGATTGATAGTAGATCTATTTGAATTTAATCCCTAAGGCCAAGCAAAATTGGATTGTTGATTAGAGTTGCTTGAATTAGTGTTTTGTGACCAAGAAAAGCTTGGATGGTTACTCCACCCTGGATTGTAGGTTGATGCATATGGATCATTGGTAGGTCTTTGATAGGCTGCATTCACTTGTGCATAATCACTATCAGTCTGGTTCATCAGGAAGGGACATTCTTCTATGACATGGTCTGATGCATTATAGCCATTTCACATGGGTGCAGATACTTGGTTTACATTGGCTAGTCTCTATAATTATAAGGCCTCTAATCTTCATTGTAAAGCAGCTATTTTGGCTTCTACAGCAAGAGTTGTTGGGACTTGGTGTATACCACCTCTTGCTGGCATAGGTTTCCTAGTTGCTTTCCACTGTAGACTTTTTCTGCTAGATCCTCTAAAAATTGCTAGGCCTCATTAGCTGGCTTATACATGAATTGGCCCTAGCACATCAACTCTAGCATAGTTCTAGAATTGGTTCTAAATCTTTGTAAAAAATTTGGCACAACCTCCAAATTTTTATCCCATGATGTGGGCATTGGCTTAAGAGATTTTTAAAATGGTCTAAATATTTCTAGAATGATTCATCCTCTAATTGATAAAATTGATTAATTTCATTTCTTAACTTAACTATTTTGTGATGATGGAAGAATTTTCTTAAGAACACTTTAACAAACCCATCACATGTTGTGATCGAGTGGTTAGGCAAACTATACAACCATTTTTAAGCATTTTCTTAAGAGCAAAATTAATCAACTTGAGTTTAATAGCATCATCAGTGAGTTGATGTATCCTCATGGTATCACATACTTCCTCAAATTCTCTAATAAAAATATATGCATCTTTAACTCTAGTGAATTTAGGGAGCATATTGATGACTTGAGTTTTTAGCTTGAAGATGGTAGCAGTAGTCTAGGATAGTCGAATACAGGATGGTTGGGCTGAGCCCACTGGGTAGCAAAGGTCTATTAGGATTTAAGATTCTTAATCTGTTTCACTCATTATGGACTCAGAAATTTTTTGGATTAGGACAGAATTTGGATATATTCTTACTAATCGACTAGATTCTCTTTTCCAAGTTACTATTTTATAATTTAATTTATATATATATTTTATTATTTTTTTACTTTTTAAAAATTTTTAGAGAGATGAGAGAAAAGAAGGAAGAGGATTCTAAAGATGAGTCCTAAGGAGTCCAAAATCTAGAGATGAAAAAGAGAAGAGTGCTTTAATTAGGTTTGAATTTGATGTTAATTGCAATCAAGTTAAGAAAATATGGACTCTCTATCCTAGGGTTAACCTAAATCTAGATAGCTCCTAATTATTCTAAGATCATCTTTAAGCACTCTAAGCTCCAAATTGGCTAATTGATTCGGCCAGATAAGTATAAGATATGAAAGGTTTTCTGCTTTTTGCTTTTCTTAGACACTAACCGAGTTGACCAAGTTAGACAATGAAACTAATTGAAAACCATAATCTTTGAACCACTTGCCTTAGACACTGAATAATTAACTAATTCAAATCTGATCCAACTCTAGGGTTTTCTTATCCCAATGAGCTCAAATATTTTAAAGGGCCAACATCTAATTGATTTTATAGAGTTTAGGTTAATGCAATATGAAGGATGATGGTTTATGGGCTAAGGAAGGATGATCAAATCCCCATCTTATCTTATTTAATGGATTCTGCCCTTAAAGTATATTATGAATAAGCAATGCAAATCAAACAAGATGTCCAAATATGTTAAAAAGTTAATTTTATATAATATTTATGGTTACTCTTAATTAATTAAATATTATGAGATGCGGATGATTTTTTTAAGGATTTATGGTTTTGTCATTTTATAGATATTTTTTAGTTTTTGATTATGTGATTTTGTAAAAGAAAGTAAATTAAAGTGATTAAGTCTTAAAAAATAATAAATTAATCTAAACTATAGAGAGCAGAAATTAATTATGAAAGGCAATAACAACTAGGTAAAATTAAAGAGCAATAAATTTTTTATTTTTTATTAATTAATTAAAGCAACTATGTTACAATCTTTGGCAACGGTGCCAAAAATTTGACTACTTATTGTTAAAGCAACAAATAAAGATTAAGCTCGATTTTAATTTTTAGAATAGTGGTGAGTCAAATATCGATTTTCTCAAAAATTAAAGACTAAGTTATATTTAATTTTAATTAAAAATATTTTTTTTAATTTAATTTTAAAATAAAAATTTAAATAAGTAGATTAAAGAGATCAAATTGAGAGTTTAATAAATTAAAAAAATAAAAAAATAAATACTTCATTACTTAGAATTTTTTAGAATTAATAAGAATTATTCTAGAATTTTGAAACCATCTTTTGCATGGTTGTGGTAATTCTTTTTAATGTAAAATTTTATTATTTTTAAGAATTTAGTTATGACTATAATTTATTTTCTTAGAGTACAAATTATATCTCTTAATAATGATCTATTTCTATGAAATCATAAACTATTCAATACTCTAATTCTTAAAAATTAATAACATGGTTTTTAATAATTTTTTTAAAATAAATTATAAAATTAAGTATAATTTATATCTATCAATCATAATCTATCCTAATGAATATAATTTATTTAGATTTTTAATCAATTAATAAGCATATCAAATAATTAGGATCTCATGCCTAAAAAGATAAATTTTATTAAAAACTAAGCAAGAGAACATGTTTGCATAAAGGGTAATTACAAAAGATAAAGAAAAAAAAATTACAACTCATGTTAGAAAATTTTATCTACTCTTTCAGAATCTAGCTCCTTAGCCATGCATGGTTGATATTCTGCTTGCTCCCGATATCTTCAAAACTCCTTTGATTGAAAGTTGGAAGAAGAAAGGAGGAGAAGAGAGAAAAAAAGAGAAAAGAAACTTTTTTTTTTCTTTTTTCTTGGCTTAGTAGACTTGGTCTCGGGCTATGGGAGCAAGAGCGTTTAAATAGAGGAGGAAATAAGGTCTTTAGAGCAATTTTCGGAGTGAAATCTAAGTTTGGATCAATTTAAAATACTATGAAGCTTCCTGGCCATCGGATCTTGATCAAATGGTCCAAAATTCACTCAAAAACTATCAAGATTAGCCACTTAAACCCTGATCAAGCCTCTGGATTAATTCTAACTATCGGATCTCTGTCTGGATGAATTTCCACCATCGGATCATGCCAAATCACTTCTGATGTCCTTAATCAGGTTGGAATGAATATCTACCATTGGATGCCAATTGAGAGCGATGAGGACCATCGGATCATGCAAAACTGTAGCCATAAACCGCCATGGACTGGGCACAATGAAGACCGCAACCAATCAAAAGCCGACATGCTGGATAAAAGGACAAAAATACCCCAGTACGCCATGATAAAAATGCTGTAGACCTCTTAGTAGTCCAGATCCTCCACGTGGTGCATGCCGATTGGCCGCGCTTGCTGAGCTAGATGGTACGCGCCCATTCCATGGACCGGCTGGTCGGTCCATCATGCACCAACCTATTTTTTTTGTTTTTCTTTTATTTTAAACTTCTGGGCTTCATAATTTTTTTGTTTTAGCTTCGATTTGAGTAAAATTTATTTTGTTAGAACCCATAAATCAAGCTCTTTGCATTGATAGACTTCTTTCCTACAAAACACTAGTAAAAATACTAATTTTTTTAAATAAACTTTAATTATTGTATATTTTAATACTTTTATTTAGTAATTTATGATAATTATCACCACTCCTCTCTTTTGTCACACTTTTCTTGAATATTTTGGGTGTGGGCATGCAAAAGGAGAGTCCTTCTATATGTCAAACACCTAGTTTATGCATTGAGAAAGGATAAAGGGTGATTTGAATTTGAATTTGAACGATTGGTTGAAACAAGTTCAACCAATGCACCTTATCCTTTCCATGCATTTTCCTCTCTAAATCATGCACATTAAAATGCAATCTTTTTTGTGTGTGCATGGAGAAGAGTGAGGCTACGTGAGAAGGGAAGTCCTTCTAGGGTGAGACTTCCGGTGGGTTGGTGCACTGGGTTTTTGGTGAGAGAAAATTCAAAAGATAGAAAGCCTTTTGCGCCTACCTTTTCTTATGCCATTTTTATTTTTTTTATTGGTCACCCATTCAAATGAGATTTGGAAGTGGGTGTATGGCAGATAGGAGAGTCCTTCTCCCATGAAAATATGTTTCATGAAAAAATTCCAAAGAGAGAGGGCATAAGAGTGTTTTTAGGCATCAAGGTTTTTTGGGTGTGTGAAACCCTAGGGTTTGGATCCTAGGTTCGAGTGGAGAGATTGAGCACTGTGAGTGCCCGATCATCACCAATTTTTTCCCACCACCTCATCATCCTCCATACACTATATTCTGATCTTTTGAAGCATCCAGGAGATTGAAAAGAAGATCGTTGATCAGATCGATGAAGATCAGCCGTCGAAGGCTCTAGCGAGGAGCTAGTACTCCAGTGGAGTTGGTCAGGGCCAGAAGCTCTATGTGGATCATCTGTAGAGGCCGAACAAGTGTGCAGCTGCATCGTGATGTGAGGAGACTACTTTCCATTGTTGTTAGATTGCAAAATTCATCTACCCATGCATAGGTATTATCTTCTGAGTACAAATTGGTCAGCAAATATGATTTGCAGATTGAATGCATTTAATTTTTCATTGCATATATACATGTCTAGATCCATGTGTAGGATTATATGATCCAATCATAGCATGTCTTAAATTAATATTAGATTAATTTTAGCTTTCATTGCATATTTATTTTGCAAAAATTTCAAAAAGCATCCCTAGAATCCTGCACGATTTCCATCATCTATCTCCTTTCTTTTGACTCTTTATCCTATACAGTATGCCTTCATTAAAGTAGTCAATGTGTACAGGTTTCTTAAAGTCTTTACCTTCGAATTCGACTCCAAAGTCCTTGAAGACTAGTGTGAAGATCATTCTATAACGGAGGCATGCTTTACATTTGTTGGTGGTATCCTTTAATTACTAGAGCATCATAGAGGGAAAGTTCATGGGAATGGCCTTAATCATAAGATGCATGATAGTGAGCTCCCTTTTGCCTATCCAATCATGTTGGCTAATCTTAAAGAAGATGATGTGCAATATAATGCTACACAACAATCTCATTTCAACAAATAAATGATTTGCTATTAATTGACCAATATCATTAACATTTTTTCTCTCTAAAACACATTTCAGAGCTTCAACCTTATCAAATAGGTCCAAATAGCAAACTCCAAACCTAGGCACTTCCAATAATTATCCTAACTTCATTTCATCTAAGGCAATATGAACTCCCTTCACCATTGATTCCACTCCAGACTCTCCATCAAACCTTATATTATCAAAAAATTCTTTAACTAAGTCTGTATAAACATTTACCTCAAGAGTACAGAGCTTCTCTCAACCTTGCTGTTGAATCCATATCCCAATGTGAAAGTCCTCTTGATCCAGGAAGTTGAGATCCACCTTTCGTCTAGTAGGAACATTTTGGATGGTGACTGATAAGTGGTAAAAATATACTAATAAAAGTATTAAATTATAAAATAAATTAATCTATTTTATTAAAAATTAATACTTTTATTAATCTTATGTAGGAAAGAAGGCCACCAATGTGAAGATCTCATTTTTCTAGTTCAGATGAAAAAAATTTCAGGCAAAACAGACTTCAAACGAGCTCAGAATCGAATTTCAAAAAAAAAAAAAAAAAAAATGCCGACGCAACGCTGATGTCAGAATGACGTCAGCATTTTTCGCGGCGCACGATGGACCATCTGAAGGGTATTTTGGGAATTTTACAGCAAGAGGGGCATGCTGATTGGCTGAAGAACTTGGCGGTCCATGCAACACCGAGCTCGCGCATGGTCCGCGGAGGGCAATTTGGGAATTCTGATTGATCTAACGGGCGGTTTTCACTGAAGCTTGATCGGACGGACGAGAAGGAGCTGATGGATGGAATCCGTACTCCTGATCGAGATCCAACGGTCGAGATTCATCCCAACGTAAAACTAATGGTCTGAAGGCTTATTTCAATGTGATCGGATGGCCCAGATTTGATCCAACGGTTGATCCAACGGCTGATATTAAATCCGACTTGATCTGGGTTATTTTAAGGGATTTTTGAATGGTTTTTGGACCATTTGATCACCATCCAACGGCCAGAATTACTCAGATCTTAATTTGAGTTGTTTTGAGAGTCTTAAACTTAGTTTTTGATGGAATTTGAGGGAAAATCAAATTTTTTATCTACAAAACCTATGGTTGTCGTACAAAAAGAAAAGGAATTAGAGAGAGAGATGGGGAATTAGAGAATTAAAGAGAGAGACAAAGAGAGAGACGGGGAGAAAGAGAGAGAGGGAGAAAAAGAGAGAAAAAGAGAGAGGAGAGAGATTAAAAAAAAAGTGATTTGTGAGAAAATCAAAAAAAGGGTTTTTTTTGATTTTTCTTCGACGATCAAGACATCGATCAAGGAGCCTCTTCTTCTTCACCAAGTTCTCCACATCAAGAGCAGCAGACAATCAATTTCAGCAATCAAACAGTCTAATTTCTCTATGCTTTTTATTTTATTTGCTATTTTTGAATTTGTTATCATGAACTAAATTTTATTTTACTAAGGCTAAGGTGTAGCCACTCTTTTGATGCAATATTCAGTATGATTTATTTTTAAATTTTATTCATGAGGAGTATATAAATCTGATCTTAATGCTTTTAGATTACTGGCCATCTTCTAATTGATCTGATGAACATAGATGTTACGGACCAAGTACATCTATGTTAATGCTTCTTGATTATATACCTTGTATTATGAATCAAATTAGAATTCATATGCATGCGGAAATTTTAGTGCGCTTTGGACGCAGCGTATTTTAATTAGAGGGTTTCACAAAACCTAATGCATTAATATTTATTTAAATTACACCTGGACCAAAGGGTAATTAATAAATATTAATAGTTTTGCTATGCCTGGACCAAAGGATAGTGAATAAATTAGGAGACTCCACCGTCACATGAAATAAAATTAATCTAAAAAATCTGAATATTGTATTGACTGAGTTGGTGAACCGATTGCCTTAGTAATCCATTGCTCTTGAATTTAAAACCCTAATAATTTACACTCTCTCTATTTAATTAAAAACTTTTAATTATTTTTTATTTTTTATTTTTTTAATTTCTTATTCTCATAAATCGATCTTCTAAATAAAGCATAGGAAAGAGCTTTTCAGTACTTATTTTTCAATCCTCTAGGGACAATACTCTACTCATTCACTTTATTACTTGATCGACTGGTGCACTTGCCATAGCTATAAATTAGCACGCATCAAGTTTTTGGCGCCGTTGTCCGGGGATTGTGTCTAAAATAATATTAAAATTTTGATCCTAGCTTTACTTTAGAAATTTATTTTTAATTTTTATTTTATTAAAAAAAAAATTTAGTGCATGACACGTACTGGACATAGTAACTTACTACCTCTAGATCCAGAAATTGAAAGAACTATTAGAAGACTACAACAAGAGAGAAACATGGCAGCTGAAGATCCTAACGACATCAATCTAGGATTGGATATGGCGACTGAAGGACAGCATGAAGCTATTCGACCAGTACATCGTCCATTAAATGATTACATCACACCATCTGTAGCCGATGCAGCTTCGAGCATCAGGAGACCGCCTGTACGAGCAAACAACTTCGAAATAAAATCGGCGATGATCCAGATGATTCAATCAACTGTCCAATTCAGTGGACACATGCATGATGATCCGAATGCCCATATTTCTAATTTTCTTGAACTTTGCGATACTTTTAAAATTAATGGGGTGTCGGATGATGCTATTAGATTAAGGTTATTTCCTTTCTCTTTACGGGATAAAGCTAAAAATTGGCTTCATTCTCTTCCTGCAGGTTCTATCACAACTTGGGATGTCCTAGCCCAAAAATTCTTAGCCAAGTACTTTCCACCTTCCAAGACTGCTAAGATGCGCAACGATATCACTTCTTTTATGCAGATGGATATGGAGACACTATATGAGGCTTGGGAGCGTTTCAAGGAACTACTGAGGAGATGTCCACATCATCAACTACCCGTATGGCTTCAGGTACAAACTTTCTATAATGGTTTATCTCCTACTAATCGATTCTATGATTGATGCAGCAGCAGGAGGAACCATTAATCGAAAAAATGGAGGAAGAAGCTTCGATCTGATCGATGAGATGGCATCAAATAGCTATCAATGGCAGACAGAGCGCATGATGCCAAAAAGACTAGCAGCTGTGCAGGGAGTAGATTGCGTGCCAACTTTACTAGCTGAAATTGCAGCCCTTAGAGCCGAAAGTCAACAACTTAAAGGGAACAGCTATGCATGTTCAGAGCATTACTTGTGACCTGTGTGGAGGAGGACACGATACGAGCAATTGCCAGACAGGTAATCCTTTTGCTAAAACAACTGATACAGCTAATTATATTGGTAATTTTTTCAGGCCGCAACAAAATAATCCCTACTCCAACACATACAATCAAGGGTGGAGGCAGCACCCAAATTTCTCATGGAGCAATCAAAATGCAGCACAACAGCCACCCCCGGGATTCCAAGTACCTGAAAAGAAGTCCAACATGGAAGAGCTGATGGTCAAATTTATGCAAAACCAAGAAGCAACTATAAAAAATTTGGAAGCCAAACTTAGGCAAGGACCAAACAGCAGCAATTCGAAACTTGGAGATGCAAATAGGTCAAATGGCTAAGATAATCTCCGAGAGACCTCAAGGATCCTTGCCAAGCAATACGGAGACAAATCCAAGGGAGCAAGTCAATGCTATCACCCTAAGAAGTGGTACAAAGCTGGAGGAGCTACATCAGAAGAAAGAGACTTGAAGAGCCAACTACAAATAAGGAACCATCAACTCAAACTTCGTCAGTCACCAAAACAACCAGCAGATGGATGGTCTCCAGGTATACGATTTGCTGATCCAAATGTGAAGCCCTACGTGCCGCCACTACCATTCCCAGAGAGACAAATACAGCATCCAGATAAGGAAATTTTCTAACTTTTTCAAAATTTTAAAGAATTTACATATTAATATTCCTTTTGTAGATGCTATTACTCAAATGCCCAGGTATGCCAAGTTTCTCAAAGAAATCTTAACAAATAAGAAAAAGCTGAAGGAGCATGAGAGAATAAATTTGAATGAAGAATGCTCAGCAATACTTCAAAATAAATTACCACAGAAGCTAAAAGATCCAGGGAGTTTTACTATCCCTTGCATTATTGGTGATTGTAGTTTTGATAAAGTTTTATGTGATTTAGGAGCAAGCATTAATCTCATGCCTTTTTCTATTTTCAGAAAGCTGGGTCTAGGAGAACCAAAGCCTACCACTATTACTCTTCAATTAGCCGACAGATCCATTAAATATCCAAGAGGTATAGTGGAGGATGTCTTGGTAAAGGTAAATAAGTTTATTTTCCCTGTTGATTTTATTGTTCTTGATATGGAAGAAGATTATGATGTACCCCTTATTTTAGGGAGACCCTTTTTAGCTACTGGAGGAGCTTTAATAGATGTTCAACAAGAAAAATTAATTCTTAGAGTCCAAGACGAACAAGTTACTTTTAATATTTTCAAAGATACTAAACATCCTGATGATAATCAAACTTGTTTTCTAATTGATATTATTGACAATCCATTATATGAGAATTCTATAGAAAATAGGTTTGAGACTATAAAAGCGAGCAATGTCAAATTGAAAGAGGATTCGAATCAAACATGAAAGTATTCCAATTGAAGTGGCACCAGATTGATCCACTTTAGAACTTAAAGAAAGTCAAGCTGAAGACTATAAATCAGAACTACTAGATAGGTTATTTCTTTTCTTTTTAGTTTTGATCATTTTTTTTTTTCTTTTATTTTTTAGTAATTTATTGTTGCTCTTTTACTGCTCTGGTGTGTATTTTCAATTTTGCAGAAAAATCAATGAGAACTCAAGCAAAATTTCAAAGCTCCAAAGAACCAGATTGAACCAAATCAGGTGTATTCTTTTCCTATCCTTTATTACATCCCTTTATTTTTCTTTCTCCTTTAAGACAACATAGAACAAGTTAAAGTTAAAAAAAAAAAAAAAAACCCATGTGTCAAGAAGAAAATCTTGAGCAAGATAAACTGGATAAGTGATAAAAGATAGAATTATTTGCTAATGAATGTAATGAGTTAAAGAAGTAGATTAGTTGGTCAACTTTTAGCAGCCTACTTAGGTCATTAAAAGATTATTAGCACTTTTTATTGCACATGCACACTAACAAGGCAAAGTAGGTATTGATTATAAGGTCCAACTGAGGATTTAAATTATCACTAAAAATTGGTAATTAATATACATTCTAATCAAAGAAACTTGAATTTAAGGAAAGAGCTACCTACCTATAAATAAAGTGCAAAAGATAGAGTATATGTGGATTGCCCAAAGCCTAGTAACTGGATCTCTGCACCTAGGTCAAGTGTGAAAATTCATGTAAAACGGTGAAGGAAAGGCCAGGATGCTCAGCACAGTAAAAAAAAAAAAAAAAGAAAAAAAAAGAAAGAAAAAAAAAGAAAAAGAAAAGGCAGTGTGAAAGCTACCTTAATTCATGAGTATAAAATTGAGAATGTATAGAAAATTGATCCAAAATAGGTGATAAGAGAAGGATACTTTTGTTCTTTTAATTTAATACTGAAATGCTATAAGTTAGTCATCACGAACACAAGTGCTATAGATCTTTGATGTACTCTAAGAAAGTTTTTAATTGTATTGACTGAAAAATTTGCTTCTGAAGCTCAATGCTTAGTTAGCAGTATTTTCTAAACTTTTTGACCTTTAATCCTAGATTTTATCTTTGTGATGGATAATCTTATTGAAATATGGTATTAAATAAAACATTGCTAAGGGACTAGCAATGACTAAGTTGGGGGGTGTGATAAGTGGTAAAAATATACTAATAAAAGTATTAAATTATAAAATAAATTAATCTATTTTATTAGAAATTAATATTTTTATTAATCTTATGTAGGAAAGAAGGCCACCAATGTGAAGATCTTATTTTTCTAGTTCAGATGAAAAAAATTTCAGGCAAAACGGACTTCAAACGAGCCCAGAATCGAATTTCAAAAAAAAAAAAAAATGCCGAATGCAACGCTAACGTCTGGATGACGTCAGCATTTTTCACGGTGCACGATGGACCATCTGAAGGATATTTTGGGAATTTCACAGCAAGAGGGGCGCGCTGATTGGCTGAAGAACTCGGCGGTCCATGCAACACCGGGCTCGCGCACGGTCCACGGAGGGCAATTTGGAAATTTTGATTGATCTAACGGGCGGTTTTCACTGAAGCTTGATTGGACGGACGAGAAGAAGGCGCTGATGGATGGCATCCGCAGCTTCTGATCGAGATCCAATGGCCAAGATTTATCCCGACGTAAAACTAAAGGTCTGAAGGCTTATTTCAATGCGATCGGACGGCCCAGATTTGATCCAACGGTTGATCCAACGGTTGATCCAACGGCTGATATTAAATTCGACTTGATCTGGGTTATTTTAAGGGGTTTTTGAGTGATTTTTGGATCGTTTGATCACCATCCAATGGCCAGAATTACTCAGATCCTAATTTGAGTTATTTTGGAAGTCTTAAACCTAGTTTTTGATGAAATTTGAGGGAAAATCAAATTCTTTATCTATAAAACCTATGGTTGTCGTACAAAAAGAAAAGGAATTAGAGAGAGAGATGGGGAATTAGAGAATTAAAGAGAGAGACAAAGAGAGAGACGGGGAGAAAGAGAGAGAGGGAGAAAAAGAGAGAAAAAGAGAGAGGAGAGAGATAAAAAAAAGTGATTTGTGAGAAAATCAAAAAACATTTTTTTAATTTTTCTTCGATGATCAAGACATCGATCAAGGAGCCTCTTCTTCTTCACCAAATTCTCCACATCAAGAGCAGCAGAGAATCAATTTCAGCAATCAAATAGTCTAATTTCTTCATGCTTTTTATTTTATTTGCTATTTTTGAATCTGTTATCATGAACTAAATTTTATTTTACTAAGGCTAAGGTGTAGCCACTCTTTTGATGCAATATTCAGTATGACTTATTTTTAAATTTTATTCATGAGGAGTATATAAATCTGATCTTAATGCTTTTAGATTACTGGCCATCTTCTAATTGATCTGATGAACATAGATGTTACGGATCAAGTACATCTATGTTAATGCTTCTTGATTATATACCTTGTATTATGAATCAAATTAGAATTCATATGCATGCGGGAATTTTAGTGCGCTTTGGACGCAGCGTATTTTAATTAGAGGGTTTCACAAAACCTAATGCATTAATATTTATTTAAATTACACCTGAACCAAAGGGTAATTAATAAATATTAATAGATTTGCTATGCCTGGACCAAAGGATAGTGAATAAATTAGGAGACTCCACCGTCACATGAAATAAAATTAATCTAAAAATCTGAATATTATATTGACTGAGTTGGTGAACCGATTGCCTTAGTAATCCATTGCTCTTGAATTTAAAACCCTAATAATTTACGCTCTCTCTATTTAATTAAAAACTTTTAATTATTTTTTATATTTTTTTATTTCTTATTCTCATAAATCGATCTTCTAAATAAAGCATAGGAAAGAGCTTTTCAGTACTTATTTTCCAATCCTCTAGGGACGATACTCTACTCATTCACTTTATTACTTGATCGATTGGTGCACTTGCCATAGCTATAAATTAGCACGCTTCAGTGACAAACCATCGAGAATGGGATGAACGTGCTGTCGGTGATGCTTGAAAACCATCACGCTGCCTCTTCACTCTACTTTCGATCGATAGAGTGATGCAAGATCGCTTGGCTACTATAGGTTTTCTTTTTAGTATCATTGGAAGCTTGAATTTTGGTGAATATGGAAAATAGAATAATGATTTGGGTGGATTAGAGGGAGTTGAAAAGGGTTTAGAATGAGAAGTCTCGGTGAACAAGAGAAAAAGTAAAGTTGAGAATTTTTTGAAAATCTGATAAAAAAGAAGGCTTGCGACATTCAAGATGACTTGACTCCAATTAGAGTCGACCCAAAAAATGAGATGACTTGTGACCTCAATCGAGACGACTCGAGTACAGTTTTAGGAATTAAATCTACATCAGATTTGAAATAAAATTTTCTTGAACTATCTCAATACAAATAAAACCAAGATAAAAAGCATGAAAAGGCATAAGATAATTCAAACATATAGGATAAATTAAATAAATTTAGAAAGGATCACAAATTCCAAGTTTATCTTTGATTTTTGAAAATCTATCTTTATTTAACGATTTTATGAAAATATCAGCAAATTGATTTTCAGTTGACACAAATTTAAGCATAACAATATTATTTTAAACATGATCTTTAATAAAATAGTGTCTAATTTTAATGTGTTTAGTTCTTAAATGCTAGATAGGACTTTTAGTTAAATTTATGGCACTAGTATTCTTACATCTAGTGGGTACGTTATTTTACTTAATTTCAAAGTTTTTGAGTTATTGCTTAATTCAAAGTTTTTGTGCATAGCAACTCTCTATAGCAACATATTCGGCCTCGATCATTAACAATGCTATAAAGTTTTACTTCTTGCTATACCATAAGATTAAGTTCAACCATAGAAATTGGTATGTGTCACTAGTGCCTTTTCTATCTACTCTACATCCTCCATAATCAGCATCTGAGTATCCTATTAATTTAATTGAGGATTATTTTGAGTATCATAATCTTAAGTTATTTATGTTAACAAGATATCTAAAAATTCTTTTAATAGCTAACATGTGTGATCCTTTAGGGTTGGATTGAAATCTTACATATATGCAAATGCTAAACAAAATATCAAACCTACTTGTAGTTAAGTAAAGCAATGAACCTATTATACCTCTATAGAGCTTTTCATTTATACTCTTATCATTTTCATCTTTGTCAAGTTCGCATGTGGGACTCATTAGTGTGTCGATCTTTTTTGCATTATTCATACCAAACTTTTTCAGCATTTTCTTGGCATACTTGGTTTGGTTGATGAAGATACCTTTCTTTGATTATTTAATTTAGAGTCCTAGGAACTCATCATGCTATCTCAAATTCTTCCTACATTAACTTGGCAAATTCTTGATAAAGATCCTCATTAGTAGCTCTGAATATGATGTCATCCACATAAATTTGAATTATAAGAAGATTTTTTTTTTTCAAAAATAATGTAGTGTCCACACTATCTTTAGAAAATTTATTTTCTAGTAAAAATTTGCTTAATCTTTTATACCAAGTTCTAAGTGCCTGTTTAAGTCCATATAGTGCTTTATTTAATTTAAATACATGATTTGGAAGTGAATGGTTTTCAAACCCAGAGGATTGTTTTACAAATACATCTTTAGTAATATAACCATTTAAGAAGGCACTCTTTACATTCGTTTGAACAAATTTAAAGTTCATGTAGCAAGCAAAAGCAAGTAACATTCTTATTATCTCTAGTCTTGTTACAGGAGCATATGTCTCATCAAAGTCAATCCCTTCTTCTTGATTATATTTCTTGGCTGCTAATCTAGCTTTGTTTCTAACTATATTTTTATGTTTATCTAGTTTGTTTCTAAACATCCATTTAGTGCCAATTATAAGATAATCTAGTGGTCTACTTATAGATGTTCAAACATTATTTTTTTTCAAATTGATTAAGTTCATCTTGCATAGCTATCATCCAATTAGAGTCATTTTCTACTTCTTCTATGCTTTTAGGTTCAATTTGGGAAACAAAATCAAGATAATCAAAAGTATCCCTAAAGGATGATCTAGTTTTTACCCCTTATGAAGAATCATCTAGAATTAGATCTTTTTGATGGTTGTGTGCATACCTTCACTCCTTGGGCAGATCTCTATGCTTTCTTGTTGTTTCTTGTTCAGTATCCTTTTCTTGCTCAACAATCTTTGTTATTCCTTCTTCAATATGGATGGATTTTTCTTTAAATTGAGCTCCTTCATTCTATTCTCTAGAACGCCTACATCATCACCAAGAATATTTTTCTTTCTCGAAGGTAGATTGTTAGCTTCATCAAATATTACGTGAATGGATTTCTTCAGTAATCAATATATGTTTGTTGAAGACCCTATATGCTCTATTAGATGTAAAGTATCCAAGAAAGATATCCTCATCCATCTTAGCATCAATTTATCTAGATTCTCTTTACCATTATTGTGAATGAAGCACTTACAACCAAATATTTGAAAATAATTAATATTAGGTCATTTTCCTTTCCAAAGCTCATAGAAGGTTTTCTTTAAGATAGGTTGAATTGAAACTCTATTAAGTATGTAACATGCTATGTTTATGGCTTCAGCCCAAAAATATTTGGATAACATCACACAATATAGTAGGGCCATATCAACTAGGGTTCGTTCTTTCTTTCAACTATATTTTATTGAGGGATTTCTAGATGTAGAAAAATTATGTTCAATATCATGTTCATTACAAAAATCTTCAAAAGATTTATTTTTAAATTTAGTGCCATGATCGCTATAAATATAAACTATAGTTGAATTCTTTTCATTCAAAACTTTTCTATAAAACTTCACAAAGGTAGAAAAAGCTTCATCTTTGTGTGCCAAAAAAAAAATCCAAGTAAATCATGAAAAATCATCAATTGTTACAAGGCCATTTTTTTTCCTTCTAAGCTTATAGTCCTAGTAGGTCCAAATAAGTCCATATGGATTAATTCAAGTGGCCTAGTAGTTGAAAAGATATTTTTAGATTTAAAACTCTCCCTAATTTGTTTTCCATGTTGACAAGCATCACATATATGATCATATTCAAAATTTAATTTGGATAAATCTTTAACTAAGTCTTTAGTAAGTAATTTGATAAAGTATGCATGCTTGCATGTCCTAATCTATGATGTCAAAGCTAACTAGTTTTCTTGATGTTAGCATTCATACCAACAAAGCACTGACCACTCTTTATGGCGATCTTATCAAGATCAACTATGTAGATGTTGCCATGGCTATATCCAATAAATTTTATGCTTTCATCTAAAGAACTAAACACAATGCATATGGATGATTCAAATAATACCTTATAACCTCTATCACATAGTTAACTAATGTTGAGCAAATTATGTTTCAAGTTGTCAACTAGCAGTACATTATCAATGAAGGTAGAGGAGGTAATTTGAATTTTACCAATACTGATGGTTTTGCCTTTGCCACTATCGCCAAAGGTGACTACTCCTCCTTCCTTCTTCTCAAGGATGAGAAATTGCTCCTTATCACCTGATATATGCCTTGAATAGCCATTATCCAAGTACCATTTGCATTTTGATCTATTGGCTGCAGGGCATTCCTACAAAGAATTCAAGTGATAGTTTTAAATACTCAAGTTTTCTTAGGTCCTTTTGAATTAACAATCATGGTTCCTTTTGGAACCAAACTTTTTTAATTATTTTGCCATTAAGTTTTCTTGTATTATATGCAAATGCCTTATGTTCTATTCTACCACAACTAAAACAAGTAATATATGAGGTGTTGTCAATGGATGAAGGTGAAGAAAAGAAGTTTTTTAAGAATTTTATTTTATTTTTAGGCTTATAACCTAGGCTAGCTTAATCATAAACTCTTGTTTGATTATTCACTATCATTTGCAATTTATCTGAGCTACATGTGAATTTGTCAACTAATGATTTTAGTTTGTCTATTTCTTTCTTTAAGACCTCATTTTCTTCCTCTAATTGGTCATATTTTTCTAGAGGTTCTTCCTTTTCTTTGGTAAGCATCTCATTCTTATTTTTAAGATTTTTGTATTTTATGTTTATCCTTTTATAATCTTTCATTAAGTTATAAAAAGCATCTTGAAGTTCATCAAAGAAAAATTCTAATGCAAGTTCAAAAGTTACTTCCTCATCTTGTACCATAAGACACAAGTTTGCTTTATTTTGGGTCTTCTCCTTTGAGCTTGACTCGTTGCTGTCGCTCTAAGTTGCTATCATTATCTTCTTTTCTGTTCTTTTGAAGGTTTTCTTTCAATAATGGATAGTCAGCCCTAAAGTATCCTAGTTTCTTGTATTCGTAGCATAAGGGCTGCTCCTTTTCTTTGTCCTTCTTTTTGCTTAGTTCTTCTTTAATTAGATTTCTTTTCTTAAAAACTTGCCTTCTTTTTTCCATGAAATTCTTGAAGTTTCTAATCACCAAGGCCATATCTTCATCATTCTCATTGTTGGTAGATAGATCTTCATCTTCTTCTAAAGCTGTGGATTTTAAGGCTATGGTTTTCTGCTTTCTGCTCTCTTCTTCAATATGCTGTCCCATAGCTAACTCATTGTCATAAGGGATTCGATGATCTCCTCAAGTGGATTTAGGTCTTTTTCCTCTTGGATGGCTGTGACTTTTGCTTCCTATGATCAAGGCAAAGATCGACAAATTTTCTTACTAATTCACTATTAGTATAGATTTTTCCTAGGCTTTTAAGCTCATTAATAATGTTAGTGAATTTATTATTGGGTATTGTATCCTAAAGCCAATCATCTAGGTTATAGATGGTTGAGCTAAATATAATTTATACTTAAATTATTAATGAATAAAGTTATTATTCTGGCATTTCATCATGTTTGTGCATCTTCCTATAATAAACTCTTCTATGATGAAATTGTTGATCCTATGATTAATTTTGATGATTATAAAATATTGAGTAAAAATATTACCAATCATATGCTTCAAGATTGAATATAGGATTTCTCAAATGCTCACATTAAATAATTTTTTTTGGAAGAAATTTTCTCAAGATGTCAAGCCAAAGCACTTAAAAGAAGAAAATTTCATAAATTTGGATGACTGATCATAAAGAAAATGAAAGAGAAAAAAATAAATATCATTTGAAGATTTAGGATTAAGAAATTTAAGTTTGAAAGATCAAATAATGAAGAAAAATGAAGTTGAAAAGTTAAGAGCTGACCTACCTAAGAATAGAGCAAGTTCTAAAATGAAATAGAATTAATACTTTGATTTGGCATGCAGCCGAGCCAGTTCTCTTAGGATGGCAAAAAAGATGTTTTTTATTCTACTATTTGAGTCAGCTCGATTTAGATCCAAGCTAGCTCACTCAGGATGATAGAAAACTAATTTTTTTCTATTCTATAGTTCGAGCCAGCTCTAGATAGAATCGAGCCAGCTCTATCAGCTGAGCCAGCTCTAAGCCAAATCCAAGCCAGCTCGATGAAGTTTGACAGTCTTTGATGGCTAGTTTCTACAACCTTTTCAATGGCTATTTTTTTTATCTCCAATGGCTATTTTAGAGCTTTCAACAGCTAGAACTCACTCTCCAACCATCTCCAAGGATATTTAAAGATGGAGAATCAATTTGAAAGTAAGATGAAGTGAGATTAAGAGAGAAATCATTTTCAGATTTAAGTAAGCTCCATTGCACATCAAAAGAATAGAGAAAAGAGAAAAACTAAGTAGTGAAATAAGATGACTTTCTAGAGATATCTTCTCCAACATTTAGCACAACCTCTCAAAAATCATTTGAAGAGAAGTGAAGCATCAAAAGAGCAATCCTTCAGCTTCTTCTTCAGGATTTAAAGAGTTAAACTCTATTTTCATTTTAAGCTAAAACTTTCATGCTTGTATTTTTATTTTCTTTACAAGTTTTTTTGAGGGAAAGAAACTTGGGGATTAGGCTTATCTAAGCCCAAAATTGGATCTTATAGATTTTAATTGATGAGCCCAAAAAACCAACTGGATTGTTAGTGAACTTGAAAAACTAATGGTGTAAGATTTTGGTTGGTGCTGCCGAAAAACCAACTGGATTTATTTATGAGTCCAGAAAAGCAAACACATTATAATCAAGGATAGATTATAGTAAAATTTTCAAGAAGAGCTTAGAGAGTGGATGTAGGAGCGGGTTGCTCCAAACCACTATAAATCTCTATCTTTGTGGTGTGATTGCTTGGTTTACTTTCTTGCTTTACTTATTTATTTTACATACTTGCATTATCTCATTGCTTTTAATTCCGCTACTACACATTGCATATCCACCATAAATATTCCAATTAGTTTAATTTGGAGCATATACTTATTTAGAAATTTTAAATTTGATTAAAATTTTAGAAGAACCAAATTCACCCCTCCCCTCTTGGGTTGCTACCTCTGGAAAATAATTGGTATCAGAGTAGGTGCTCTGTTATTAATTATTGATCTAACCATCAAGAGCTAAAGATCTTGGCAATCCAAAATAAAATCTTTTTTTAATGAAGGTCATTCTATTGATTGACCTCCGTTGTTTGATGGCTTAAATTATACTTATTGGAAAGCTAGGGCAAAAATCTTCATTCAAGCACATGACTATAATTTATGAAAGACTATTGTCAATGGCCCTTACACACATGATGTATCATTTGTTGATAAAGAATCAATGCACCTAAATGCTAAGGCCATGAATATGCTTTATTGTTTATTAGACATAAATATATTTAATATAATTTTTTCATATATTTTAGCAAATTAAATATGGGAGAAATTAAAAACAACTTGTGGGAGAGCAAATCAAAAAGAAGAATCAAGCTTCCATGAAGAGAAGAAAGCTCATCCCAACTTATGCCTCATGGGTCATGAAGATGAAAATAAAAAGAAGAAAAGGAAGAAACAAAAGAAAATAAAAGCATCGATTAAGGAGGAGCAAAGTAAAGAAGAGAAGAATGAAAAAGAGGAGGAAAGTATAACAAGTTATTGTCTCATGGCTCAAAATGATGAGGTATATCATGAACACTCCTTTGAATTTACTTTTAATAAATTATATGAAGCCTTCAATGAGTTAATGGATGAACATAAGAAGGTAAGGCTATAAAATAAAGAACTTAAAAAATCTAATCTTTCTTTGACTGAATAAAAAGATAAGATTTTAAGTGAAAAAGAAGATCTTTTGAAAAATATGAAAAACATGGCCAAAGAAAAGAAAATTTTTTTGGAACAAATTGAAACTCTAACTAAGAAAAAGAATAATATAGTTAAATCTAAAAATTTCTTAATTAAAAAAAGAAAGATTTTTAAAATCTGAAAAATCTATTATTGAAGAAGATCTTAAGTTGAAAGAAGAACTTAATAAACTAAGATTTTTTGCTAAAGAAAATAGTAAATTTAAAAAATCTCTTTTTAAAAAAAATGTCAAATTAAAGAAAGAGATTGAAAGCTTGAAGTCCATAATTAAAAAATTTACAATTGAATCTCAAAAACTTCAAGCTATATTAAACAATTAAAGGGCTATTTTTGATAAAAATAAAATTATCTATAATTTATTAAGAAAATAAAAATTAATCAAAAATATGTTTACAAAGCTTCATTTAAAAATTTTTCAATTAGGTATTTTAAATATAATAAAGTTGGCCATAAAATTTCTGAATGCAACATTAATAGAAATGGCCAAACTTCTATCAAACAAATTTGGATTTCAAAAGGAACCATGAGCTCTAACCACTATGGATCCAAGATGACTTGGGTATTAAAAACTAGTAAATAATTTTGTAGGTACACCAAGGATCCAATGAAATGTAATAAAAAAAATACTTGTAATTGGATGCCTTGAGAATGGACTTGGATGGGTGATGATGTTGGTAAAATCTAACTTTCTTCACATCATACCATCAATATTTGTTGAAGTTATTTTGATTGATTTTATTATTTCTAAAGATCTATTAATATGGTTTTATATACTTGCTTGAGATACTTTTCAGTATTCTCATATATTAGTATGATTGATTAATTTTGATATATACTATGATTTGAATGCTTTGATTTTTAAAGATTAATATGTGCTCCTTTATATATCATGTTATGAATAAAATAAAAATATTTTAAAATTTAATATAATATTTAAGCTTTTCTATATTAATTTTTCTATTGAAAAACTTAAATTAAAAAAAGTTTAATTATCTATAAATCTATTTGATTATAAAATATTTAAGTAAAACTGATTTTTGGCATTTTTTCATAAGATGCTTAAATATTAAATTTTTTCAAAACATTACATGATTTAAATACTTGAAGATAAAACATCTATTCATAAAACTCAAGTGCTTGATTTTGCATTGCATCTTAGTTTTATCTTAAGGATTCAAAACTTTCCGAGCTAAAATAAAAAATATAGAACCTACATTTAGATTTCTTTTTCTTGATACTATTGATTATCTTTCTCCAAGTGATCAAATTTTTAATTCTAAAATTTGATTTGAATATTATCTTTGATTTCTAACTTGTTTGCATATTAATTTCTATCTAAATTGATCAAATTTTCTTGAATTGAATCTTTTTGAACTATTGATCTAATCCTTTTAAAAAAAAAAAAAATTGAGTATGTTTGATGATGTTATTTGTTTGATTTCTATGCTAATTTAATTAATTCAATATGTGCTCATTTTATAAAATTAAGAAAAAGATATTAATGATTAATTAAATTAAAAAAATGATGAGAGAAAATTAAAAGATTAAATTTTTTGGCATAAAAAATATCTTTGAAATATTAAAGATAAACTATTTTTGAAACTTAGAAATTATTTAATAATTTCTAAGAAAAAGGATGAAATGATTTATTTTTGGATAACTAAAAATCTCTTAACTTAAATGATTTGCTAATAGCAATTCAAATTAGTTTTTCTTCAAACTTTAAGTGGTATCAAACTTTTAAGAAAATCATTAATTAGTATAAATTTTAGTTTTATTGATATCATGAAAACTTCTAAGCAAATTATCTTTAATTCAAAATTATTTTTTGATCTGAATTTTAGTTCATTTGGTATCATATTTTATATTTGTTGGTTGTGAAGCCTTTCCTGCCAAAGTTCGATAGGATATCTGGCCTTGAGGAAACTCCATCCGACGAGGACAGCTACGCCAGACTCCAACTAGTGAAGAGTTCACGCTCAGGCGCCGAGGTTGCAGACCTCCAACCTAAATCTATCGATCGATCTTCTTCATTCAGATTCCTAGCTCCATTGGATATTCCCAGAACCTATAGGGGCATTGTAGATTTCGCTCAGATGAATTTGAATAGTGATGACACCCCCTAGGTAGCTGAGTAACAGGTCTAATTATGGCTTGGTTTGGCCGACCTTAGTGCTCTTTGAATCTTTTTCTAATAAAAAATCATCCAAGCTATTCGATATTGGACCAACGTCGGATCAACAGAACTCCTCTCCAAATGAACTCCTACAATATACTAAGGATGGCAGACCTCGGGATTCCTGCATTAAGAACTCTGAACATGCAGGCTAAAGGATCTCGTCTCTTTCATATCTGCCTCTAGATGGCCTCGAAAGTAGTTGAGCTTTAAAGAAATAAATAAGCAGATTCTCTTTGAACAAACCCCCTTCAGTCGACCTTCCTAGTCGAACTCCTCCCGAACACTAGTTGATTTTCTTCCCAACAACCCCTATCCATCCAAACTTTTTGCATTAGCTAAGAGGAGACTCATCATTATATATTTGCTCCTCTAGCAAATCTTCTTCCAAATTTCTCCAACAGAATTATTTTCATATTTCTACTCCTTCAGTCGAACTTCTCCTTTCAGTAGAACTACTTGCAGATTCCTTCAGCGGACTTCCTATAGAATTTCTGTAGTCACAAGACTTCCAAACCCCTTCCAATCGAACTCACTGTAGTCGCCTAGAAAGGTCTCCATGCCAATGCTAATCTAGCTATCCGTATAGCATGAACCCATTTACACACATACGACCTTGAAAGAGCTTGAACCCCTTTGAGATTGATGAAACTCAAAGCTCTTCACCGCCAGTGCCTACCTCCTCCGAACTTCAACTATTATGTCTCAACGGATTGGCACATCATGACAATGGACACTACCCTTTGTCACAAATTTCACGTGGCCCTGAATGGCCTACTACTAGGTGGTTACAGCTATCGCTATTAGTTTGTTATGGGCTCTACCTATATAAGAGACCCTCTAGATGCGCTTTCTTCAGAAGCACTCTTCTTGTTCTTGACACTCTGCTACTTTCTCTATTAAACATTCTTTTTCTATTGGTCGGAAGGGCTAACTTGACCATCGGAGGGTCCAGCTGGAGCCACCCCTCCTCTAGTTTAGACTTCTTTTGTAGGTCCTAATGGGGACCTCGACTTCTCTAGCTCCAGCCAGTTTTGGCATCAACCAGGTTAAGCACCAACAAGATTGGTGCTCGAGGAAGGGCACCTCTTTCTCTTGAGGTTCTCATGTTCTTAAAGGAGCGCTCAACAAAGATCTCTCTTCTTCTCCCTTGGAGTCCTTCTTCTTCCCTAGCCGATCTCACAAGGATGCCTCCTAGAAAGGCCTCGACCTGACGGTCAATTGCCTCCATGCCTAGATCTCACCCAGATCTACCTACTCCTATCTCATTCCTGGCATCTCAGGTTTCGCCAGCAGCAATGGTGGATGCAGAGCAATTTAACCTACTGGTCCAGTAGGTCAGGGGCCTCATTGAAGCAGTAGTGGCCTTCGGTGCTGATCCAATCAGAACAGGCTTCCTCAAAACCTCAGGATCTTGTCTGGGGATGATCGACTTGGGCGAGTCAGTCGGTAACTTTTGAAAAAGAGAAGCAGAGGGTAGAGAGTCCCTACTCTGATCATGATTCAGTCCTTGGGACCTTACCCCCATTCAGCCAGAAGACTTTGGAGATCCACGACCATGAGGATCTCCTAGATTGAAAACTATAAGAAATGAACCAGTGGATCGAGAAATTCCATCATGCTCCTTCCTCTTACGGTAATGATATCTACATTGATCCGCCCTTTTTCTAAAAAATTATGCAGGAACCCATCCCACCAAGCTTCAAACTTTTCTAGTTTGAGAGCTACGATGGGATTGCAGATCCAGTTGATCATCTGAAGGCCTTTCAGACAATGATGCTGCTTCATGGCATGCTAGATGCCATCCTATGCCAAGCTTTTCCCTCCATCCTAAAGGGAGCAGCCATGAACTCATACTCGGCCCTCAAGCTGGATACTATCTTTTTCTTCGATCAAATGAGCCATTGATTTATGGTTTATTTTATCAACAGTCGACATCCTCGATGAGACTCGAACTCCCTCATCAACATTAAGTAGAAGGAGGGAGATTCCATATGGGTCTATGTTATCCATTTCAATGCCACTGCACTGGAGGTCCAAAACTTGGACCAATCTATCATAATGGCTGCACTGAAGGGTGGTCTTCAAAAAAATAATCTGCTACTCTTTCTGAAGAAGAAGTATCCCAAAAATTTTGCTGATATGCTAGCTTAGGTTGAAGGTTATGTCCGAGCAAAAAAGGCCTTCAAGGCTAAGGATAGTGAAGTCGCTGAAGAGCGGTGAGCGGGTGAATCAAGTATGCCCGCTACTAATGAAAAGTCGAGTGAAACTCGACCATGCTTCCGAACTTCTTTCGAGAGCAAGTGAGTCAGAACTCCTCCTCGAACTCGAAGATAAAGAAATCTGAATAGAAGGGCATGGTGGGGCTCGCCCATCAAAAGGTTCCACAACTATGATCCCTTTAATACTCCAAAAACCTAAGTGCTGATGGAAATCAAGGAGTAGCTGCCAAAGTCAGAGAGGATGTGCACTCATCCTGGCAAGCGCAATCGTAATAAATACTGCCTCTATCATCATGACCACGGTCATCATACTAAGAAGTGTATTCAGCTCCAAGATGAGATTGAAAAACTCATCAGGCGGGGTAGAATTGGCAGGTTCCTATGACGTCGGCCAAAAGGATGAAAAGATCGGCCAAGGGTGTTGTCGTAATTAGAGCCATCGATGGAGAAGGAGCAACAAAAAGATCGGCCCCCGCTTGGCATTATCAACACCATCTCTGGGAGACTTTGACAGCAGGAGGTCGATGGATCTGGGGGACCGACAAAGAGATGGAGAACTAAGGAGCCCCTAACTTTCGCTGAAGCTGATGCATAAGGAGTTCAGTTCCTACAAAACAATGTGGTTGTAATTGTTTTAAATATTACAGACTATGATGTACGCCGCATCCATGTTGATAATGAAAGTTCGGCCGATGTTTTGTTTTATGATGCTTTCTCCAAAATATCTATACCTAATAGCTAGCTTGGACTAATGAACTCTCTATTGGTAGGCTTCACTAGTGATGTAGTTCTAGTTGAAGGCATAATAACTTTGGTTGTGGCTGCAGGACAATATCTGAGACAGTCCATGGCATAGGTGGACTTCCTGATAGTAAAAGCTCCATTGGCTTACAACGTAATTCTTGACTGACCTAGTCTAAACGTGCTTCGGGCAGTAGTATCGATCTATTATTTGAAAATAAAGTTTCCAACAAGCTATGGGATCGGAGAAGTCAGAGAAGATCAAGATCTAGCAAGACATTGCTATTCAATCGCCTTGTAGGGGGGTGAGCAGTTGATCCTTGTCCAGTTGATGGGTTGGATGTTCGTGATGATCTAACTGAAGAGTGGGGTGAGCCCATGAAAGATCTTATTTCTATCCCATTGAATGACGGGAATGTGGAGCACACGGTATAAATTGGCTCCAACTTGGCAAAAGAGATACGAGAGCAGCTTGTCAAATTTTTGCAGAGAAACATAGATATTTTTGCTTGGGTCCCTAATGACATGCCCAGAATAGATGCTGAAGTCATGGAATATCATTTGACTGTTGATCCCAAACATCAATCGATGAAAGAGAAGATGTGCAGCCATGCCTCAGAGAGATAGAAAGTAATTGCAAAGGAAGTTGACAAGCTCCTCAAGGTTGGATTCATCCAAGAAGTCAACTATCCAAACTGGATCTCCAACGTCATGCTCGTCAAGAAGGCGAATGGCAAGTGAAGAATGTGCATAGACTTCAAAAAGCTGAACAAAGTCTATCCGAAAGATAGCTACCTTCTATCCAAGATAGATCGGTTGGTTGATGCGACCTTTGGCCATGAGCTTCTCACTTTCATGGATATCTTTTTTGGCTATAACCAAATTCGGATGGCACCAAAAGATGAGGAAAAAACTACTTTTATTACTGACCATGGTCTTTACTATTAAAAGATTATGCCTTTTGGATTAAAAAATGCAAGAGCAATATACCAACGTCTGGTCAATAAAATCTTCAAGGAGCAGATCGACCGCAACATGGAGGTATATGTAGATAACATGTTTGATAAGAGCCGAGCTTCAATAAATCACATTACTGATCTTAAAGAGACCTTCAGTGCTCTTAGGAGGTACAAGACAAAGTTGAACCCAACCTAGTGCGTCTTCAGCATGACTTCAAAAAAGTTTTTGAAATTCATGATGTTGAGATAGGGAATTGAAGCAAATCTAGAGAAGATTCGGATCATTCAAGAGATGACTGCTCCAAAATCAATCAAAGAAATTCAATGCCTGACCAAAAAGATGGTAGCTCTGAACCGCTTCATCTCGAGGTCGACCGAGCGATGCATGCCCTGTTAGATATGGGTGCCCTAGAAGCCAAAATTGTCTGACACTTATAATACACTTCTAAGGATAAAATTATAATTCTGACTATTAATAATAAAGTGGGTTATTTTCTATCACATAAGTGTATTTAGTGTCTATGATACATTCCTTGAGTTAGTGGTAATGATAATTCATATTTTCAAGAGTTGAAAATTTAAGACATGAATTTTCATTTATTAACTCATAAAATACTCCTGACCGTAGGATCATCATGAAGCTGATGATTGATCTGGAAGGTTAGTGTACAATCGCTTGTTTATAGTCGATGAGTCTTAAGGCTACGGTGTAGAGACACTAGAGCGAGAGTATAGGTACTCATTAGAGAACGAGGGCACTGAGCATGACCACCTCGAGTAGTCATAAGGAAATCTACCTTCTCATCGATGACTTGCTCGATGCTATAGTGGTGCATCTGGTTCTTTGACCTGAGGTGCATCGATGCTGCAGTGGTGCAACTGGTTCTTTGACCTGAGGTGCATCAGTAGTTCACCTTGAGGGTGTTATAGTTTGACTATACCATGACTCGGTCTCCTAGCCATTCGAAATTCTGAGGCGTATGTTGGCTACCGTATGTTCATTGCAGGAATTGGATTGCACCAAGATGGAATCTATCTATCTCGATGGATGAGGAGCAGCCTTATGCTGAACATGAGAATCAAGTCTATAAGCCCATGGCCATGGCAGAGAGTGTGAAATAATAGAAAGAGTTTCTATTAAGGTATTCACATCGGACTTGAATGGAATGATTAAATCATGTGATAGAAGTTAGGGTTTGACGAGTTCACCTTAACCCTAAACTGATCGAGGCTCAAGATAGAAGAACTTAATCACACAAGTAGCTGCACCAAGAGGTTTGTTTTCAATTTTGATGGATTGCCACCATATGCTGCTAGGTGTCACTAGTGGATTTTGAGAGCAATTAGAATGATTTAGATGATCGATCATTCTAGTTGTCTGAATCAGAAAGTTCTGATCCATCGAAAGGAGTTTCAATGATGTCGATGATGGAGATCATGACATATCGCATTACCATACAGAACTAAACCTAATTGGATCACACAAACAAGGGTTTGGATTTGGATATCATCAATTGGACAAACCCAATTCAATTGATTTGAATAAGATTCAATTAGGTTCAAGAAAATCGTGCTAGCACACGATTGAGCCTAACATTCTCCTTTTTCTATCATAAAAGTTATCTCGACTGAGCCAAATAAGTTTGTGCTCACTCAGGTACCTTTACTTGGTTTGACTGGAGCTTGTCCAAGTCAAAAAGGGGTTGTCTTTGTTTATGAGATAAATTTGAGACAACACCTACCATTTTTCGTCACCTGCTAATTCTTGTACTTTGACTTGGTCAAACGTTGACCTTTGATCCTTGGACATCTACCCATGTGTCATACACTTATTGGAGAGCAGATAGGGGCTTGTCCCCTCTTTGAAAATTGGAAAGAAGGGGGCGCACGCCAAGGATGGCGTGCGCCATGGATAGGGATGCTGGAGTCCCATATGGATGGGACTCCAGGTTGCTTGTTGGATTCAAACTAGGTGACCCTCACCTATAGACTTTGACCAATCTTAGGCGCTACCTTAAGATGAATCTGTGGATCTCTCATTCCATCAATCAGATTTAGATCTGACTGAATGAAGCAACGCAATTGGCCGGGGTGATGCAGCACTGCATGGCGCAGCAGAGTCTATAAATAGACCCTGTCTGCGCCCACTTTTATCATGAGTTCATCTAAGCCACGCCCCAAGGCTGTCTCTCTCCCTTCTCTATGCCACCATCTACCCCTCTCCCTCCTCTCCACACCCAAGAAAGTTGGGTTCTTCTATTTAGTGCGAGTCAAGCAAGAAAGGCTGACGGAAAAGGACTAAGGCAGCACTACTGCAGAGACGATGGGTGATCTTCAGAAGAAGTTTTGAAGATCCTCCAAATCAGATCCAGATCTAATTTTTGGAGAAAAGAAAGAGAAGGAGAAGATATCTAGATCCAGCCTGAGTGGATACGGATAGAGGCCAGGTGCTTGCGTGGCTAGATCCAGAACCTCAGAGCTTCCGCAGAATCATCAACGGGTAATCAAATTGCCCAAGATCAAGGTAAAAATTAATTTTAAATTAATTTAGTTTTATTTTTTTAATTATCAAATCATAAATTAGATCTAAAAAGTGTCAAATCTAATCTAGATATGAGAGGAGAATTTTTGAAATATGCTTCTCGATCCAATCACATCTGAACGAACCAAACCCAGAAAATCAAGATTTCCCTTCAACTGGTATCAGAGCCTGGTTCTTATAAATTTTTTTATTTTGGATCTGATTTAATCTAATTAATTAGTGGTTTTAGATATCACATGAGATATGATTAGATCTAAAATTATAAAATTAAAAATTAAAATAAATTAATTTAGATCTAATATGTATGAGATACATAACTAGACTAGGAATAGAATTGTTCAATGTGTAGTGTAGTTTGATCATAATTTTTGTTTGATTAAAAATAATTTTTAGATATATTTATTTTTTATTTTTTAATATTATAAATATTATAATCAGTTCTAAAAATAAAAAATAAAATAAAATTAATTGTTCATATGAGATATGATAGTTGCATGTTTAGACTAGTTGTAAAATAGTTCTGCAAATAGGTCTAGATTAAATTTTATTTGATATGATCGAATTTAAATTTAATTTTTTAGATGATTATGAGATAATTTAGATCTAAAAAATATGCATGCATGATATATGTGATATATACAAAATATATTTTAATTAGATCTATTTTTTATATATGAGATATATGCTTAGATTTAATCAGTTTTTATAGATTAGTTATATTTCTGATTAAGACGTTCCCCTTGGCCGTCCTATCATAAGAACAAAGTAGGGCTTAAAGACCCTCTCCTTTCATTCGATGGGGTGTTCTTATGATATGTAGGGGTGCTGCATGTTCGTCCTTAATCAAAAATTGAAAACATACTTTCTGCAAAACCCTAGATCCTGAAATCCTAGGATCTTTTTACATGTTTTGTTTTTGAACCCTAACTTAATTGAGAATTAAGTTTATGAAATATCAATTAGGTCTAAAATTGAGAATTTCAGATCTAAGACATATTCATAAATCTAGGTTCGGGCTTGGGTAGCTCAATTAGGTCTAGCGGTTGATCAAATCAAATCAAGAGTTGGTTAGATGGCATCAACACTGCTTAAATTGATCAGCTTAATAGGATTAAGTCTGAGGTCAAGATCGAGTCATGTGAGTGATCAATCAAGTTAAGACCTAATTAGGCTCAGTGGTTAGAGTCTAGATTGTAGGCTAACTTGATTGGTTCTGTCTCAACAATTTGGTGTCTAAGGTAAGTTTGGCAGATACGATCGACTGATTTTTAATTGGGAGCTACTCGACTCGAATGCGTTCTTATCGAGTTAATGGCATATCCCTTCCACCGATCTCACTTACCTGGCCATGTTTGTTGACTCAGTTCTGATCTGAGGTGGTCAATAATCCGAGCTAATCTATGCCACTAGGTTAGTCATAATGATTATGACTATGTCAAGTCTAGTTTAATGAGACCTAAATCAAACCTCCCTAAGAAAAGATTAAGTCAAAGGTCTTCCACCATTATAGATGTGCGGGGCCTTCCTGAGGTTGATTATTCTCGGTTGATTACAGTGGCTCAGTTGCACCGAAAAGATGCAACCATGTCTATTAGGCATCAGATGCTATGGGCTGGAGGATGAATTGGGCTCAATATTTTGGATACGGTGAGAGACTCAATTAGAAATCCAGTCTGTGCAAATGGTGGGTCTGACTTAACTAAGAAGTGGATCAATATTTTGGACACGATGAGATTCATGAATTAAAGACCAAGTTTGGGTGCACCATGATTAGAGAATCATTGAACAAGAGTTGTTCACCCATTGGCTAATCCATCACCAATAACTATTAGGTGAGGTGATGAGTAAGTCGGTGGGACCGCACCACCCACTAAAAATCAGTAATCATGGAGATTTTCGCATCTCTATAGAGGGAGTGTAGGGATCCAAGAAAATAGTGGAAGCTAATTTGTTTAAAAATAAAATTTCTAAATAAATTGGTTAAGTCTTAATTACAATATCTAACTAGAAACTTTGAGTCTATACAGAAAGATGTCTGCATCCATTCCACTAGCACGAATCCTGGACACCCATAGACTGATCGGACCAAATTACAAGGATTGGCTTTGAAACTTCAAAATTATTTTGGGTTTCAAGAAGTTAACTCATATATTGGATCGGGACCCTCCCACCTTACCAGCTCGTCCATTCGCTGAATAGAGAGCATCTCTGGATAAGTGGACTGACAAAGATAATGAGGCTAGATACTATATGTTGGGCTCGATGTCTGATGAGCTTCAGCACCAACATGAAGATATCAGAACTGCTCGCCAAATGTTGGCTCACCTATAGGAGATGTTTGGTGAACAGAGTCGCGCAGCTAAGTATCAAGTCACTAAACGACCGTTCAAGGCTAAGATACACGATGGGCAGTCAGTTCAAGATCATTATCTGATGATGATCAAGGACTTGAAAGAGCTTGAGAAGCTCAAAATAAGCCTGGACTTGGATCTGCAGAATGACATAATTCTGCAATCTTTGATCGATGCATATGGGCAGTTCATTATGAACTACCATATGCATAAACTTCAAAACTCCTTGGCCGAACTTATGAACATGCTGGTTACCGCTGAGCTTTCCATGAAAGGTTCTAAAGGCTTAGTGCTTGCTATGGAACGGACTTCTTCCAAGAGAAAATCTTTTGGAAAGAAGAAGAAGTCTGCAAAAAAGCAAAAGGTGGAAGGAGGAAAGAAGAAAAAGGCAGAGCCGAAGAAGAAGGCCGCTGACAAAGAAAAGTATTTCCATTGCAATAATGATGGCTACTGGAAGCGGAACTATCCTACTTACCTGGCCACCCTAAAGAAGAAGGAGGCAGGTCCTTCTGGAGGTATGCTCATTATTGAGTCTAACCTTACGATTTTTTTTGCATCCAGTTGGATGCTTGACTCTGGTTCTAGTGCTCACTTGTGCACTTCTATGCAGGGTCTTGAGGATAGCAGGAGGCTGAGGGATGGTGAGATGATCCTACACGTCAAAAATGGAGCAAGGATTGCTGCCATAGCCGTGGGAACATACCCTCTTCGACTATCATTTGATTTAGACTTAGTATTAAAAGACTGTTATTATGTGCCTGCAGCAAGCAGGAATTTTATTTCTATTTCTTGCCTTGCATTAGAAGGCTATGTAATTAGTTTTCTTAAGGACCATTATAACATTCTTTATGAAAGAAATAAAATTGCAAGTGGTTTCCTTATTAACGGTCTTTATTAGTTACATGTTAATGTATCTATTTTTAACTTTGAGCAAAAATGAATGCCATAAAATCAAAATATCCTAGGGATAGTCCTAATGATAGGTATCTATGGCACCTAAGATTAGGTCATATAGCAGAAGATAGGATTAACAAATTGGAAAAAATTGGGCTATTGAGTCCATTGACTTCCGAGTCATATCCAATTTATGAATCCTGTCTTCATGGCAAAATGACCAAGCTTCCTTTTCTAGGACATGGGGAAAGGGCCATAGATCTTCTTGCCCTAGTACATACAAATGTGTGCGGCCCATTTGATATGTCGGCTAGAGACAACTCAGTCTACTTCATAACCTTTACCGATGATTTATCAGGGTATGGTTATGAGTATCTTATGAGACACAAGTCTAAAGCATTTGAAAAGTTTAAGGAATTTAGACATGAAGTAGAAAAGCAAATTGAAATACCCATTAAGGTTCTTCGATCAGACCGAGGAGGTGAATATCTTAGTCGAAAATTCCTGAACTATCTCAAAAAAAATGGCATAATCTCTCAATGGACTCCATCATGAACACCTCAACTCAATGAGGTTTCAGAATGGAGGAATCGAATTCTATTAGATATGGTTCGATTCATAATGAGCTTCACAGACCTTCCTGATTTTCTTTGGGGATACTGTTTGTTAACTGCAATATACTTACTGAATAGAGTTCTTTCTATAATCGTTCCTACCGCACCATATGAGATATGGCATGGTAAGAAACCAAGTCTGAGTCATCTCAGAATTTGGGGTTGTCCGGCTTATGTCAAAAGATAAGAAGTAGACAAGTTAGACTTTAGATCTTTTAGAGCTCGATTCATAGGATATCCTAAAGAGTCATTAGGATATTATTTCTACATTCCAGAAGATCATAATGTGATTGTGAGTCGACATGCCATCTTTCTTGAAAAATAGTTTATTCAAGATAGCAGCATTGAAAAGCAGATCAAGCTCGATGAGAAAGTCTCATAAGAGCAATGAGCTAAGGACCAAATAGAACCAAATCAGGTTAAGCCAATCCATACATTACCTCCTCCACCTCGTAGATCGAAAAGGGTTTCTCATCCCCCTGAGAGGTCCTTAGGTACTATTTCAGAGGATGTAGAGGAAATATTCCTCATAGGTAATGGGGTTCATAGTGATGATCCCAAAATCTATAACGAGGCGATATCAAATATCGACTCTGAAAAATGGTTAGAGGCAATGAAGTCAGAAATTGACTAGATGCACTCAAACCAAGTCTGGACCTTGGTAGATCCATAGAAGGTATAATACCTATTGGGTGTAAATGGATCTTCAAGAGAAAGATTGGTGTAGATGAAAATGTGGAGACATTCAAGGCTAGATTAGTGGCAAAAGGTTATAGTCAATATGAGGGCATTGACTATTAGGATACCTTTTCGTCAGTAGCTATGCTAAAATCTATCCGCACATTACTTGCTGTTACAATCTATTTTGATTATGAAATATGGCAAATGGACGTGAAAATGACATTCTTAAATGGATATATTGAGGAAGATATCTATATGGAACAGTCACTAGGTTTCACATCCAGTGATGATGATCACAAGATTTGCAAGCTGCAAAGGTCCATATATGGACTAAAGCAAGCATCTCGGAGCTGGAACACTCATTTTAATGATGTGATCAAAATGCTTGGTTTCATCAAAAATAAGGAGAAGCGATGTGTCTTCAAAAAGATCAGTGGGAGCACTGTTGTCTTCCTCGTATTGTACGTGGATGACATCCTCCCTATCGAAAATGATATACCCATGTTGACCATAGTTAAAATGTGGTTATCTAAAGAATTCTCCATGAAAGATTTAGGAGAAGCATCCTTTATTCTAGAAATTAAGGTCTATAGAGATAGACCGAATAGGATGCTAGGACTTTCACAGAAGATGTACATAGAGAAAGTACTAAAGAGGTTTAGTATGGAAAACTCTATGAGAGGTTTAATATGCTTCAGGCATGGCATTCATCTTTCCAAGAAGATGTGCCCTAGCACACCTGAGGAAATAGAACGCATGAGCAAGATCCCTTATACTTCAGCAATAGGGAGCCTCATGTATGCCATGTTATGTACACGACCTGATATAGCCCATGCCGTGAGTGTCACGACTAGATATCAGTCAAATCCAGATGAAGAACACTGGACTTCTATAAAATGTATCCTTAAGTACTTGAGAAGAACTAAGGATATGTTGTTGATCTTTGATAATGGAGAACTCCAAGTCCAAGGATATACAGACTCGGACTTTATGTCCGATGTAGATGATCGAAAGTCGACATTTGGGAGTCTATTTTTATGTAATGATGGAGCTGTCAGTTGAAAAAGTTTCAAGCAGACAGTGATAGCAGATTCCACCATGGAAGCAGAATATATCACTGTGTCAGAAGCTACGAAGGAGGCATTCTAGTACAAAAAATTTGCCGGAGAGATCGAAGTAATGCCATCAGATGCCATTCCTCTATACTACGACAACAATGGTGCCATAGCCCTTGCTAAGAAGCCGAGGTCTCATCAAAAATCCAAGCACATCGAGCGGCGATACCACCTTATCCATGATTACCTCGAGAAAGGTTACGTCGAGGTCAAGAGAGTCGACTCCACAGATAATGCGATGGATCCGCTTACAAAGCTGTTGGGCCAGCAGAAGATCGAAGCCCACCTTGAAAAGATGGGACTTAGATTTGTAGCCAATTGGCTTTAGGTCAAGTGAGAGTTTGTTAGATATGGTGCCCTAGAAGCCAGAATTGGCTGACACTTGTAATACACTTCTAAGGGCAAAATTATAATTTTTACTATTAATAATAAAGTGGATTATTTTCTATCACATAAGTATATTTAGTGTCTGTGATACATCCCTTGAGTTAGTGGTAATGATAATTCATATTTTCAAGAGTTGAAAATTTAAGACATGAATTTTCATTTATTAACTCATAAAATGCTCCTAACCATAGGATCATCATGAGGATGGTGATTGATCCAAAAGATTAGTGTACAATTGCTTCTTTATAGTAGATGAGTCTTAAGTCTATGGTGTATAGACACTGGAGTAAGAGTACAGGTACTTGTTAGAGAACGAGTGCACTGAGCGTGACTACTTCGAGTAGTCATAAGAAAGTCTACCTTCTCGTCGATGACTGACTCGATGCTGCAGTGATGTGTCTGGTTCTTTGACTTGAGGTGCATCGGTAGTTCACCTTGAGGGTGTTATAGTTTGACTACACCATGACTTGGTCTTCTAGCCATTCGGAACCCTGAGGTGTATGTTGGCTATAGCATGTTCATTGTAGGAATTGGATTGCACCAAGATGGAATCTATCTACCTCAGTGGATGAGGAGCAGCCCTATGATGATCATGAGAATCAAGTCCATAAGCCCATGGCCATGGCAGAGAGTGTGAAATAATAGAAAGAGTTTCTATTAAGGTTTTCACATTAGACTTGAATCAAATGATTAAATCATATGATAGAAATTAGGGTTTGACGAGTTCACTTTAACCCTAAACTGATCAGAGCTCAAGATAGAAGAACTTAATCACACAAGTAGCTGCACCGAAAGGTTCATTTTCAATTTTGATGGGTTGCCACCATATGCTGCTAGGTGTCACTAATGGATTTTTGGAGCAATTAGAATGATTTAGATGATCGATCATTCTAGTTGTCTGAATCAGAAAAGTTCTGATCCATCGAAAGTAGTTTCGATGATGTTGATGATGGAGATCATGACATATCCCATTATCATATAGAACTGAATCTAACTGGATCACACAAACAAGGGTTTGGATCTAGATATCATCAATTGGACTAATCCAATTCAATTGATTTGAATAAGATTCAATTAGGTTCAAGAAAATCGTGCTAGCACATGATTGAGCCTAACATTCTCCTTTTTCTATCATAAAAGTTGTCTTGACTGAGCCAAATAAGTTTGTGCTCACTCAGGTACCTTTACCTGGTTTGACTGGAGCTTGTCCAAGTCAAAAAGGGGTTGTCTTAATTTATGAGATAAATTTGAGACAACACCTGCCATTTTCCATCACCTGCTAATTCTTATACTTTGACTTGGTCAAACATTGACCTTTGACCCTTGGACATTTGCCCATGTGTCATGCACTTATTGGAGAGCAGATAGGGGCTTGTCCCCTCTGTAAAAATTGGAAAGAAGGGGGTGCATGCCTAGGATGGCGTGCGCCCATGGATAGGGATGCTGGAGTCCCATACTGATGGGTCTCCAGATTGCTTGTTGGATTCAAACTAGGTGACCCTCACCTATAGACTTTGATCAGTCTTAGGCGCCACCTTAGGATGAATCCATAGGTCTCTCGTTCCACCAATCAGATTTAGATCTGATTGAATGAAGCAACATGATTGGCCTGGGTGACGCAGCACTGCATGGCACAGCAGAGTCTATAAATAGACCCTGTCTATGCCCACTTTTATCATGAGTTCATCTAAGCCACGCTCCAAGGCTGTCTCTCTCCCTTCTCCATGCCACCATCTGCCGCTCTCCCTCCTCTCCACACCCAAGAAAGTTGGGTTCTTCTGATTAGTGCGAGTCAAGCAAGAAAGGCTGACGAAAAAGGAAGAAGGCAGCACTACTGTAGAGACGATGGGTGATTCTCAGAAGAAGTTTTGAAGATCCTCCAAATTAGATCCAGATCTAATTTTTTGAAAAAAGAAAGAGAAGGAGAAGATCTTCAGATCCAGTCTGAGTGGATACCGATAGAGATCAGGCGCTTGCATGGCTAGATCCAGAACCTCAGAGCTTCCGTAGGATCATCAACAGGTAATCAGATTACCCAAGATCAAGATAAAAATTAATTTAGAATTAATTTAGTTTTATTTTCTTAATTATCAGATCATAAATTAGATCTAAAAAGTATCATATCTGATCTAGATATGAGAGAAGAATTTTTGAAATATGCCTCTTGATCCAATCAGATCTGAATGAATCTGATCCAAAAAATCAGAATTTCCCTTCATGCCCTTCTTTCAAGTCCTAAAATAGTTGAAGAACTTCTGTTGGACCACTAAATGTCAACAAGCCTTTAAAGAGCTCAAGGACTACCTTTGTTCACCTCCCCTATTAGTAAATCCCGAACTTGGAGAGGGATTATTTTTGTGCTTGATGATTTCCCCAGTGGCCCTTGCGGTAGTTCTAATCAAAGAAGAGGTGAAAGTACAGATGTCAATATACTACATAAGTCAAGTCTTGAGGGATGCTAAGATCAGGTATACTAAGTTAGAAAAATTAACTTTTGCCCTACTGTTATAGTTCGGAGACTTCGACCTTACTTCCAAGGGCACACCATAATCCTCCTCATTGATCAACCAATCAAAATAGTTCTTCATCGAACGGATGCCTCTGGAAGAATAGCGAAATGGGTAATAGAGCTCATCGAGTTCAACATCAACTACCAGCCTTGGCCATTGATCAAAGCCTAAATTCTGGCAGATTTTATAGTTGAATGCACCATTCTGGATGAAGCCCAACCTGAACAGAATGAAGTCGATGTTTCTTGGTTATAATCGAGTTCCTCTGAAGAAAGAGCCAACCTCCCTAAAGATTTTTGGGCCCTATATATAGATGGCTCATCCAATGCTTCTGGTGCAGATGCAGGGCTGATCTTGGTTAGCCCAGAAAGAGTCATCATCAAATATGTGCTGCACTTTGAATTTCCTACAACTAATAATAGGGTCGAATATGAAGCTTTGATTGCAAGGTTAAGGATCGTCGAAGAATTGGAAGCAGATCAACTCCAAGTCTACAGTGATTTTCAGTTGATGGTCGAACAAGTTAATGGCGATTATGAAGCTCCAGAAGAAAGCATGATAAAATATCTTGAGAAAATGAAGAGCTTGTCTCTAGCCTTCAACAATTTTGACATCAAGTAGATCCCAAGAGGAAAAAATACTAGGGCCAACCTTCTCTCAAAGTTGGCAACATTGGCCCCGACTGAGCTGCCCAAGGAGGTCTTCTTTGAAGTCTTGAAACTCTCAAGTTTGGAAGGACAATAGTCTATAATGCAGATCGACCATGAGTTGTATTGGATTGATCCATTGGTTGCTTATCTCAAAGATGAGGCTCTTCCTTATGATCCGAAAGGAGCTCGAAAACTCAAAAATCAAGCCTTCTAGTATGTCTGTATGAAAGCAAGCTGTATAAAAGGTCATATTTTTTATCGCTCTTAAGATGTCTCAGACCTTCAGAAGCTGACTTTGCATTATGAAAAGTGCATGAAGGAATCTGCGAAAGTCATGTAGGGGCCAGATCCTTATCACACAGACTACTTCGGTAGGGTTACTATTGGTCGATCTTGTACCATGATTCTATAGAGTATATCAAAAAATGTGATCGTTGTTAGAGAAGTGCAAACATTCAAAGGCAGCCAGCTTCTGAACTTACACCCTTGAGTGTTCCATGGTTGTTTGCTCAATGGGGGACGGACATACTCGAATCTTTTCCCATGGCACCGAGAGAGTGCAAGTTCCTCCTGATGGCAATAGATTATTTCACAAAGTGGATCGAGGCTGAACCTCTAGTGAAAATCACTAAAGCAAAAGTGTAGAACTTCATCTAGAAGTCGATTATTTGTAGATTTGGCTTGCCTCGAACCCTCATAACAAATAATGGATGGTAGTTTGCCAGAGTAGGATTTGCCAAATTTTGTGAAGATTTGAACATTTCCCACCATTTTACATCAGTAGCCCATCCACAGGCAAACGACAAAGTCGAAGTAACAAACAGAACCTTGCTACAAGGTATCAAAGCAAGACTTGAAAGGACAAAGGAGACTTGGGTGGATGAACTCTATCATGTGCTCTGGACATACCGAACTACCTAAAGATTGCCAACTGGAGAGATCCCATTTGCCTTAGCTTTTGAAATAGAAGCGGTCATCTACCTAAAGATTGCCAACTGGAGAGATCCCATTTGCCTTAGCTTTCGAAATAGAAGCGGTCATCCCAATAGAATTCAAACTCCCATCAGCATGAGTCATGGCATTCAATGAGCAGCATAACTCATGAGACCTCAGGACTAACCTCGACTTGTTGGAGAAAATATAAAAAAAAAAGCTCAAATTTGAATGGCAGCCTATAAGCAAAAAGTGGCCCATTACTATAACTCTAAAGTCAAAGACAAAATATTCAAAGTGGAGGACCTAGTACTTCGACAAGCAGCTGTTTCATAACCTCAAAATCAAAAAAAGCTCACTCCAAATTGAAAAGGCCCATATGAAGTAGAGGAGATCGTTCGGTTCGAAACTTATCGCTTGAAGAAGCTTGGAGGAACAACACTTTCATAGCCTCAGAATTCAGAAAATCTAAGAATATACTATCAGTAATTTGCCTTCAATAAAATTTTTCTATTTTAATATTATTATTTCTTGCTGCAAAAATCATGTAATGATAGAAAATAACTTTCCAAAATAATCAAAAATAACCATATTAGGAATAGGAGGAGAACCTCATCCTAACATGAGCAAAGTTGAAGACCTCGTTAGTCTAAGACGGGATGAGGGGAGAGACCCTTTCAATGGCCCTTATGTGCCCCTACAGCCATGTTAGGAGCAGGAGGAGAACCTCATCCTAAGATGAGCAAGCTGAAGGCCTCATTAGTCTAAAGATGAGATGAGAAGAGAGGCCCTTTCAGCGATCCTAATGTGCCCCTACAGCCACGTTAGGAATATGAGGAGAATCTCGTCCTAACGTGAGCAAAGTCAAAGACCTCGTTAGTCTAAGACGGGATAAGGGAAGAGGCTCTTTCAATAGCCCTTATGTGCCCCTATAGCCCTGTTAGGAATAGGAAGAGAACCTCATCATAACTTGAGCAAAGCGAAGACCTCGTTAACCTAAGATGAGATAAGGAAAGAGGCCGTATCAATGGCCCAACTGTGTCCCTACTGCCATGATAGAAATAAGAGAAGAACCTCATTTTAACGTGAGCAAGACGAAGATCTCCAGTTACTTAAGATAGGAGGAGAGAATCTTTCAATGGCCACAATGGGAACAGAAGGAAGGCCTCACCTCAATAGAAGTAAAAACCAACATCATCAAGAGCAGGAGGATAACCTCGTCCTGACATAAACAAAGACCTTCGATTACCTAAGGCAGGAGGAAGGACCTCGTCTTAATGAAAGGATGAAGGAAAATCAACAAAATTGAATATGGAAGGATAAACTCATCCTAGTGCAGGTAAAAAATCTCCAGTTATAAAAAGATAGGAGAAAATCTACTTTTTCGACAATCCTTTCAACAAAAGTCAAAGCAAAAGAGAGAAATAGAAAAATAAACAGGCACTGAATCCAAACAAAGCAAAAAGATGATCGAAGAAAATATTCCTTCATTAAATCCAAAGCTCATTACAAAGTGAAGGTCTAAAAGATCATGTACAAAAAAGAAGAAAGAAAAAAGCGACAAAGTCCTAAGAAGGCTCGGAACCCTCAGACTTTGGGTTATCGACCCCCACCATTACAAGAGACTGCTTCAGCTTAAGGATTTCCTCCTCAAGCTCCTTCTTCTTGTATAGACCATCTATGTACATCCTATTAGCGTGTTAGAATTTGCCTTCAAGCTCTTGCCATTGCTTCCTCAAGACTTTAGACTCGGCCTCTGCATCCCTGATGGCTTGCTGCTCGTATGATAGTTGGATCCTCAGCCGTTGAACCTTGGCCTTCTCCCTCCCCACTACTTTCGAAAGCTCACCTAGAGTCCTCATTAGGGAGGTAACCTGCTCTGATCCCCCGCTCGTGTCGGATTGATGACTGTCATCAAGTTGTTTTTGGAGCTGGGTTACCTCGCTATTTGCAGCATGAAGCCTTTGCTCAAGCTGGGATAACCTCTCGCTCCAACCTAATCGGTAGGTATCATAAGTGAGCTCAACATCATGCAGTTGCTTCTGGAGCATGGAGAACCTCTTCGACCAATTCCACTCATACCAAGCCTTGTCAGAAGACCACGACGAGCTTTCCTCCAATAGATGGATCTTCTCCTTCATCGCCTTGAGATCGGCATCGAGAAAGCTGATCTTCACCATTAGTGCCCAAGATTTGTCATTGGCATTTTTCTTGAGCTCGGTGATCTCCTTCTCGAAGCTACCCTTTCGAATGCTGAAGCTCATAATATATTTCATGTGTAGCTTTCGGAGATGGGTGACCTCAATCGTTGCCTCTGAAGTATTCTTTTTGGATCTTCGAAGTTTGTCTTCTATCTTCTTCAACTTTTTTTTTAGGTGATGAATCTTCCTCTTTAAATTTTTGACTATAGGCTTCAGAGGGATACCTTGGAATAATAGCTCAGCGTCAGTTAGAGATGATGGACCCTGACTATGATTGCTGGAGGGGTTCTGAACAACATCCACCATGACACAAGTACAAAGAAAAGAAAGTTCATTTTCATTCCTCAAAATATTTGGCATACATCAAAAGAAAAAGAGAAGAAAAGTACAAATTTATAAAAAATCTTCAAACTTGATCGGTGCAGAGGCAGACGAGGTCGGCATATCCTTTGTGGCATCAGGCTCGGGAATAGACTCGAGAGCTTTAGCTACAAGTTTGGGAGCACTCGGGGTAGGTTTGGTGATAGGGAAAGTGGCACCAGCGTTGGAGGGATCGGCTCCCTCACTTAGTTCGTCTGTTAGAAGGTCGAGGTCCACTCCAGGGAAGTTCATCACGACCCTCCTCATGCAGATCTCGAACCTCTCTAAGAAGGCTTCCTGGGCGAACGCGATCTTGATGTCCTCTATTGCTTTAGAGGACTTGAAGGCTTCGACAGCCTCTCCCTCTTGATGCCGACCTCCTCTTCAGCCTTCTTCCTTTTGTCTTTGGAGAGGGCCAGGGCTGCCCTTAGCCCTATAAAAGTTTCTCTCTCTCTGTGACACCTCCTGAAGTCACTCGACTTCTGCAGTTTGAATTTTCGAGGCCACCTTCAAATAATCGACCTTAGCCCGAACCCTCTCGACCTCTGCCTGAACCTCCTGCAGGGCTTTAGAAGCCTTGGCTTGGCGAAGATCAGCGGTCTCCGAGTAGGCAAACAAGTAATGCCCTACCTACAAGATAGGAAGAAATTAAGTCAAAACATTGAAAGCACACCCTTCATTAAAACAAGTTCAGAAAAATGGGTTATCTCGAGATAGGTGGTGAAAGACTCATCAAATCTCTTAGCATCCTCCATCCCAACCATTTTCTCAATAATGTGCGGGAGGATGCTACCCTTCATCAGGAATTAGACAACCTTTCGATCATCCAAGGAAGCTCGCTCCTGACCGGAGCCTTCATCACTCAAATTTTCAACCACCCTCCACATCTTTTTCATGACGGCATCCTTTTTTTCTTCTTCTCAATGACCTCGTGCTGCTCGGGAAGCATGGTGGTGGCATCATCTCTGGACGAGATCGGAGTTGGTGCGGCCACATCAAACTTGGGGATGGGCGCTGCCTGGATCACCATGGTCGGGATCGGCTCATCAGTGTGAGCCTTCTTGGATGTTTTTCACGTGGAGCTGTCCTTCCTCTTGAGGGACTTGATCCTCTTGACCAGATGATTCTGCTCTTTAGAAGTCATCTCTATAGAAGGAAACTAGAGTTAGAGAAGGAAAGGAGACCATGCACAGTTGGCAGGCTGCAAAGGACTACCTATCGGATTGAGAGGACTGAGACCGAAGTTGAATAAGGTCTAGTCCTTTAGGAGCTTGGAGATTAGAGGAGCTTGAAAGTTCTTCAGCTTGTCGACCGAATCCCGATCCTCTTTCTTGAGCCCAGGAGCTCGGTGGACTGAGTCCCTTATTTCCCCCAAGAAAGAAGTCCTAGTTCTATGGAGGGATAAGAAACAAAAAAGAATTTCTTCTTCTAGTTATGAATGGAAGAAGGGGCACTCTTAAGCAACCCCTTCTTGTCGAACTGGAGAGACACATACCACCAATCTTTGGCGGTCGGATGATGTTTGAAAGTGAAAAAATTACGAAATTGGAACATGGAAGTTCGGACGTCGGCCATAATGCACAAGGAGAGAAATCCTATGATAAACTTAAAAGATTTTGGTGCCATGACGGTGAAGAAAATGTTAAAAAACTTGAACAAGTCGGTTACAAAAGAAGGTATTGACAGCCAAAGTCCCACTCGAAGGATTTCAGTGTATAAGCAAGTTTGGTCGGGAGGAGGAGAGCTGGCTTGATTGCTAGGGCCAAGGAGTTCAAGTTCGCAATCGAAAGGAATTTTGAACTAGATCCTAATCAAGGAAAGATCTTCGGGTCAAAGTTTACATGAAATGGTATTAGGGATGAAGGATGGTCGAGGTACTTTTACAAGCTCAGGGTCCTTATGAGGAAGGTCCATTAAAGCTAAATTAGCCAAACTTCTAGAATCGATCAATCAAAACTCTTCAGAGGATATGAGGATCAAACTAAAATGGAGAAAATTCTTGAAAAACTAAAAAAAATAAAATCTAAGACTTTCTTAAAGAAGCAAAATGAGTAGAGATGCCAAAATATGTAGATAATCAAAGAGAAAGGTTCAGGAACTGACCTAAATCGATTGGAAAGAAAGAAAAGGTGTCAAGCTCGATGGAAAATGAAGGAGAGAACCCCAAAAAATTGAAGGAGTTGGTAGAAGACGCTGGTGCCCTGGAGCAAGAAGGGAGAAGGAAGCCAGAAGCAAGGAAAAGGAGATCCAAATGAAATGAAGCTCCTATGGAAGAAGAAGATCTTTAATAGCCATTAGGATCCGAGATGGTTATGATTGTGGATCTCCGCTGACCAACCTCAGGTTGATGCATGCCCCACTCATCATAGCGGCAGATTGGCAACAGGCAAAATCTTTATTGCACCATACCTGGAGCAGCGCTTCGACGGGAATTTCAGAAATTTGTCTTTTTGGATCACCTTGTATTTAAGAAGTTTTGGCACCCATGCAGAAAGAGTCAGGATCAACTGCTCTATTGGCATGAAAGAAAAAATGACATCGGCACTCATATTTCTTTACTTCCTTCATTCAAATTTTAAACTCAGGAGTGGAGGTACTTGTGTTGGATGTGAACCCTTTCCTACCGAAGTCTGACAGGATATTTGGCCATGAGGAAATTCCATCCGATGAGGATAGCCATGCTGGACTCCGGTCGGTGAAGATTTCACGCTCAAGCGCCGAGGCTGGAGACCTCCAACCTGAATATATCGATCAATCTTCTTCATTCAGATTTCTAGCTCCATCGGATATTCCCAGAACCTATAAGGATATTATAGATTTCGCTCAGACGAACTTGAATAGCGATGACAGCCCCTAGGCAGCTGAGTAATAGGTCTAATTATGGCTTGGTTTGGTCGACCTTGGTGCTCTTTGAATCTATTTCTAATAAAAAACCATCCAAGCTGTTCGATATTAGACCAACACTGGATCAACAAAACTCCTCTCCAGACAAACTCCTATAATATACTAAAGGTGGCAGACCTTGGAATTCCTGCATCAAGAACTCTGAACATGCAGGCTAAAGGACCTCGTCCCTTTCATATTAGCCTCCAGACAATCTCGAAAGCAGTCGGGCTTCTAAGGAATAAATAAGCAAGTTCTCTTCATGCAAACCACCTTTGGTTGACCTCCTTTCAATCAAACTACTTTCGGACACCAGTTGATTTTCTTCCCAACAACCCCCATCCATCCGAACTTCTTGCATTAGCTGAGAGGAGACTTATCATTATATATTTGCTCCTCCAGTAGATGTCCTTCCAAATTTCTCCAATAGAATTATTTCTAAATTTCTACTCCTTTAGCCGGACTTCTCCTTCCAGCAGAACTACTTTCAGATTCCTCCAGTAGACTCCCTTCAGGATTTCTCTAATTATAAGACTTTCGAACCCCTTCCGATCGAACTCACTGTAGTCACCAAGAAAGGCCTCCATGCCTACACAAATCTAGCTATTCATACAACATGAATCCACTTACATACATATGACCTTGAAAGAGCCCGAACTCCTCTAGGATTGATGAAACTCAAAGCTCTTCACCACCAGTACCTACCTCCCTCGAACTTCAACTATCAAGTCCCAACAGACTGGCGCATCACGATAATGGACACTACCCTCTGTTACAAACTTCACATGGTCCTGAATGGCCCACTGCCAGATGATTATGACTGTCGCTATCAGTTTGTTATGGGCTTTTCCTATATAAGAGACCTTCCAGATATGCTTTTTTTAGAAGCTCTCTTCCCCTTCTTGACACTCTGCTACTTTCTCTACTAAGCATTCCATTTCTATTGGCCAGAAGGATTGACTTGACCGTCGGAGGATCTAGTTGAAGCCACCCCTCCTCCGATTTAGACTTCTTTTGCAGGTCTCGATGGCAACCTCGACTTCTTTAGCTTCAGCTAGTTCCGACGTCAACCAGATTCCGCACCAACAATATCAAAAAGTATATTCCTACCTTGAATTCCATCGCATAGCTTATATGGTATCATTTGAGATAAAATTAAGAATTTCATACCATTTCTAAACTTGATTAAATTATATTTCTTAAGAAAAGAAAGAGATATTTTTTTTGAAAGGATCTATGTATCTCAGATTTATAAAGTATAGAGAAACAAAAAAAAAACTTCTTTCAAATAGTATTGTTGGGGATAAACCCTGCTCTTGCCAAAGTCCAGTCTGATGCTCAGCCTAATGCAATCGGTAGTCACGAAAGAGCTTCAGTAGATGAGCCTTAGCCAAACTCCTTCAGCCAGCCGAACTCCTCAGCGATCGAGCCCCTTTCGAACTTTCCAGCGGTCAAGTCTTAGCCGAATTCCTTTAACCGGCCAAACTTCTCAGTGGTCGAGCTCCAGTCGGCCGAACTACTCAACAGTCGAGCCCCAGTCGAACTTTTTCAACGACCGGATTTCTGTCGGACTTCTTCAGGAGCCAGACTCCTCCAAGACTTCTCCTTCAATCAAACTTCTCTAGGAGCCAGACTCTTCCCAGACTTCTTTTTTGACCAGACTCCTATGGGAGCCGAACTCCTCCCTGATCCCTCCTTCAGTCGGATTTCTAACGAGAGTTCGAACTCCTCTGGAGTCGATGTACATCAAATTTCTTCACCTCGCCCCCCATCACGACCCTGGGTGGCTCAGTGTCGGATGGCTGCGATCATCACTATCAGTCCACCGCACGTGACAGCAATCCACTATCGAGCAACGATGGCTGTCACCATCAATCTATTGCAGACGGTGCTATAGGCGGTGCCTCCCTCCATTACTGACTCCATCAGACCTCGAGTGGCCCTCTACCAGGTAGCTGTAGCTATCACCATCAACCCACTGTGAGCTCTGCCTATAAAAAGGGACCCTCCAGATATATTTTCTCTAAGCTCTAAGCTTCCTTCTCCTTCTCGAAACTCTACCAAGCTCTTGCTTAAGCACTCCATTTTTGTTGGCCAGAAGAGCTGACTTGATCATCGGAGGGTCCTACCGGAGCCACCACCACCGACTCTAGATGGAACTTTATTTTGCAGGTCATCGATGGCGACCTCGTCTCCTCCAGCTCTAGCTCGATCCAGCATCAACCAATTTTTGCACCAACAGAATTGGTGCTAGAGGAAGGGTCTGTTCTTGAGGCTTCCTTATTCTTAAAGGAGTGCTCAGTCGATCCTGCTGACCTTTTTCTCCAAGATTCATCTCCATCCTCTCCCTCAATCCTAAGAAATGCCTCAAAAGAAGGTGACTACCTAAAGATCTACCACGTCTACCATCAGAATCGAGCCAGATCCATCTATCCTACCCCATCATCAGTCCTTCAACCTCCACCTCCACCGACGGCCATGGTAGATCTAGAGCATTTGACCTGCTGATACAACAGGTTTAGAGCCTCATCAAGATGGTGCAGGCCATGCGTCAACCTCCGATGGCGACTCCATCAAAAAACCCATCATTTGGATGTCGAAAATTGACCCCAAGGAAGAGCATTTGGGCCAGCATTCCCATCACCACAGGAAAGGAGAAACAGAGAGCAGAGGACCTAAGTTCGGATCATGGTTTTCCTCTAGAGGAGACCTTTTCCATTTGTAGCCGAAAGCCCTCCAAGGTCTGCGACTGAGATGATGTCCTCAATCACAAACTACGGGAGATGGACCGATGGATTGAGGAGCTTAGCCGCATCGCCCCAGCTCATCATGATGATGTCCGCACCGACCCTCCTTTCTTTCTCCAAATTATGCAAGAGCCCATTCCATCGAACTTCAAGCTCTCTCAATTTGAAAGCTACGATAGAACCTCCAATCCGGTTCATCATCTAGAGGCCTTCCAGACCATGATGCTACTCCATGGTGCACCAGACGCCATATTATGCCGAGCTTTCCCATCTACCTTAAAGAAAGCTTTCCCATCTCCCCCAGGAGATTTTGCAGGAGGGAAGAATGATGTTCGATCGTGCTCACAGACTCTCCCTGAGCATAAGTGAGGCCGAAATCATCCAAGAGCTCATCGTCAAGAAAGCCCTGGCAAAAGGGCATGAAGTTCTCCCCCAGGAGGCTTTGCAGGAGGGTGGAGTGAAGTTCGGCCATGCTCATGGGCTCCTCCGAGCGCAAGTGAGGGCAAACTCCCCTAAGAGCTCATCATCAAGGAAGCCCTGGCAAAAGGGAATGAAGTTCTCCCCTAGGAGGCTTTGCAGGAGGGTGGAATGAAGTTTGGCCACACTCACGGACTCACCGCGAGCGCAGGTAAGGCCGAACTCCCCCAAGACCTCATCGTCAAGGAAGCCCTGGCAAAAGGGTACGAAGTTTCTCCCCCAGAAGGCTTCGTAAAAGGATGGAGCAAAGTTCGACCATGCTCACAGACTCCTCTCAAGTGCAAGTGAGGCCGAACTCCCCCAAGAGCTCATCGTTAAGGAAATCCTGGCAAAAGGGCATGAAGTTCTCCCACAGGAAGCTTTGCAGGAGGGTGGAATGAAGTTCGGCCACACTCATGGACTCCCCCTGAGCACAAGTGAGGCCTAACTCTCCTAAGAGCTCATCGTCAAGGAAGCCCTGGTGAAAGGGCATGACGTTCTCCCCAGGAGGCTTTGCAGGAGGGCGGATTGAAGTTCGACCGCGCTCACGAGCTCCTCCAAAGCATAAATGAGGCCGAACTCCCTTAAGAGCTCATCGTCAAGGAAGCCCTGGAAAAAAGGGCATGAAGTTCTCCCCTAGTTCTCCCTCAGGAGGCTTCATAGGAGGGCGGAGTGAAGTTTGGCCATGCTCACGGGCTCCCTCTGAGCACAAGCGAGGTCGAACTCTCCCTTGAGCTCATCATCAAGGAAGCCCTGACAAAAGGAATGAAGTTCCTCCCTCAGGAGGCTTCACAGGAGGGCCAAATGAAGCTCGACCATGCTCATGGGCTCCCTCCAAGCACAAGCGAGGTCGAACTCTTCCTTGAGCTCATCATCAAGGAAGCCCTGATAAAAGGACATGAAGTCCTCCCCTAGAGGCTTTCATAGGAGGGTCGAATGAAGCTCGATCGGAATCACGGTCTCTCCCTGAGCACGTTTTCAAAAGCCCCGGCAAAAGGCCAAAAGTTCTCCTCAAGCTCATCATCAAGAAAGCTCCGATAGAAGGGCCTGAAGAAGTCCTCCCTCAGAAGCTAGAACCATCAATGAGGGAGCAACAACAAGGAGATCGACCACCTCCCAACATCATCGATGCTATCTCTAGGGGCTTGATACTTCGGCAGACTGTCATCTTCCAGCATCAAAGCCAAGAGAAGCTTGCTCCAAATTAAGAAGGCCAGCACAAAATAGAGGAGGTCATCAGGTCTGGGACTTACTGTCTGAGAAGCTCGAAGGAACAACGCTTCCTATGACCTTGAGGCTCGGAAGAATCCGAGAATGTACTATCGAATAATTTTTCTTCAATAAAACACTCTTCCATTTCAACATTATTGTTTTTTGGTGCAAAAACTACCTGATAATAGGGAAGAAGCAAATAATAGTGGCCATGTTAGGAATAGGAGGAGAATGTCGTCCTAACATGAGCAAGTCGAAGGCCTCATTCATTTTAGATGAGATGGAAGGAGAGGCCCTCACAACGACCCTTATGTGCCCCCACAACCCATTAGGAATAGGAGGAGAACCTCGTCCTAACACGAGCAAAGTTGAAGGCCTCGTTCATTTTAGATGAGATGAAAAGAGAGGCCCTAGCAATGGCCCTTATGTGCCCCCACAGCCCGTTAGGAATAGGAGGAGAATCTCATCCTAACGCGACCAAAGTTGAAGGCCTCGTTCATTTTAGATGAGATGGAGGGAGAGGCCCTGACAACGGCCCTTATGTGCTCCCACAGCCCATTAGAAATAGGAGGAGAACCTCATCCTAATATGAGCAAAGTTGAAGATCGAATTTCAAAGTCTATGTCAACCTCGGCTACTGGAGATAAGATCTCTTCCAAGCTTCAACCTCGACTACAGGAGATGAGATTTCCCCCGAGCTTCGACCTCGACTGTAGGAGATAAGATCACCCCCGAGCGCCTACCTTGACTGTAGAAGATAAGATCTCCCCTGAGCTTCAACCTCGATTGCAGGAGATAAGATCTCCTTCGAGCTTCTGCCATGGTCAGAGATAAGATCTCCCCTGAGCTTCAACCTCAGCCAGAGATAAGATCTCTCCCGAGCGACCAAGCCAACCTTGGCTGCAGGAGATAAAGATCTCCTCCGAGTGCTCGAGTTAACCTCAGCTAGAGATAAGATCTCTCTCAAGCGATCGGACCAACCCGTCGACTGTAGGACATAAGATCTCCCCCGAGCTTCAACCTTGGCTGCAGAAGATAAGATCTCCCCCGAGCTTCAGCCTCGGTCAGAGATAAGATCTCTCTCGAGTGCTCGAGTCAACCTCAGCTAGAGATAAGATCTCTCTCAAGCGACCGGGCCAACCTCGACTATAGGAGATAAGATCTCTCCCAAGCTTCAACCTCGGCTAGAGATAAGATCTCTCCCGAGCGATCGAACCAACCTTGGCTACAGGAGATTAGATTTCCTCCAAGCTTCAATCTTGGCTGTAGGAGATAATATCTCCCCCAAGCTTCAGCCTCGACCAGAGATAAGATCTCTCCCGAGCATCCGAGTTAACCTTGACTGCAGAAGATAAGATTTCTCCTGAGCCAACCTTGGCTGTAGGAGATGAGATCTCTCCCGAGCTTCAACCTCGGCTACAGGAGATAAGATCTCCTTTGAGCTTTATCTTCAATCTCGGCTGCAGAAGAATAAGATCTCCTCCGAGCTTCAACCTCGACTGTAGGAGATAAGATCTCCTCCGAGCTTTACCTTCAACCATGGCTGTAGGTGATAAGATCTCTTCCGAGCCAACCTCGACTATAGGAGATAAGATCTCTTCCGAGCTTCAACCTTGACTGCAGGAGATAAGATCTCCCCGGAGCTTCAACCTTGGCTGCAAGAGATAAGATCTCTTTCGAGCTTCAACCCTCGGCTAGAGATAAGATCTCTCCCGAGTGATCGAGTCAACCTTGACTAGAGATAAGATCTCTTCCGAGCGACTGGGCCAATCTCGTCTGCAAGAGATAAAGATCTCCCCCGAGCTTCAACCTCGACTAGAGATAAGATCTCTCGAGTGACCGAGTCAAACCTCGACCAGAGATAAGATCTCTCCCGAGCGGTCGAGTCAACCTTGGCTAGAGATAAGATCTTGCCCAAGCTTTATCTTCAATCTCGGCTGTAGGAGATAAGATCTCCCCCGAGCCAACCTCGATTGTAGGAGAAAAGATCTCCCTCGAGGTTCAACCTCGATTGTAGGAGATAAGATCTCCCTCGAACTTCGACCTCGACTACAGAAGATAAGATCTCCTCCGAGCTTCAACCTCGATCAGAGATAAGATCTCTTCCGAGCAACCGAGCCAACCTCGACTGCTGGAGATAATATCTCCTCCGAGGAGCTCAACCTTCGATCTCGACTGTAAGAGATGAGATCTCCTTCAACCTCGACTGGAGATGAGATCTCCCGAGCCTCAACTTCAACTTCAACCTTGACTAGAGATGAGATCTCCTCCGAGCCTCAACTTCAACTTCAACTTTGGCTGAAAATGAGATCTCCCCCGAGCTTCAACCTGAACTAGCATAGAGCCCTGAAGAGGACTTCGGCAGTCGCCATTTTTGCACTCCCTTCCTTTGAGTTTCGAACTCGAGAGTGAGGGGGACTATTATTGGAGATAAACTCCACTCCTCCTGAAGTCTAGTCTGTTGCTCAGCCTAATGCAACCGATAGTCACGAAAGAGCTTCAGCAGATGAGCCTTAGCTAAACTCCTTCAGTCGATCGAACTCCTTAGCGATCGAGCCCCTTCCAAACTCCCCAACGGTCGAGTCTTAGCTGAATCTCTTCAACCAATCAAACTTCTCAGTGGTCGAGTCTTCGGTCGATCGAACTACTTAGCGGTCAAGCTCCACTCGAACTCCCCCAACGGTCGAATTTCTGTCAGACTTTTTCAGGAGTCGAACTCCTCCCAGACTTCTCCTTCGGTTGGACTTCTCTAGGAGCCGAACTCCTCCCAGACTTCTTTTTCAGTCGGACTCCTATGGGAGCTAAACTCTTCCCTGATCCCTCCTTCACTCGAATTTCTAACGGAAGTTCGAACTCCTTTGGAGTCAATGTACGTCAAAGTTCTTCACCTCCCCCCATCACGACCCTGGGTGGCTCGATGTCGGATGGTTGCGACCGTCACTATCAGTCCGCTGCATGTGATAGCAACCTGCTATAGGACGACGATGGCTGTTACCATCAATCTACTGTAGATGGTGCTATAGGCAGTGCCTCCCTCCATGATTGACTCTGTCAGACGTCGAACGGCCTGCTACCAAGCAGCTGCAGCTATCACCATCAACTTGCTATGAGCTCCATCTATAAAAAGAAACCCTCCAGATATGTTTTCTCTAAGCTCTAAGCTCCCTTCTTCTTTCCAAAATTCTATCGAGCACTTGTCTGAGCACTCCATTTCTATTGGCCAGAAGAGCTGACTTGATCATCGGAGGGTTCCATCGGAGCCACCACCACCGACTCTGGATAGAACTTTATTTTGCAGGTCACCGATGGCAACCTCATCTTTTCCAGCTCCAGCTCGATCCGACGTCAACCAATTTCTACACCAATAAGTACAAACAAATAGTTTTTCAAAAATTTATCATAATTGTTATTATAATTTATATAAAATAGTCTATTTTTATCTTGAATTCTATTGCATTATCTTTTGGCACAAGAAAAGTATGCTACATCTCAAATTTAAATTTTCATGGTCATATTTTTGATATTATATTATTTAAGATAAATTCTTATGATATGTTTTTGAATGATCTTCTTTAGTATTAAAAAGAGAAAAGTATTTTTAAGATTATATTATTCAAAATATTTGAAATTCAGAGTTCTTTTAATTATAATTGAGAAGTATGTATGCATCTATATTTTTGAGAAGCGGAAGAACTCTTGATCTGAATTTGAATGTAAACTTCATAATGTATTTTTTTATAAAAAGAATAGAAAATATTAAAAAAGATATAATCTTTTAATTAAAAAATACTTAAATATAAAAATCTAAATTTAAAAGCTAAATAATCTAAATTTTTAAATTTAGCATCAGTTAAGTTCATATTAAATATGCTTAATTTTGATAAATAGGAAGAGAAAATAAAATTTTTACTCTTAAAAGGCTACTTGATTGAAAATATTTTGACATAAAGAGAAAAATTTATTTAAGATGAATTGATTACTAAATTAGTATTAATTAAAGTTTAATATGGTATGAAATTAAAGATGCTTAACTTGAAAGAAAAGGAGGGATTAACAAAAATTGTAATGCTTAAGTATGTAAATTTAAAAAAAAAATAGAGAAGATAATGCTAAAGAATTAATATGTATATTTTAATTTGATAATTTAAATTTGAAATATATATTTTTTGAAATAAAGAGGAGGAAAAAGTTGAAAAATAAATTAATGTAGCTATTAGTATGAAAAATAGGAGGAGAGATATTTTCTAATTTGATTTGATTGAAAATATTAATAAATTTATGATTTTAAATTTTTAATCAATTATTTTATTTTGAGCTTTCATGTATTGATTTTAAACTTTCAATCAAATGCATTATAATCTTCTCAATTTGTGCTTTCATATGTTTATTCAGTTTAATTTACTTGATTTAAAGTGCTATTGATTTAAAATAGTTTCAGATAAATAACTTATTTTTAATAATTAAAAATTACTTAAAGTGGTATTATTAATAAGTCGATTTCATATTTTGATTTGCATAATTATCCTTAAAAATTGATTGAAGTTAAATTAAGTTAAAATTATATTCTTACTCTAAGACATGAATTTCTAAACTTAATTTTAAAACTTATTTAAAAATTTAAATTTGATACTAAATTTCTGATATGCATTGCAAAATTCTCATAAATTATTTATATTAAAATAATTTTTACTCAAAGCAATAAATTTAATGATGTGACTAGTATTTGCTTTGATACTATTTATTTTACTTTGCTTAATATATTTTTGATACATATCTTTTTTAAACTTAATTGATTAATTTTTTTTTAAAAAAAGATTAAATATTAAAGTATATATTATGCTTGATTTTATGATCAAATCTTTTGAGAAGCTCTATTTCTCTAAAAGCTTAAAAGTGCATATTTGAAAAAATTGATTAAAAAGATCATACTCATTCAAAAAGGAGAGGAGTCTTTGATATTTGAATTCAAGCTAATTTTTGAAAGAAAAGTGATATTTTAAATATATTTTAAATCAAAAGATAAGTTTTCAAAAAAAAAAGATTTATTTAACTTTAATTTGATACATCTCTTATTTGAAACACTCTTATATCTTATTAATTTTGATGATTTTTTAAAATCCTTTTCTTAATTTTTTTTTTTTTTTGATCCTATCAAAAAGGAGAGGAATGATATCAAATAGAATTTTGGCTTTAGACATACTTTACTTGGTATCAATTATGCTAAAATATCTTGAGAAAGTTCTATCACTCAAATATGTTGATAAAATCAAAATTTAAATATTTTGAAAAGGAAGAGAGTGATATTAATATGAATTTGATATCAAACATACTTACCTTTCATATTAAATATCCCATGAAGTTCAAATTTGATAACCTCTTCAACTTAAATTAAAATTTTTTGAATTTAATATATTTATCTGAATTTTGATTGATTTTGATGATATTTCTTATTTCTTTTCATAAGAATAAATTTCTTTATAAAAGAAGAGAATAAATTTTGAATTAACTATTATGCTTAATTCAAATCCTTGATAAGCAAATTTCTAAAATTCTAAGATATTTTTTGAATCAAAAGCCAAGTTTTCAAAGGAGAGATGATTTTTTTAAATTAATTTTTTGAATTTGATTTTCTGAATCAATTTTGACTCAAAATGTATTGATTTTCATGATAAATTTTAGGTCCTTCCTATAAGCTTTTTGATGCTGTCAAAAAGAGGGAGATTAATAGGAATGTTGAGTATATGCTTAATGAATTAATTCTTATGATGCTCATTAATTTGATGCTTGAAATCTTCATACTCATTGATTTGAATGGAGATATTAATTTGAAATGAGTATATAAAATGTGTGCAATGAACTAAAGACCAATTGAGAACATTCATGATGTGTGCATTCATGTGTTTGATCTGGTACTTCATAATACATATTGGCAAAATGCATTATTTATTTTATTGTGCATATACTCAAAGTTTTGTCATCATCAAAAATGGGGAGATTGTTGATCCTATGATTGATTTTGATGATTATAAAATATTGAGTAAAAATATTACTAATCATGTATTTCAAAATTGAATATAGGATTTCTCAAATAATCATACTAAAAAAATTATCTTTGAAATAATCCTCTTAAGATGTCAAGCCAAAGCACTTAAAAGAAGAAGGTTTCATAAATTTGGATGACTCATCATAAAGAAAATGAAAGAAGAAGAAATAAATATTATTTGAAAGATTTAGAATTAAAAAATTCAAGTTTGGAAGGTCAAATAATGAAGAAGAATAAAATTAAAAAGTTTAGAGCTAACCTACCCAAGAATAGAGCAAGTTCTGGCATGAAATAGGATTGATACTTTGATTTGGCATGCAGTTGAGCCAGCTCTATTTTGATCCAAGCTAGCTCTCTCAGAATGGCAAAAATGATATTTTTCTATTCTACTATTCGAGCCAGCTCAATTTGAATCTGAGCCAGCTCTCTCAGGATGATAGAAAACTGATTTTTTTTTTCTATAGTTCGAGCCAGCTCTAGATAGAATCAAGTCAGCTCTATCAGCTGAGCTAGCTCTAAGCCAAATTCGAGCTAGCTCAATGAAGTTTGACAGTCTTTGATGGCTAGTTTCTGCAATCTTTTTAATGGCTATTTTTTTGTCTCCAACAACTATTTCAGATCTTCCAATGGCTAGAACTTATTCTCCAACCATCTCCAAGGATATTTAAAGATGGAGAATCAATTTGAAAGCAAGATAAAGTGGGATTAAGTGAGAAATCATTTTCAGATTTAAGTAAGCTCTATTGTACATCGAAAGAAGAGAGAAAAGAGAGGAACCAAGTAGTGAAATCAAAGGATTTTCTAGAGATATCTTCTCCAACATCTAGCATAACCTCTCAAGCATCATTTGAAGAGAAGTATCAATAGAGCAATCCTTCAGCTTCTTCAAGATTTAAAGAGTTTAAACTCTATTTTTATTTTCAGTTGAAACTTTCATTCTTGTATTTCTATTTTCTTTACACATTTCTTTAAGGAAAAGAAACTTGGGGATTAGGCTTGTCCAAGCCCGAAATTAGACCTTATAGGTATTGATTGGTGAGCTCAAAAAATCAACTAGATTATTAGTGAATCCAAAAAACTAATGATGTAAGATTTTGATTAGTGCTTCTAAAAAAATCAACTAGATTTATTTGTGAGTCTAGGAAAACAAACACACTATAATCAAGGATAGATTATAGTAGAATTCCTAAGAAGAGCTTGGAATGTAGATGTAGGAGTGGGTTGCTTCGAATCACTATAAATCTTTGTCTTTCGGCGTGATTGCTTGATTTATTTTTTTGCTTTACTTATTTATTTTACATACTTGTATTATCTTATTACTTTTTATTCTACTACTACACATTGCATATCCACCATAAATATTCTAGTTAGTTTAATTTGGAGCACATATTTATTTAGAGATTTTAAATTTGACTAAAATTTTATAAGAACCCAATTCATTCCTCGTCCCTCTTGGGTTGCTACCTCTAGACAATATAAGTCTTTAGAACTATTTATACTCGATAAAGGAGGATTTGTCATTTAGTCATTAAACTTATTTATGATCAAATGATACATTATTACTAAGGATGACAATATTTATCGAGTGTAGATCATTGCAAGCCATATACGTTGGTTGTCCTCTTAATCAAGAAGTTTGGAGATACTGGTATGGCATGTAAGTGAAGTGCAGGAATACATTTCACTGAATGTGACCCAGCTGTCGAGCTCTCTACTATCAAGAGTTGTTCGCAAAGGATATGGGTATAAGTATCCCTTAGACTTGAGATCATCATGATGACTTGCTAGCAACTTACTATACTTTGGTATTGGACAATCTAAATTTCTAATTCAGTGATGAAAGGTTATGGGTGTAGTCAAATACTTGTTTAGTCGGTGTGTGAGTCAAAATGGGATTGACCCCTCTAAGTGTTGGACCAAATACATCACTATATTTCAATTTAGCAAAATCTTGGTCGGGATAGTCCATATGATAAATATTAAAATTTGAAATACAATATGGATAATTTTAAGAGTTGGTAGTTTAATCCTAGATCATCCTTTCAACATTAAGGTCAAGAAAATGAATTATATAATAACCATATTTCACAAGTTCAAAGATATTGCATTGTGACTTCCAACCTATCCGGACGTCAGGTACTATTGTTAGATGATCACATCAATTAGTATAGGAATTGATTTCTATGCTACCAACATAGGATTCAAACTTATGGGGTCACACATAATAGGAGTTTCTATCTAATTTGATAGCTGCTCAAGAGCTCCAATGGTTTGAGACTCTATGATCAAGAGCCTACTAGACTGGGACTCTATGATCGGGAGTTCCACTAGATTAGAACTCTATCTTCTCGAGTCCCACTAGATTGAGATTCTGATATTATTAAAAAATTAATTAGCAATTTGATTGCTAATTAGCTTAATTTGATTGAGCGATGAGGATTTGATCAAATCTAATTAAGTTTGAGTTGATTGGGTTTGACCCGATTAGGTCATTAGATGACCTAATCACTATGGAAGATTTGACCTTGATTTGACTAGGACATGCACTTAATTAATTTTCAATTTGATTAAAATTTTATTGAGTTGGATTAAGCCTAATCTGATTGAGTTTATCCTTGTCTAATTGGGTTTGGATAAATTAGTTTGATTGAAACCAATATAGATAGGTCAAATTAGATTCAAATTTCAGACTCCCATCTCCCTGTGCCACCTTGACTTTGACCCACGCCCTCTCTCATGCATATTTTGGTTTTGCATGAGAATTCTCATGCCTAGAAGAGAATGCATGCCCTCCCTTCTTTTTACCTTTGACCTAGTCTAGGAGTTGGATTGGTTCAAAATAAGTTGAATTTTAAATTCAACTTAATTGGTTAAAGGTTGTAACCTCCTCTACTTATCCATTACCCATGCCTCCCATGGGTTTGTCGCCCAATTTTTTTGATTTTTAGCATGTGCATGCAGAAGGAGAGTCCTTCTATGCATCATACACCAGGTTGGGATGCTGGATTTGGATGAGAAGTCCACTTGAATTTTGCATTTAAGTGGATTGGTTGACACTACCCTAACCTCTCCTTATCCTAACTCCCACGCGCTTTACCCATGGTGGTCACCCATTTTAAATTGGTTTTTTTGAGTGGGGTGTGCATGAGGAATCTGAGAGTGCATGAGGGGTTTCTAAAGAGAGAAAATTAGAGAAGGGCACACATATTTGGGCATAAGAAAAGTCAATAGGTAGAGTTCTTGAACCACTTCTATCTCTTCTCTTTACTCACGCACATTTTAAAAAGAAGTTTTAAATATGTGCATGAGCCCTTTCTGAGAAAAAGTTTCTCAAAAATAAAAGAGCCAGGCATGAGGATCTCTTGGGCATGAGGTCATTTGTTGGTCACAAAAACCCTAAGAGGGGGAACTCGAGGGTTTTAGGTGGTGGGAGGCCCTAGGATTTCTACCTAGGGTTCGGAAAGTGAGATTGAGTGCTGTGAGTGCTCGATCTACATGAGATTTTTCACACCAATTCCTCTTCCTCTAAAGCATATTATCTGATCTTCTATAGCATCTGAGAGATCAAGAGAAGGTGGTCAATCAGATCAATCAAGATCGATCGTCAAAGGCTTCGATGAAGAGCTAGCACTCCGATGGAGCTGGTCAGGATTAGGAGCTCTACGTAGACTATCCATAGAGATCGGATGATCATGCGTGTTGCCCAGCTATACAACCTAAGAGGGGGGGTTGAATTGGATTTTTAAAATTTTAAAACTAATTTAAAGATATCAAGATTGAATGATGATATGCAAGTTATGTGTGTGAAGTAATTTAGGTTAGACAAAAATATAAAAGATTAGAAAGCAAGAATTTAATAAACTAAAAAAGGAAAGATAGTAAGCACACCACAAACAAGAAAGATTTATAATGGTTCACTGCTTCTCTTGCACCTACATCCACTCCCCAAGCTCCTACTTGGGAATTCAAAATTACTAAATATATTCAATCAGAATACAACATCGGTACCTCCGACCCTAGCTATTCCAATCTAGTACACTTATTTCTCGGGTACAAGCCAACCCTACACACTCCAATTTAAGATTTAGATCAACCCTCCTAAGTTTTGGAACCTCCCAGAACTTGAATCAAAATAATAAAGCAGAGTATAAGAGTAATGATAATGAAAAACAAATTTAGCTTTCTTAATGAGCAAATAAAAACTTAAGAACGCTTTTCACAATAATGGAGGAAGCTTTTCTGATTTTTCTCAAGGTTGTTAGAGACTTGAATGAGCTCTTGAGAGGTTGGTGAACTTGAAAACGAAAGCTTCTATTATTGAAGAGGACTTTTTGCTTAGGACTAAATTGAATAATGAAATCCTTATATTTTTTTCTTTTTTTATAACCTTTTAAATCTTCAATGGATGGAGGACAGAATCTTGGGCAAGATTTGTAGCCATTGGAGATCTTAAAGAAAGCATTAAAAGCTACCAAAATAGGATAAAACTAGCCATTTTAGAAGATTTTCATCACAAGGGTAGATACATGGATCGACCTCTGGCATAGAGGTCGACCTCTGAGATAGAATCCAGAAAATTGACTGTTTTATATTTTTGGCCTTTAGAACAGCAGAGGTTGACCCTGGGGTCAACCCTTGGCACAGAGATAGTGTGCCAAACAACCCATTTCAGTAGGAAATGACCTAGGGATCAATCCTTTTGCTTCAAACTTGATTTTCTTCCAAAATATGCATCCAAAAATCATGGAACTGCCTCCAAAGGATCAAAAATCTTTTATACTTGCTCTTGAGGCTCTCAGATCAAAACTCGATAAAATTATGATTTTGCCCTTGAAATACAAAAGGTCTTTTTTCATGCCAAATTTATTAGTAATCCTCTCAAATGCTTTGTAATCATCAAAATCAATTTTTGGAGCAACAATCTCTTCCTTTTTGATGATGATAAAATATTTGAGCATAAGCAAAAATAAAGCATGTAGAAGCCTACATCACTTACTAGAATATCATATTCAGTTATTTAATAAATATTACATAAAGAGCAGTTGGAAGATTACTTATAGTTAGATATTCAAATTATTTGTAAAAGAGTTTGACTTACTTATTCCTTTTGTTAATTTTACTTTAATTTTGCTTTTAGCCCATTTTTATTTACTCTACTCTTCCTTTTTGACATCATCAAGTAAGATCTTAAGAGATTTTAAAATTTAAAAAGAAAAAGCCTCTTTCTTAATTTATTCCATATGTTTTCCTATTAGAATAAGAGTTTATAACAAAACTTTCAATTAGCCTATATCCAACACAATGTTTACAGCATATCATAATAGAATTTTAGCTAATTCACAGAGATTATATTTCACATCATTCAAATGACATCATCATATTTATATACACATATTTACATCCAAACGATATCATTCCACACATAATAAATCATAACATCAAGTCATCAAAATATATAAGTGATAAATGTATCAAAAGCATTTATGAGAGTTAGGCCATCAAAACATACAAAATTCATGGATACAACTATCCATGACCCAAGCAGCCAATAGTACCAATACCATAAGTTAAATCCAAAAAAAAATATAACCAACTATGACTTGATCAACAACTCATAGAAATAACTAAGAGATACTAGATCATAACCTAATACAAAAATGACTAAACTAGATCTAGTAGAGATCACGGCTGGAAGCATCTTTATCAGATGAGGAATCAAAGATGTGATGGGGTGTGTCAGGATCAAATTTAGGAGCATGTCCTCGACCACGTCTGCCTTGACCACGGGTGGAGGTGCGGGCTCGAGCAGCTGGATGAGATGGCTCAAGAGCCTGAGAGGAAATGGGCTGAGCATGAAGAGCAATCTTGATAGAGTTTAAATGTCTCACTGCTCTCGACATGGACTATATGAGCACACTAATCTATGTAGATAGAGTGTCACTAGAGTCTTTGAACTCTTCCCTCAAGAAGTTAAAACCATCCTCTAGAATACCATGGAGTTTGGCTACCTCTGCTATAAGATCTGATATCTCTGTAATATCCTCTCTCATTTGGGAATGAGCCAGATCCAAAACCTGTCTCTGCAAATCCAAAACTCTGCCTGTCAATTTGAGAACACATCCCTTGAGGCTCTCAAGCCGTGCAGTCTGAGCTATAAGCATCTAAAAAATGGTAGATATGTGTGGAGTCACGATTGATCAGAAGATGGGATGAAGTGAGAACTCTCCCTAGAGTGGTACTAGCCATTTGTCAAAATAAAAGACCTACAATCCTCTGAGATAGAGTATCAACGATTGACTGAATTAACTGGTTAGCAATCTGCTGAACCAACTGGTCAGTGATCATCTTGATCTGGTCATCAAAAAATCTAACATCCATGTCTCTGCTCCTCGATGGTGCCACAGCTGCATCTTTCCTCACTAACTCTGAGGGACCAGCCTCATATTCAAATACAAACTGATTGTCAGGAGATCCTCTATGATCACGAGGAGGTAAAGATGGTCCCTCCTCCTCAGCTCTCTCCTCATCCTAAATACCTTTGCACCAACTACCATCAATCTTTAAAAAATTCATGCGATGTAGTATGTGGTGATTGATGGTATCAGTGTGAGATAATCTGGTGACTGCCTCTCCCTCAAAACTAACTCCAAACCTACTAAACACTAATGAGAGAGTCATACCATATGGGAGATGTGCCTTAGACCTATTCAAGGTCTCTCTCATCATCTCAATCATCAAAATAGGGAGGTTAAAGGGGGTCGCTATAATCACATGATACATGATGCATATGTCCCTACTAGATAATAAATCATGCCTGCCACTCCTAGGGACAAATAACTTAGTAACTATGTGTGTAGCATTCTCATTTCAGTACAAAGAATCTTGGACTCTAATTTATTTAAATTTCCTTCAAATTCTCTTCCCAAGATGGCTCTCAGTCCCTCTTCTTTATGGGTTAGTTCTATTTCCTTGTAACTCTTACATGGTAATCTTAGAATTTCCCCCAAGTGAACTAGATCAAGAATAATTTCAATACCTTTAACAACTGATTTTATTGTTCCATTGAAGTATCCCAAATTTAGGTAAAATTCTCTAACTAAATCCACATATATAGCTTCTTTCAACTTGCAGAAGTAATCCCATCATTGCCTTTTAATCTTTGACACAAAGAAAAATCCTTCTTTTTCAAAGAACCCAAAATCTACATTCTTTTCTGATTCAACCTTTCGATCAGACAGAGGGACCTTACTTGGAGTGAGAGGAGACTGTGAAGCATGTCTGGGAGCAGAGGTTGGATCAGGAGAGAGCTTGGGTGCCATTCTTTTTTGACAGGCTTCTTCCTCCAAGCAACGGACCAACTTTCTTCTTTATGGTAATTTTATCTTGGACGCCATTCCAACCAATAGAAGCCTTAATCCTACTCAAGAGTGTCAAGGGAAAGTGGAATGGAGAAGAAGTGAAAGGATTTTAAGGAAGATAGCCGATGGTGGGTTTTAGGGCAAAGATTTGCTAAAACCCTTCAATCCACCCAAATAGAAAGAAAGTAGGAAGAGATTTGGCTCTTTAAGGGATGATTTTAAGGAGGAGATTTAAGGTAGGAAAGAAGATTTTAAGAGATTTGATCGATTGAGGGAGTGGAGAGGGAGAGGGCTTTTGTTTGGTTGAATGAAAGAATAAGGAAGAAGACAACAGGTCGACCTCTTCGGTCGAAAAATTTCCAATTAAAAAGCCCCCAAAGGGTTAAGTGCAAAAATGACCGGAATGCCCATGAGTCACCCTCTAAGTCAACCCATGGCACAAAAAAATCAAAAAATGATAGAAAAATTAAAAAAATCTATGATTTTAAGGGTTGAAATTTTATTTCATGAGAATGATCAAGGAAGGTTAGATTTGAGCTTTTTGAGATAGAAAATTTGAGATATAGGCTTAAGATAAAGATTAAGATAATTTTTGATAGAAATGAGCTTGAAATCATAAAGATGTTTAGGCTAAAGAATCAAAAATTTCTAATTCTCTCCTAATCTCATAGAATTTATCTTCACTTAAGGCCTTAGTAAAAATATCAGTCAATTATTTTTTACTACAAACATAATTAAGAATTATGTCATTATTTTGAACATGCTCTCTCATGAAATGATTTCTTATTTCAATGTGTTTTGACCTACAGTATTGGATTAGATTCTTAGATAGATTTATGGCACTAGTATTATTACATTTTTGTGAGTTTTGTTTAGTTTGATGCTAAAGTCCTCAAGTTATTGCTTAATCCATAAGATTTATGCACAACAACTTTTGGCTGCAATGTATTCAGCCTCGACCGTAGACAATGTTACCAAATTTTGCTTCTTGCTAAACCAAGAGATTAAATTAACTCCTAGAAATTGGCAAGTTCCACTAGTGCTTTTTCTATCTAATCTACATCCAGCAAAGTCTACATCTGAATATCCAATTAAATCGATTGATGAATTCTTAGAATACCATAAACCTATGGATTGAGTTTCTTTAAGGTATTTAAATATTTTTTTTACAACATTTAAATATGATTCTTTTGGATTAGATTGAAATCATGTACATAAATAAACACTAAACATGATATCTAGTCTACTAGCAGTTAAATACAATAATGAATCTATCATGCCTCTATAAACCTTTGTATCAATATTTTTACCTCCTTCATCTTTGTCAAGCTTACATGATGAACTCATGGAGGTACCAATAGCTTTGGAGCTCTCCATCCCAAATCTTTTAAGTAGCTCTTTTGTGTACTTGCTTTGGGTGATGGAGATCCCTTTCTTTATTTATTTAATTTGAAGTTCGAGAAAGAACGTTAGTTCATCCATCATGCTCATCTCGAACTTTTCCTGCATGAGCTTAGCAAAATTGTGATATAAAGTTTCATTAGTAGATCCAAATATAATATCATCAATATATATTTATATTACTAAGATGTCATCATGATCTCTTTTAATGAAAAGGGTTATATCTACATTTCTTTTTGAAAATCCATTATTAAGCAAGAATTTACTTAATCTTTCGTACCAAGCCCTAGGTGCTTATTTTAAACCATATAATGCTTTGTTTAATTTGAAAATATGATTAGAAAAAACATGATTTTCAAAATCAAAAGGTTGTTCTACATAAACTTCTTTGGCAATATATCCATTTAGAAAAGCACTTTTAACATCCATTTGAAATAACTTGAAATTCATAAAGCATGCATAAGCAAGTAAAAATCTAATTACTTCTAGTCTAGCAATAGGTGCAAAGATCTCATCAAAATCAATTTCTTCTTCTTGATTATAATTCTTTGCAACTAATCTTGCTATATTCCTAATCATATTTCCATTTTCATCTAATTTATTTCTATATACCCATTTTGTGCCAATTATTGGATGATTTTTAGGTCTTGATACTAAGGTCCATACATTATTTCTTTTGAATTGATTAAGTTCCTCTTGCATCATATTTATCCAATTATAATCATTTTTAGCTTCATCTATGGTTTTAGGATCAAAATAAGAAATAAAAGCAAAATGATTATATGCATCTCTAAGTGAAGAGCGAGTTCTTATCCCATGTATAGGATCATCAATAATTAGTTCTTTGGAGTGATTGTGAACATACCTTCATTCTTTTGGAAGATCATTTATACCTTGAGATTGTTCTCATTGTCCTTCACTTTCATTTTCTTTCTTGTCTTCATAATCCTCTTCATTTTGAATTGTTGAATCCTTTAGGATGATCTCTTTCATCCCTTTTATTAGGGGATCTGCATCATCAATATCCTCATTTTCTCTTGATGGAAGATCATTAGTCTCATCAAAGACAACATGTATTGACTTTTCTATGACTAAAGTTTTTTTGTTAAATACTTTAAAAGCTTTACTAGAAGAAGAGTAACTGATAAGTGATAAAAATATACTAATAAAAGTATTAAATTATAAAATAAATTAATCTATTTTATTAAAAATTGATACTTTTATTAATCTTATGCAGGAAAGAAGGCCACTGATGTGAAGATCTTATTTTTTGATTTAAATAAATATAATGCATTAGGTTTTGTGAAACCCTCTAATTAAAATACGCTACATCCAAAGCGCACTAAAATTTCCGCATGCATATGAATTCTAATTTGATTCATAATACAAGGTATATAATCAAGAAGCATTAACATAGATGTACTTGGTCCGTAACATCTATGTTCATCAGATCAATTAGAAGATGGCTAGTAATCTAAAAGCATTAAGATCAGATTTATATACTCCTCATGAATAAAATTTAAAAATAAGTCATACTGAATATTGCATCAAAAGAGTGGCTACACCTTAGCCTTAGTAAAAGAAAATTTAGTTCATAACAACAAGTTCAAAAACAGCGAATAAAATAAAAAGCATAAAGAAATTAGACTGTTTGATTATTGAAATTGATTGTCTGCTGCTCTTGATGTGGAGAATTTGGCGAAGAAGAAAAGGCTCCTTGATCGATGTCTTGATCATCGATGCAAGTAAAAAAGCTTGGATCTCGATCCGATAAATGCTTGTTTATAAGATACCCCAAGAAAACTAGGGGTTATTAATTGTACCTTGTTGAAGAATAAAAAGTATTCATCACTAATAGGATATTTTTTTGAAAAAAAATTTCTTAGGGAAGGAATTGCTACCTCTAATGTTAAACTTAGTAAAATTCAATAAGTAGAAGAACCGACACATTCTAGTGAACCTATAGAACTGGATTTAATAAGATCAAATCCAGAACCTATTGTAGAGGCATCCTTGAGAAGATCTGATAGAGTACCATATCAACTAGATAGATACTATGGTTTCTTGGTCTAGGATGGTGATCTTGTTGAATTCAATGAGAACGATGAGGATCCAATCATCTACATGGATGCCATGAAGGAAATTGAGCATGGTTTTTTAGCATGCATTTTTGAAATATTTTTAAATTAAATAGCAACAGAAGCAAAAATTAATCTACTATTAATTTCAAGCATGCAGTGATCTTATCAATAAACCCTACATATGAATCTAGACATGTTAATATGTAATATAAAATTTAAATGCGATCGATCAACAAATCATATTCGTTGATCGATATGAATTTAGAACTCGATACCTATGCACGGGTAGCTAATCTCTATGATCTAAATCCATCGAAAGAAACTCTAGCATCATGCTATAGCCACACATTTGTCCAATCTCTATGGTTGGTCCACACAGAGCTCCTAGTCTCGATCAATTCCATTGAAATGTTAGCTGCTCGTCGGGGCCTTCGATGGCTGATCTCGATCGATCCAATCAATCATCTTTCTCTTAATCTCCTGGATGCTTCAGAAAATTAGATGATGTGCTTTGGAGGATGATGAGGTAGTGGTGAAAATTTGGTGGTGATCGGGCACTCATAGCACTCGATCTCTCCATTCGAACCTAGAGTCCTAACTCTAGGATTTCATACACCTAAAAAACCTTGACGTTCGAAAATCTTCTCATGCCCTCTCTCTTTAGAGTTTTCCCATGAAAAAAAATTTCATGGGTAGAGGGACTCTACCTCTACCAAACACCCACTTTCAAAAACTTTTAAGATGGGCAACCAAAGAAAAAAAATATTAGAAGCAGCGTGTGAGGAATGTTGGTGCAGGAAAGATATTACCTCTCATCCTAGACTTTTCCATGCTTAAATTTGCACCCTTCTCAGTTTTTTTCTCTCTAAGAAACCTTCCCACACCCTTCTCTGATCCTTCTCATAAAACCATGCACACCCAAAAAAATCATATTTTGAATAGGTAATAGAAAGTGTGAAAAGTGTGTGGAGTGGATAAGAGCATGGGAGGTTAGGAGGTTTTCACCAACTACTTGAATTCAAAATTCAAGTTGTCAAAATCCTCTTCTTGTGCCCACTCAGAAAAGAAGCATGCAGAAGTTGAAGGAAAATCCTGATTTTTCGGACCAGGTTCGTTCAGATCTGATCAAATCAAGAGATATATTTTAAAACTTTTTTTCTTTGATCTAGATCAGATCTGAGATATTTCAGATCTAATTTTTATTATTTTAATAATTAAAATAAAATTAGATAAATTAAATTAAATTTAATTTATCTTGAAGTGGGTAATCCTATTACCCGATGATGATCCTGTGAGCAGCGAAAGGTTCTGAATCTAGCCACGTAAGTGCCTAGCCTCTACCGGTATCCACTCGAGCTGGATCTAGAGATCCTCTTCTTCTCTATCACATCTCCAAAAATTAGATCTGGATCTGATCTAGAGGATTTTCAAAACTCCTTTTGAAGATCAGCAGTTGTCCTTTGCAGCAGTGCAGTCTTCCAGCGTTCAGTCATGTTTATCTCATCTGGATTGCACCAACCAAGGTCCAAAACACTTTTGGATGTGGAGAGGGGAGGGAGAAGGTGGGTTTGGCATGGAGGAAGAGGGGAGAGGCAGCCTTGGGGCGTGGGATTTTAATTTTCCAATATATTTTGAGTTGGGCGTAGGGTCTTATTTATAGACTGTCTGTGATCCAACTCCTCTTCTTCCTAACCAATAATAACTCTTTGTAAAATCAGATCTAAATTTGATTGGTGGAAATAGAGTCCCCTGGATTCCTCCTTAGAGAGTGCCTAAGATCAATCAAAGTTGGTTCTTAGGAGAACTCTAATCGGAATCCAAAAAGGAGATGGAGTCCCTATCCAACAGGAACTCCTGGGTGCCTCCAACTTGGGCACATGCCAAGGGTGGCATGTGCCCTCCTCCTTGCCAGGTTCTGGTAGGAGAACAGGTCCCCACCAGCTCTCCAATGGGTGTATGACACGTGGACAGAAGTCAAAGTATCAATGGTCAACGTTTGACCAGTCAAAGGTCAACTTTTGACCAAAGTCAAAGGATGAGAAATGGCAGGTGACCAAAAATGGTAGGTAATGTCTTACAAAATAAGATAGCCTTTTCTGACTTGGACAAGCTCCAGTCAGACAAAGTGAAGGCCTCTGATCGAGCATAAACTCTTTTGGCTCAGTCAGGATAACTATTTATGATAGTAAAAGAAGAATGTTAGGTTCAATCGAGTGCTAGCACGATTTCCTTGAACCTAATTGAATCTCATTCAGATCAATTGAACTGGATCAGTTCAATTGATGATCACCAAATTCAAACTCTTGTTTGTGTGACCCAGTTAGGTTTAGTTCTATATGGTAATGGGATATATCACGATCTCTATCATCGACATCATCGAAACTCCTTTCAATGGATCAGAACTCTTCTGATTCGAACAGTTAGAATGATCGATCATCTAAATCACTCTAATTGCTCCAAAAATCTATGAGTGACACCTAGCAGTATATGGTGGCAACCCATCAGAGCTAAATGCGAACCTCTTGGTGTAGCTACCTATGTGATTAAGTTCTTCTATCTTGAGCTCCAATCATATTATGGTTAAGATGAACTCGTCAAACCCTAGTCTCTATCATATGATGTAATCATTTGATTCAAGTCCAATGTGAAAACCTAAATAGAAACTCTTTCTATTATTTCACTCTACCATGGCCATGGACTTCTGGAGTTGATTCTCATGATCATCATAGGGCTGCTCCTCTACCACCGAGGTAGATAGATTCCATCTTGATGCTATCCAGTTCCTACAATGAACATGCTATAGCCAACATACACCTCAAGGTTCCGAATGGCTAGAAGATCGAGCAATAGTGTAGTCAAACTATAAGACCCTCAAGGTGAACTGCCGATGCATCTCAGGACAAAAAATCAGACACACTAGTGTAGCATCGAGCCAGTCATTGACGAGAAGGTAGACTTCCTAATGACTACTTGAGATGGTCACGCTCAGTAACCTTATTCTCTAACGAGTACCTATACTCTTGCTCCGGTGTCTCCACACCGTAGACTCAAGACTCAACTACTAAAGAGAAATGATTGTACACCAACCTCCAGATCAATCACCATCCTCATGATGATCCTATGGTCGGAAGCATTTTATGAGTTAATAATGATTATTCATGTCTTAAATTTTTAACTCTTGAAAATATGAATTATCATTACCATTAACTCAAAGGATGTATCACAGACATTAAATACACATATGTGATAGAAAATAACCTATTTTATTGATATTAGTCAAAATTACAATTTTGCCCCTAGAAGTGTATTACAAATGTCAATTAATTCTGACTTTTAGGGCACATATATCTAACAATCTCCCACTTATCCTAAAACCAATTGGCTACAACTCTAAGCACCATCTTCTCAAGGTGGGTTTCGATCTTTTACTGGCCCAATGGCTTTGTAAGTGGGTCTACCACATTATCTGTGGAGTTGATTCTCTTGACCTCGATATAACCCTTGTCGAGGTAATCGCGGATGAGGTGGTATCGCCGCTCAATGTGCTTAGATTTTTGGTGAGACCTTGGCTTCTTAGCAAGGGCTATGGCACCATTATTATCGCAGTATAGAGGAATGGCATCTGATGGCATTACTCTGATTTCTGCAGCAAACTTTTTATACCAGAATGCTTCCTTCGCAGCCTCTGATGCAGCGATATATTCTGCTTCCATGGTGGAATTTGCTATCACAGTTTGCTTGGAACTCTTTCAGCTGACAGCACCACCATTGCACACAAACAGACTCCCAGATGTCGACTTTCGATCATCTACATCAGACATAAAATCCGAGTCTGTGTATCCCTGGACTTGAAGTTCTCCGTTACCAAAGATCAACATCATATCCTTAGTTCTTCTCAAGTACTTAGGGATACATTTCACAGAAGTTCAGTGTTCTTCACCTGGATTTGACTGATATCTGCTTGTGACACTCACAGCATGGGCTATATCAGGCCGTGTACATAGCATGGCATACATGAGGCTCCCTATTGCAGAAGCATAAGGGATCTTGCTCTAACTTGTCCGCTTGTTATCTTTTGACATGAGCTGGACAACCCCAAATCCTGAGATGACTCAGACATGGTTTCTTACCATGCCATATCTCATACGGTGTGGTAGGAACGGTCTTAGAGGAAATCTTATTCAGTAGATAAATTAAAGTTAATAATGAATGTCTCCAAAGAAAATCAGGGAGGTCTGTGAAGCTCATCATGGATCGAACCATATCCAATAGAGTCTGATTTCTCTATTCTGAAATCCCGTTGAGTTGAGGTGTTCCTGGTGGAGTCCATTGAGAGACTATGCCATTATCCTTGAGATAGTCTAGGAATTCTCGGCTAAGGTATTCACCTTCCTCGATCTGATCGAAGAATCTTAATGGATTTTTCAGTTTATTTTTCTACTTCATGTCTGAATTCTTTGAATTTTTCAAAAGCTTCAGACTTGTGTCTCATAAGATACACATACCCATACCTAGACAGATCATCGATAAAGGTAATGAAGTAGACAAAATTGCCTCTAGTCGGCACATCAAATGGGCCGCACACATCAGTATGTACTAGGGCAAGGAGATCTATGGCCCTTTCCCCATGTCCTACAAAAGAGAGTTTGGTCATTTTGCCTTGGAGACAAGATTCACAAGTTGGATATGACTCGAAAGTCAATGGACTTAATAGCCCATTTTTCTCCAATTTGTTGATCCTATCTTCTGCTATATGATCTAATCTCAGGTGCCATAGATATCTGTCATTTGGACTATCCCTAGGTCGTTTGGCATTCACATTTTGCTCGATAGTTAGAATAGGTATATCAATATGTAGCTGATAAAGACCGTTAATAAGAAAACCATTTGCAATTTTATTTCTTTCATAAAGAATGTTACAATGATTCTTAAAGAAGGTAATCACATAGCCTTCTAGTGCTAAGCATGAAACAGAAATCAAATTCCTGCTAGCTGCAGGCACATAATAACAGTCTTTCAAAACTAAGTCTAAACTAGATGGTAATCGAAGAGGGTATGTTCCCATGGCTACTGCAGCAACTCTTGCTCCATTACCGATGCATAGGATCATGTCTCCATCCCTCAGCCTCCTGCTATCCTCAAGATCCTGCATGGAAGTGCACAGATGAGCACTAGAATCAGAGTCAAGCACCCAACTGGATGTAGAAGAAATCGTAAGGTTAGACTCAATAACGAGCATACCTCCAGAAGGACCTTCCTTCTTATTCTTCAGGGTGGCCAGGTAAGTAGGGCAGTTCCACTTCCAATGGCCATCGCTGTTGCAATGGAAATACTTTTCTTTGGCAGCGGCTTTCATCTTTGGCTCTGCCTTCTTCTTCTTTGCTCCTTCCATCTTCTGCTTTTTCATAGACTTTTTTTTCTTTCCATAAGACTTTCTTTTGAAAGAAGTCCATTCCATAGCAAGAATTGAGCCTTTAGAATCTTTCATAGAAAGCTCAGCGATGACCAGCATATTCATTAATTTAATCAAAAAATTTTGAAGTTTATGCATGTGATAATTCATGATGAATTGCCTATATGCATCAGTCAAGGATTGCAGAATAATATCGATCTATAGATCCAAGTCTAACTTCACACCGAGCTTCTCAAGCTCTTCCATGTCCTTGATCATCATCAGACAGTGATCTTGGACTGACTGCCCATCACGCATCTTAGCCTTAAAAGTCATTTCATGACTTGATACTTGGCTGCGCGACTCTATTCACCAAACATCTCCTGTAGGTGAGCCAACATTTGATGAGCAGTCCCGATATCTTCATGTTGGCACTGGAGATCATCAGACATTGAGCCCAACATGTAATATCTGGCCTTATTATCTTCGTCTATCCATTTTTTCAGAGATGCTCTCTGTTCAGTGGATGGACGAGCTGGTAAGGTGGGAGGGTCCTGATTTAATACATGGGTTAACTTCTCGAAACCCAAAATGATTTTATAGTTTCTGAGCTAATCTTTATAATTGGGTCCGGTTAGTCTGTGTGTGTCCAGGATACATGCCAATGGATTGGATCCAGACATTTTCCTATAGAGAGTCAAAGATTCTAGTTAGATACTGTAATTATGACTTGACCAATTTGTTTAGGAATTTTATTTTTAAACAAATTAGCTTCCACTATTTTCTCGGATCCCTACACTTTCTCTGTAGAGATGCAAAAATCTTCATGATTAATGATTTTTAGTGGGTGGTGCGGTCTCACCAACTGACTCATCACCTCACCTAACAGTTATTGGTGATGGGTTAGCTAATGAGTGAACAACTCTTGTTCAATGATTCTCTAATCATGGTGCATCCAAACTTGATCTCTAATTCATGAATCTCATCATATTCAGAATATTGATCCACTCTTTAGTTAAGCCAGATCCACCATTTGCATAGACTGGATTCCTAATTGAGTCTCTCACCATATTTGAAATATTAAGCCCATCTCATCCTCCAGCCCATAGCATCCAATGCCTAATAGACATGGTTGCATCTTTCCGGTGCAACTGAGCCAATGTATCCAGCCGAGAATAATCAACCTCGGGAAGGGCCCACACATCTACAATGGTGGAAGACCTCAGACTTAATCTTTTCTTAGGGAGAATAGATTTAGATCTCATTAAACTAGACTTGTCATAGTCATAACAATTATGACTAACCTAGTGGCATGGGTTAGCTCAGATTATTGACCACCTCAGATCAGAACTGTGTCAACAGATATGGCCAGGTAAGTAAGATCGGTGGAAGGAATATGCCATTAACTCGTACAAGAATGCATTCAGGTCGAGTAGCTTCCAATTAAAAACCAGTCGGTCATATGTGCCAAACTTATCTTAGACACCAAATTGTTGAGTCAGAACCAATTGGGTTAGCCTACAATCTAGACTTTAACCTCTGAGCCTAATTAGGTCTTTCTTGATCGTGACTCAATCTTGACCCAGACTTAATCCTATTAGGCTGGTCAATTTAAGCATTGTTGATCCTCTCTAACCAACTCTTGATTCGGTTTGATCAACCGCTTAGACCTAATTGAGCTACCCAAGCCCGAACCCAGTAGTATGAATATGTCTTAGATCTAAAATTCTCAATTTTAGACCTAATTAATATTTTATAATCTTAATTTTTAGTTAAGTAGGGTTCATAAACAAAATATGCACAATAAATCCTAGGGTTTCAGGATCTAGGGTTTTGCAGAAAGTAAGTTTTGGATTTCTGATTAAGGATGAACATGCAGCACTCCTACACATTATAAGAACGCCCCATCGGATGGAAGGAGAGGGCCTTTAAATCCTTCTTTGTTCTTATGACCGGACGGCCAAGACGAATGCCTTAATCAGGAACATGTAATACTACAAAATAGTTTTAGATCTATATCATATATCTCATATATAAATTAGATCTAATCATGGCATATTTTGCATATATCTCATGTATCGAATCATGCATATTTTCAGATCTAAATTATCTTATAATAATCTAAAAAAATAGATTTAAATTGATCTAATCAAAATAAATTTTAATCTAGATAATTATGTAGAACTATTCTACAACTAGTCTAGACATGCATCAATCATATCTCATATGATGTTTAAAATTAAATAATTTTTATTTACTATTTTTTAAATGTTATTATAATCATTATAATATAAAAAATAATAAATAAATAGATCTAAAATATGTTTTAATTAAATTAAATTAAAAATATACAAGACTGTTCTATAGAACTATTCTATTTTAGAACTAGTCATGCATATTTTCTAATCTTAGATCCAAATCATTTAATTTTAATTTTTTTTGATTTTAGATCTAATCACATCTCATGTGATATCTAAAATTACTTATTTTTTAACTAAAATAAATTTAAAAATAGATTTAAATACTTTTAGAACCTGGCTCTTATACTAATTGAAGGGAAATCATAATTTTTCGGACCAGATTTGTTCAGATCTAATCAGATCAAGAGATATATTTCAAAATTTTTTTTCTTTAATCTAAATCAGATCTAAGATATTTTAAATTTAATTTTTATTATTTTAATAACTAAAATAAAATTAGATAAATTAAATCAAATTTAATTTACCTTGAAGTGGGTAATCCTATTATCCGATGATGATCCTATGAGCAGCAGAAGGTTCTTGATCTAGCCACGCAAGTGCCTGGCATCTATCGGTATCCACTTGGATTGGATCTAGAGATCCTCTTCTTCTCTATCATGTCTCCAAAAATTAGATCTGAATCTGATCTGGAGGATCTTCAAAACTTCTTTTGAAGATCAGCAGTTGTCCTTTGCAGCAGCGTAGCCTTCTAGCTTTCAGTCGCCTTTATCTCGTATGGATTGCACCAACCAAGGTCCAAAATACTTTTGGATGTGGAGAGGGGAGGGAGAAGGTGGGTTTGGCATGGAAGAAGAGGGGAGAGGCGGCCTTGGGGCATGGGATTTCAATTTTCTAATATATTTTGAGTTGGGCGTAGGGTCTTATTTATAGACTATCTGTGATCCAACTCCTCTTCTTCCCAACCAATCACAACTCTTTGTGAAATCAGATCTAAATCTGATTGGTGGGAATAGAGTCCCCTAGATTCCTTCTTAGAGGGTGCCTAAGACCAGTCAAAGTTGGTTCTTAGGAGAACTCTAATCGGAATCCAAAATGGAGATGGAGTCCCTATCCAATAGGGACTCCTGGGCGCCTCCAACTTGGGCACATGCCAAGGGTGGCGTGTGCCCTCCTCCTTGCCAGGTTCTGACAGGGGGACAGGTCCCCACCAGATCTTCAATACGTGCATGACACGTGGATAGAAGTCAAAGTATCAATGGTCAATGTTTGACCAGTCAAAGGTCAACTTTTGATCAAAGTCAAAGGACAAGAAATGGCAGGTGACCAAAAATGGTAGGTAATGTCTTACAAAATAAGACAACCTTTTCTAACTTGGACAAGCTTCAGTCAGATAAAGTCAAGGCCTCTGATCAAGCACAAACTCCTTTGGCTCAGTCAGGATAACTATTTATGATAGTAAAAGAAGAACGTTAGGTTCAATCGAGTGCTAGCATGATTTTCTTGAACCTAATTGAATCTCATTCAGATCAATTGAACTGAATCAGTTCAATTGATGATCATCAGATTCAAACTCTTGTTTGTGTGATCCAGTTAGATTCAGTTTTGTATGGTAATGGGATATGTCATGATCTCTATCATCGACATCATCCAAACTCCTTTCGATGGATCAGAACTCTTCTGATTCGAATAGCTAGAATGATCGATCATCTAAATCATTCTAATTGCTCCCAAAATCCACCAGTGACACCTAGCAGTATATGGTGGCAATCCATCAGAGCTGAATATGAACCTCTTGGTGCAGCAACCTGTGTGATTAAGTTCTTCTATCTTGAGCCCCGATCAGATTAGGGTTGAGGTGAACTCGTCAAACCCTAGTCTCTGTCATATGATGTAATCATTCGATTCAAGTCCAATGTGAAAATATAAATAGAAACACTTTCTATTATTTCACTCTACCATGGCCATGGACTTCTGAACTTGATTCTCATGATCATCATAGGGCTACTCCTCTACCACCGAGGTAGATAGATTCCATCTTGATGCCATCCAGTTCCTATAATGAACATGCTATAGCCAACATACACCTCAGGATTTTGAATGGCTAGGAGACCGAGTAATGGTGTAGTCAAACTATAACACCCTTAAGGTGAACTGCCGATGCATCTCAGGTCAAAGAACCAGACACACTACTACAACATTGAGTTAGTCATTGATGAGAAGGTAGACTCCCTAATGACTACTTGAGATGGTCACGCTCAGTGCCCTCGTTCTCTAACAAGTACCTGTACTCTCGCTCCGGTGTTTCCACACCATAAACTCAAGACTCAACTACTAAAGAGAAGCGATTGTATACCAACCTTCCGGATCAATCACCATCCTCGTGATGATCCTATGGTCGAAAGCATTTTATGAGTTAATAATGATTATTCATATCTTAAATTTTTAACTCTTGAAAATATGAATTATCATTATCATTAACTCAAATGATGTATCACAGACACTAAATACACATATGTGATAGAAAATAACCCATTTTATTGATATTAGTCAAAATTATAATTTTGCCCCTAGAAGTGTATTACAAGTGTCAGCCAATTCTGGCTTCTAGGGCATATATATCTAACAGAAGGACTCTCCTTCTATGTTCCCTCTCTCTTAGAAATGGAAAAGAAAATTTGCATGAGAATGAGATTGGTGCAAGAAAAAGATAAGGATCAAAAGGTTATGAGGTTTTGACCAAACCAACTACCATTTGAATTTGAAATTCAATTTCATTTGAACTGGTCCAACACTTAGACCAAGTCAAAGGTAGAAAGGAGAGTAGGCACACATACTTCTGGGCATAAGAAAAACTCATGTAAATGTAGATGAGGCATGGAAAAGTCAAAGGAGTGTGGTGCATAGAAATTTGATTCAAAACTCAAACTTCATTTGACTTGGTCCAAATTGGTTTTGACTAAACTAATTAATCTTGACCCAATTAGATTAGGTCAAACCTAACTAAATTTCACTTAACCCAATCTAATAAAATTTTAATCAAATTAGAAATTAATTAGATCCAACCCCTGATCAAATCAGGGTCAACTCTTCCATAGAGATTGGGTCATCTCATGACCTAGTCAAACCTAATCGAATCAAATTTAATCAAACTTGATTAAATCATCACCACTCAATCAAATTGAGCTAATTAATAATTAAATTATTAATTAATTCTTTAATAAATATAGAGTTCCAATCGGATGGATGTCTGGGCAATAGAGTCCCATCAACATGAAACTCATGTAGAGTCCCAATCTAGTGGGACTCTCGAACCCAATGTCCTAAATGAATGAAACTTGCGATCATAGTTTCAAACCAGTAAAGCTCTTGATCAGAAAGTCTTAGATGAGTAGGACTCAAAGTCCTAATCTAGTGGGACTCTAGGTTATACAGTTTCAGTCCAGTGGAACTCTTGACCATAGAGTCCTAGGTCATCAGGACTCATGATTAGCCATTAGATCAAGTAGGAACTGCTTATGTGTGTGATCCCATAGGTTTGAATCCTAAGCTGATAATATAGGAATTAATTTTCTATACCAATCGATATAACCATCTAGCAATAGTACTCGATGTCTGAATAGGTCGAATAATCGCAATGCAACATTAATGAACCTATGGTATATGGTTACCGTATAATTCATCCTCTTGACCTCAATGCTCAAAAGATGACTTAGATTTTCACTATCAACCCTAAAAATCCATCTATAGTGTATTTTAAAATTCAATGTCCATCGAATGGACCACCTCGATCGAGATTTTGCTAAACTGAAATACAATGATGCACTTGCTCTAACACTTAGAGCGGTCAATCCTATCTTGACTCACACACCGACTTCATAAGTACTTGACTACATCCAGTAGCCTTCTATCACTGAATTAGAAAGTTAGGTAGTTCAGTACCTATATAGTAAGTTGGTTATAAGTCACAATGGTGATGTTAGGTCTAAAGAATACTTATACCCATATCCTTCGTGAGCAACTTTTGATAGCACAGAGCTCTGCAATTAGATCACGTTCAGTGAAATGTACCCCTATACTTCATCTACATGCCATAACAATATCTCCATACTTCTTGGTTAAGAGAACAACCAACACTTATGGCACACAATAACCTACACTCTATACATTATCGTCCTAGGTAACAACGAATCATTTGATCGCAAATTGATCTAAGGACTAAATGATAAATCATCCTTTATCGAGTCTAAATAGTCCTTAGGACTTCATTACAGAAGAGTTCATTACAAGAAGATATACAAAAATGATGAAATACCAAAATAATAATTTTATTCATTTATAATTTAAGTATAAATTATATTCAACTCAACCATCTACAATCTAGATGATTGGCTTTAGGATATATTTTTCAACAACTCCCACTTAGACTAAAGCCACTCAGAATAGTATTGAATACCCATCTTTCATTTGTGATTGTTGAACTCTTTAATTTTGAGGGCTTTTGTAAAGGGGTCAGCCACATTCTTCTTTCTATCGATCTTCTAAAGATCGACATCATCTCGCTCCATGATTTCTCGTATAAGGTGGTAGTAACATAGAATGTGCTTGGTGCGCTGATGTGTCTTCGGCTTCTTCACTTAAGCTATGGTCCCAGTGCTATCACAGTATAGCAGAACTAAACCATCCAAGGAGGGTGTCACTCCTAGCTCACTAATGAACTTCCATAGCCATACAGTTTTCTTCACAGCATCAAATATCATGACATACTCTATCTCGCACATAGAATCGATCATAGTATACTACTTGAAACTCTTCCAGTAGACTGCTCTTCCATTCAAGGTAAATACATAACCTAACACACTCTTACTGTCATCATGATCTGACTTATTGTTAAGGGATATCATCAACATTATGGTATTAACTATGATGAGACATTTTTTTCTATGGTAATGCTCAAGTCCATTTAGATTATGCTTGCGATAGCAGCATACCTAGACTATAAGATTTAACAAATAGATATAAAGATAGCTTTTCTAAATGAAGAGCTAGACGAAGAGGTATATATGATACAGCCTGAGGAGTTCGCATCCATAAATGAGTCAAAGGTATGCAAGCTTCAAAAATCCATCTATAGATTGAAGCATGCAACTTGGAGTTGGAACATGCATTTTGATAAGATAATTAGAATGTATGGCTTCATTAAGAATGGAGAGAAATCCTGTATGTATAAATGGGCTAATGGTTCTATAGTTGTATTTTGTGTATCGTATGTGGATGATATTTTTTTAATCAAAAATGACATCCCTGCATTATAGAAAATAAAGATTTGACCGTCATCTCAATTCTCTATGAAGGACTTGAGAGAAGCTTTCTACATCTTAGAGATAAAGATCTATAGAGATAGATCTAAAAATTTGCTTGGGTTGTCCCAATCCACGTACATCGATACCATGCTAAAGTAGTTCAACATGATGAATTTCAAAAAAAGCTATCTTCCGATAGGCCATGAGATTACTCTCTCAAAGAGGAATTGTTCGACAACTCCTCAAGAGAGAGCGTATTAGTAGAATACCGTATGCTTTGATAGTGGATTCTATTATGTATGCCATGATGTGTACAAGATTGGATATGGCATACTTACTAGGAGTAGTGAGTAGATACTAGTCTAATTCGGATGAGAATCACTGAAAAATTGTAAAGATAATCCTAAAGTATTTAAGAAATACTAAAGACCAGTGGCTCATTTATGGAGATGCTAACTTGAAACTTGTGGGATATACTGATTTCAATTTTTAGTTAGATCATGATGACAGCAAGAGTATGTCAAGTTATGTATTTATCCTGAATGGTGTAGTCTGCTGGAAGAGTTTCAAGCAGCACACAATGGTCGATTCTGTGTGCGAGGTAGAATATATCGCAGCATCCAATGCTGTGAAGAAAGTTGTGTGGCTACAAAAGTTCATCGATGAGCTGGGAGTGGCATCCTCTTTGGATGGTCTGATTCTGCTTTACTGTGATAGCACTAGAGCCATAGCTCAAGCGAAGGAGTCGAAGGCACATTAGCACACCAAGGATCTTCTGTATCGCTACCACCTTATATGAGAGATCATAGAACGAGGTGACATTAAGCTTTAGAAAATCGATGAAAAGAAGAACTTGGCCGACCTATTTACTAAACCCCTCAAAATCAAAGAGTTCAACGATCATAAATGGAAGATGGGTATTCGATACTATTTTGAATGGCTTTAGTCTAAGTAGAAGTTGTTGGGTATTATATCCTAAAGTCAATCATCTAGGTTGTAGATGGTTGAGCTGAATATAATTTATACTAAAATTATTAATGAATAAAGTTGTTATTCTAGCATTTCATCATGTTTGTGCATCTTCTTGTAATTAATTCTTCTATGATGAAGTCCTTAGGACTATTTAGATCCGATAAAGGAGGATTTATCATTTAGTCCTTAAACCTGTTCAAGACTAAATAATATGTTGTTGCCAAGGATGATAATGTTTATTGTGTGTAGGTCATTGCGTGCCATATATATTGGTTGTCCTCTTAACCAAGGAGTATGAAGATACTGGTATGACATGCAGGTGAAGTGTAGGGATACATTTCACTGAATATGACTCAATTGCTGAGCTTTCTACTATCAAGAGTTGCTTGCGAAGGATATGGGTATAAGTGTTCCTTAGACTTGAGATCACTATGGTGACTTGCAAGCAACTCACTATACTTTGATATTGGACTATCTGAATTTTTAATTCAGTGATGGAAAGTTATTGGGTGTAGTCAAGCACTTGTTTAGTTGGTGTGCGATTCAAGATGAGATTGACCCCTCCAAGTGTTGGAGCAAATCCATCACTGTATTTTAATTTAGCAAAACCTCGGCTAAGGTGGTCCATATGATGGATATTGAAATTTGAAATATAATGTGGATAATTTTAAGGGTTGGCAGTTTAACACTAGGTCATTCTTTGAGCATTGAGGTCAAAGGGATAAATTATACTATAACCATATGCCATAGATTCATCAATGTTGCATTGCAACTTTTCAGCCTATCTAGATGTCGGGTACTATTGCTAGATGGTCACATTGATTACTATAGAAAGTGGTTCTTGTGTTACCGGCTTAGGGTTCGAACCTATGGGCTCATACATAATAAGAATTCCTACTTGATCTGATGGCTGATCAAGAATCCTAATGTTCTAGGACTCTATGGTCAAGAGTCTCACTAGACTGGGACTGTGGCCGAGAGTCCCACTAGACTGGGACTCTATGTTCTTGAGTCCTACTAGACTGAGACTCTAATATTATTAGAGGATTAATTAGCAATTTGATTTCTAATTAGCTTAATTTGATTGAGCGATGAGGATTTGATCAAACCTAATTAAATTTTATTCGACTGGATTTGATCCAATTAGATCATGAGATGACCTAATCACTATAGAAGTTTTGACCCTAATTTGTCAAGATCTGAACTCAATTAATTCCTAATTTAATTAAAATTTTATTGGGTTAGATTAAGTCTAATTTGATTGGATTTATCCTAGTCTAATTGGGTCTAGACAAATTGGTTTGGTTGAAACCAATTTGTACAGGTCAAATTAGATTCAAATTTCAAACTCCCATCTCCCTGCGCCACCTTGACTTTGACCCATGCCCTCTCTCATGCATATTTTGGTTTTGCATGAGAATTCCCATGCCTAAAAAAGAATGTGTGCCCTCTCTTCTTTCTACCTTTGACCTGGTTCAGGAGTTGGATTGGGTCAAAATAAGTTGAATTTTGAACTCAACATAATTGGTTAAAGGTTGCAACCTCCTCTTCTTATCCATTACCCATGCCTCCCATGGGTTTGTCACCTAATTTTTCTAATTTTTAGCTTGTGCATGTAGAAGGAGAGTCCTTCTATGCATCATACACCAGGTTGGGGTGCTGGATTTGGATGAGAAGTCTACTTGAATTTTGAATTCCAGTGGATTGGTTGAAACCATCCTAACCTCTCTCCTTATCCTAACTCCCACATGCTTTTCCCATGGTAGTCACCCATTTTAAATTGGTTTTTTTTAGTGGGGTGTGCATGAGGAATCTAAGAGTGTGTGAGTGATTTCTAGAGAGAGATAATTAGAGAAGGATGCACATATCTGGGCATGAGAAAAGTCAATAGGGAGAGTTCTTGTGCAACTTCTTTTTCTCCTCTTTACTCATGCATATTTTAAAAGGAAGTTCTAAATATGTGCGTGAGCACTTTTTGAGAAAGAGTTTCTCAAGAATAAAAGAGCTAGGCATGAGAATCTCTTAGGCATGAGGTCATTCATTGGTGACAAAAATCTTGAGAGTGGAGACTTGAGGGTTTCGGGTGTAGGAGGCCCTAGGGTTTCTAGCTAGGGTTCGAGAAGTGAGATTCATTACTGTGAGAGTGCTCGATCTACATGAGATTTTTCACACCAATTCCTCTTCCTCCAAAGCATATCATCTGGTCTTCTGGAGTGTTTGGAAGATCGGGAGAAGGTGGTCAATCAGATCAACCAAGATTGATCGTCGAAGGCTCCGACGAGGAGCTAGCATTTTGGTGGAGCTAGTTGGGACCAAGAGCTCCATGTGGTCTGTCCGTAGAGGTCGGACGATCATGCAACTACACCATGGTGCGAGGATCCTCTTTCTAGTATTTTCAAATTATGGAGTTCGACTACTCATGCTCAGGTATCATGTTTTGAACACGTATTGCTTGGTAAATAAGATTTACCGATCAGTGTATTTATTATTTTTGATACATATATACATATCTAGATCCTAGTACATAATTTTATGATTAGATCATAGCATGCATAAATTAATATTATATTAATTTTTTTCTATATTTTAAATTTAAAAAACTTTCGAAAAGCATACCAAGAATCCTACACAGTTCTTTTTTCATTTATTATGCATGCTAGTAATAGATTTAGCTGGATTCATTTTAAATAGTTCATATTGATAAACAAGCATATTGATTTTTATTTCTTTTATTTGATTGGTCCCTTTATGAGTAACCTCAAGTCTATTCTAAATTTTTTTGCAAAATTGCATATAAAAATTTGGTTAAACTCATTTGCATCAAGGGTACAATAAAGGACATTCATTTTCTTGGCATTAAGTTGGGCAACTTTTTTATCCAAGTCATCCCAATCTTTTTTGGCATAGGAGAGGGAATGCTATCCATAATGATTGTTAGTGTGTGTGGCCTATTTACAATAATATTTTATATGCCATAGTCAAGAGCTTGTATAAAAATGCACATGCAAGCTTTCCAATAGGTGTAATTCGATCCATTGAAAAGTGGTGGTCTATTTGTAGACTATCCTTCAATAAGTGATTCTCCAAATTGGGATGTTATGATCTTTGTCTCTAGATTGATAGATCAATAATTAGCAAAGAATCAAGGCTCTGATACCAATCGTTGCCCAACTAGACAATCCAAGAGAGAGGGTGAATTAGATTTTTAAAACTTAAGATAAATATGTGCAAAAATTAATAGATTAAATACAAGATGAAGGTACATTGAGAACTAAATAAGATATGCAAGCAAGAGAAAAATAATCATACACATAAGATACAAATTTTTATAGTGATTTGGTGCACTCATAGCACCTACGACCACTCTCTAAGCAAGTCTCATGAGAATTTTACTATAATTGATCCCTCAAGATTATAGCTAGATACTTTTACCAAGCTCACTATCTCCAAACCTAGTTGGTTTTATTCTAAGTTCACTAACCACAATCTTTACACACCTTAACCAAAGCTACATAATCTAATTGAAGGGGTGGATTAACCTTATCCTTTAGTTTCAGCCCCTCCTAAAACTAGTTACACCAATCAAGTGAAACAAAAATTTTACAATAGAAGTAGCTCCTTGGGTGAGCTGATTCATTATCGTTGAAGCTCGATGATTGTCTCTATCAATGCTTCCTATTGGTGCAGAAAACTATATCAATGCTGGAGCTAGCTAGAGCTGGAGCAGACGAAGTCACTATCGAGACTTGCAAAGCAAGTCCAGACTGAAGGTGGGTGGTTCCGACAAGATCCTCCGACATTCAAGTTAGTTCTCTGGTCAACTGGAATAAAGTACTCGAGAAAAGAAATGAGCAAAGTATCGAGTTGAGTATGAGAGCTTAGAGAGAAAATGAATCTACAGGATCCTTTATATATACGAAGCATATAACAAACTGACAGTGACAATCATAACTATCTGCAAGTGAGCCATTCGGGCCACGTGAAGTTTGTTATGAAAAGTAGTATCCTTTGTCATGACTTGCTAGTCCATTGGAAATTAATAGTTAGAGTTTGGGTAGGGCTTCTACACATATAAGCAAGTGTTGCCCAGCTATATAATCCAAGAGAGGGGGTGAATTAGGTTTTAAAAATTTTAAACCTAATTTAAAGATGTCAAGATTGAATGATGATATGCAAGTTGTGTGTGTGAAGCAATTTAGGTTAGATAAAAATATAAAAGATTAGAAAGCAAAAATTTAATAAACTAAGAAAAGAAAGACAGCAAGCACACCATAAACAATAAAGTTTTATAGTGGTTCGATGCTTTCATTGCATCTACATCTACTCTCCAAGCTCCTATTTGAAAATTCAAAATCACTAAACGTATTCAACTAGAATACAATGTTGGTACCTCTGACCCTAGCTATTCCAAATCATCACACTTATTTCTCGGGTACAAGCCAACCCTATGCACTTTAATTTAAGGTTCGGATCAACCCTCCCAAATTTTAAGACCCCCCCCAAAAAACTTGAATCAAAATAATAAAGCAAAGTATAAGAGTTAATGACAATCAAATACAAATTTAGGTTCCTTAATGAGCAAATAAAACTTTAAGATCGCTTTTCACAATAATGGAGGAAGCTTTTCTAATTTTCCTCAAGATTGTTGGAGACTTGAATGAGCTCTTGAGAGATTGGTGAACTTGAAAATGAAAGCTTCTTTTCTTGAAGAGGATATTTTGCTTAGGGCTGAATTGAATAATGAAATCTCTTATGTTTTTTCTTTTTTTTATAGCATTTTAAATCTTCAATGGATGAAGGAGATAATCCTGGACAAGATTTGTAGTCGTTGGAGATCTTAAAGAAAGCATTAAAAGCTGCCAAAATAGGATTAAACTAGTCATTGTAGAAGATTTTCATCATAAGGGTCGACTCATGGATCGACTTCTGGCATAAGGGTCAACCTCTGAGACAAAATCTAGAAAATCGACTATTCTATATTTTTGGCCTTCGAAATAGTAGAGGTCGACCCTTAGCATAGAGACAGCATGCCAAATAGACCATTTTAGCAGGAGACGACCTAGGGATCGATCCTTTTGCTTCAAACTTGATTATCTCCCAAAATATGCGTCCAAAAATTATGAGACTGCCTCCAAAGGATCAAAAGTCTTCTATACTTACTCTTGAGGCTCTCAAATCAAAACTTGATAAAATTATGATTTTGCTTCTGAAATACAAAAAGTCTTTTTCATGCCAAATCCATTAGTAATCCCCTCAAATACTTTGTAATCATCAAAATTAATTCTTGGAGCAATAATCTTCTCCTTTTTGATGATGACAAAATATTTGAGCATAAGTAAAAATTAAGCATGTAGAAGCCTACATCACTTACTAGAATATCATATTCAGTTATTTGATAAATATTACATAAAGAGCAGTTTGAAGATTACTTATGGTTAGACATTCAAATTATTTGCAAAAGAGTTTGATTTACTTATTCCTTTTGTTAATTTTACTTTAATTTTGTTCTAGCTCAATTTTATTTACTGTACTCCCTCGTTTTGACATCATCAAGTAAGATCTTAAGAAATTTTAAAATTTAAATAGAAAAAAGCCTCCCCCTTAATTTATTTTATATGTTTTCCTATTAGAACAAGAGTTTATAACAAAACTTTCAATTAGCTTATATACAACACAGTGTTTACAGCATATCATAATAGAATTTTAGCTAATTCACAAAGATTATAATTCACATCATTCAAATGATATCATCATATTTATATACACATATTTACATCCAAATGATATTATTCCACACACAATAAATCATAACATCAAGTCATCAAAACATATAAGTGATAAAGGTATCGAAAGCATTCATGAGAGTTAGGCCATTAAAATATATAAAATTCATGGATACAACTATCCATGACCCAAGTAGCCAACAGTACCAATGCTATAAATTAGATCCAAAAAGAAAATATAACCAACCATGACTTGATCAACAACTCATAAAAATAAATAAGAGATACTAGATCATAACCTAATACAAAGATGACTAAACTAGATCTAGTAGAGATTACGATTGGAAGCATCTGAATTAAATGAGAAATTAGAGATATTATGGGATGTGTCAAATGATAGATGTATCAAATTTAGAAAATTAAATAAAAATTTTAAAAAATTCAATCAAATCAAATGAATCAGCTTTCCTTTAAAAGCTTATCATTTGAAATTTTTTTCTTTACAAAAAAATAGCTTAAACTCAAATATCAAAGGCTCTCCCTCTTTTTCAATGAATATGATTCTTTGAACAAATTTTCAAGTATGTACTTTTAAGCTTTAAGAGTATTAGAGCTTTTCAAAGATTTGAATAGTAGAATCAAGCACAATATTTAATTTATTATTTATTTCTTTTAAAATAAATTTTAGTTAATTAAGTTTAAAAAAGATATATATCAGAAATATATCGAGCAAATCAAAGATAGTATTAGAGCAAAAATAATTTTACAAAAATTTCTAAAGATACATTAAAAATTTTATATTATACTCATATTTTTAAATAAGTTTTAAAATTAAAAGTATGTATCAAAATTAATTTGTTTGGAGTGAGAATATATTTTAAATTAGTTTTAACTCCAATTAGTTATCAAAAATAATTTGGCAATCAAATCAATTAAATTTAAACTGAATAATCACATGAAGGCTTAAGTTAAAATGATCATAAAATAATCAAAGTTCATTATCCTTAACTCAAATTAATTAGAATACTCAATCAACGCTAACTAGATAATATTTAACAAACAAACATCTTTTCTCTTATTTTTTTAAGAGTAAATACCAGAAAATTCATCACATAATATTTTCTCTCCCTTTTTTTCATAATTATTATTGGATAAATTTATCTTTTAGCTTTTATTCTTCATTTTGAAATAATACAATAAATTTAGAATAAATATTTTTTTTTTAATTCTATTTATGAACAATATGGATTAAAAACACATCTCCTCCTTTTTGAATAAAATAAATGCATTAAATAAAATTATTTTAAACTTCAAAGATTCAAGAAAGATGGAATATTTCAAAGATTAAAGATTTTAAATAGATCATTCAAAGCAAATTATAATATATATTCAATTTTTCTAGGATCATCTCTTTTTTTTCTTTTATTATTATGTATATATATATTTTAAGATCAATAAAATATAAGAAAAATGTTAAGCTGTCTAATATTAATTGATTAAAAACTAAAGTCCTCTTTGAATATTTGGTTTTAATAGCTTCTTTGAAATATTTTGCTTGACGTCAATATCAAAAGACTTAAAAAGAGTATTTTTCTTAAATTCATTTTTCAAAATTAATCAATCTAAAAAAGGCATGAATATTCATCAATAAACCTCTTTTAAGATCAAAAATAATTTCTTAATACTAATTAATTTTTAAAAATAATAATAATATGATCAAAATATATAAAATATAAATAGTTGCTTAAAATAAATCAAATGATCAAAATCATTAGAATACTCAAATAAATCCATGAGATAAGTATAATTATTTATCCATGATTTTTCTTATTAAGTTCAAAAATAACTTTTCTTCTTATAGTTAAGAAAAAGATAAGAAGGATGGATAATTTTTAACTTAAAGCAATGAAATTAAGTCTCAAGGATTGATCCAAAAATATTAATAGAGGATAAGTTGGGATCAAAAGAAGGATATTTAAGCAAAGGATCTAGAATTTCCAATTCTCTCCTAATTTTATAAAATTTATCTTCACCCAAGGTCTTAGTAAAAATATCAGCCAATTATTTTTTAGTACAAACATAATAAAAAATTATATCATTATTTTAAACATGCTCTCTTATGAAATAATATCTTATTTCAATGTGTTTTAATCTAGAGTGTTGGATTGGATTCTTAGATAGATTTATGGCACTAGTATTATCATATCTTATGAATGTTTTATTTAGTTTGATGCCAAAGTCCTCAAGTTGTTGTTTAATTCATAAGATTTGTACACAACAACTTTCGACTGCAATTATTCGACCTCGATCGTAGATAATGCTACCAAATTTTACTTTTTGCTAAACCAAGAGATTAAGTTAACTCCTAAAAATTAGAAAGTTCTACTAGTGCTTTTTTTGTCTAATCTACATCTAGCAAAGTCTGTATCTGAATATCTAATTAAATCGATTGATGAATTCTTAGAGTACCATAAACCTATGGATTGGGTTTCTTTTAGATATTTAAATATTCTTTTTACATTATTTAAATATGATTCTTTTGGATTAGATTAAAATCATGCACATAAATAAATACTAAACATGATATATAGTCTATTAGTAGTTAAATACAATAATGAACCTATCATGCCTCTATAAATCTTTATATCAACACTTTTACCTCCTTCATCCTTGTCAAGCTTACATGATGGACCTATGGGGGTACCAATGGCTTTGGAGCTCTCCATCCCAAATCTTTTAAGTAGCTCTCTTGTGTACTTGCTTTGGATGATGGAGATCTCTTCATTTATTTATTTGATTTGAAGTCCGAGGAAGAATGTTAGTTCACCTATCATGCTCATCTCGAACTTTTCTGCATGAGCTTAGCAAAATCTGGACATAAAGTTTCATTAGTAGACCCAAATATAATGTCATCAATGTATATTTGTATTACTAAGATGTCATCATGATCTTTTTTAAGGAAAAAGACTATATCTATATTTTCTCTTAAAATCCCATTATTAAGCAAGAATTTACTTAATCTTTCTTACCAAGCCCTAGGTGCTTGCTTAAACCATATAATGCTTTGTTTAATTTGAAAAAATAATTTGGAAAAGCAAGATTTTCAAAACTAGGAGATTGTTCTACATAAACTTCTTCGGCAATATATCCATTTAGAAAAGTACTTTTAACATCCATTTAAAATAATTTGAAATTCATAAAGCATGCATAAGCGAGTAAAAGTCTAATTGCTTCTAAGCTAGCAACAGATGTAAAGATCTCATCAAAATCAATTTCTTCTTCTTGATTATAACCCTTTGCAACTAATCTTGCTTTATTCCTAATTATATTTTCATTTTCATCCAATTTATTTCTATATACCCATTTTATGCCAATTAATGGATGATTTTTAGGTCTTGATACTAAGGTCCATACATTATTTCTTTCAAATTGATTAATTAAGTTCCTCTTGCATTGCATTTATCCAATTATAATCTTTTATGGCTTCATCTATGATTTTAGATTCAAAATAAGAAACAAAAGCAAAATGATTATATGCATTTCTAAGTGAAGAGCGAGTTCTTACCCGATGTGCAGGATCACCAATAATTAATTTTTTATGGTGATTGTGAATATACCTCTATTTTTTTGAAAGATCATTTGTACCTTAAGGTTGTTCTCGTTGTCCTTCACTTTCATTTTCCTCCTGGTCTTCATGATCCTCTTTATTTTGAATTGTTGAATCCTTTAGGATGATCTTCTTCATCCCTTTTATAAGAAGATCTGCATCATCAATACCCTCACTCTTTCTTTATGGAAGATCATTAGTCTCATCAAAGACAACATGTATTTACTCCTCTATGGCTAAAGTTTTTTTGTTAAATACTTTAAAAGCTTTACTAGAATAGGAGTAACCAAGAAAAATAGCTTCATCAAATTTTGCATCAAATTTACCTAGTTTTTCTTTACCATTATTCAAAATAAAACATCAACAACCAAAAACATGAAAATATGCAATGTTAGGTTTTCTACCTTTTCAAAGCTCATACGATATTTTTTTAAAAAAATTGGTCTGATTAGGACACGGTTTAAGATGCACATGCCATATTAATTACTTCCATCCAAAAGTATCTTGGAAGAGTGCTTTCATATAGTATGGTATGAGCCATTTCTTCCAGAGTCCTATTTTTTTTTCTACCATCCCATTTTGTTTGGGTGTCCTAGGTGCTAAAAAATTATGGCTTATTTCTTTTTCATCATAAAATTTTTTAAAGTCTTGATTTTCAATTTCAGTTTCATGATCACTTTGAATGCTTTGAATTGAAAAGACTTTTTTATTTGTAACTTTTTGATAAAATTTTGAGAAAACATGAAAGTTTTGTCTTGGTGTGCCAAAAAGAAAATCTATGTAAAACATGAGTAGTCATAGATAATTACAAAATTATAACATTTTTTATCTAAGCTTGTTGTTCTTGTAGGACCAAATAAATCCATTTGCAATAGTTTCAATGGCCTAGAAGGTGAAATAATATTCTTAGATTTGAATGAAACTCTAGTTTATTTACCTAGTTGGTATGCATCATAAATTTTATCTTTTTCAAAGTTTAATTTTGGTAAACTGGTAACTAATTCCTTTTTAATAAGCTTTGAAAGTGAATGCATACTAATATGTGCAAGCCTACGATGCCAAAGCCAACTAGTCTCATTAATTTTGGCATTCATAGCTACTAGACATTGCATGTTTATCATAGAAAAATCATTCAAATCTATCATATAAACATTACCATGTCTATGTACAACAAACTTAATGCCATCACCATTGGGACTAGTTACAATGCATAATGAAGATTCAAAAATAACTTTGTAATCCTTATCACAAAGTTGACTAATGCTTAAGAGATTATATTTCAAACCATCTACTAATAAAATATTTTTAATATACTTGAAGGAAGTGATACCAATGTTACCTATACCGATAATCTTTCATTTGCCATTGTCTCCAGAAATGACCATTCCTCCACTTTTAGCATCAAGCGTGATGAATTGGGACTCATCATGGGTCTTGTATCTTGAGCATTCGCTATTAAGATACCATCTTCGATTTTCTTCTTTGGATGCAAGACAAACCTACATGCAAAATCAAGTCCTTACTCTAGGTATCCAAGTTTTCTTGGATCCTTTAAGGTTAGTCACAATGGTTCCTTTTGGAACCTATATTTTTTTATATTTAAATTATTAGAAAAATATGTATAAGATTTGTGTCCTAGTTTACCATATTTAAAGCATGTAACGTTTAAAATTTGTTGCTTTGTGAATCTACAAAAATATTTTTCAAAAATTTTTATTTTCTTAGGGAGATATAGCCTGGATTGGCCTTATCATAAACATCCTTTTGATTTTCAACAATCATATGAAGTTTATTTAAACTTAAAGTAAAATTTTCAACTATCGATTTTAGCTTGTCGATTTTATTTTTTAAATTTAGGTTCTCTTGAGTTAAGACTAGTTTTTCACTTAGGATAATTTTAATCTTTTTTAGCAAGACTTGATTCTTAAATTTTAGATCTTTATTTTTAGTTTCTAAATTTTTAAAATCATCTACCAAATCATAGAAGGCTTTTTGAAGTTTTTCGAACGTAAATTCATTTAAGATTTCAACATTTACCTCATTTTTATTTGCCATAAGGCATAGGTTGGCTTGTTCGTGAGCTTGTTCCTCTTCGAAACTTGAGTCATCACTATCACTCTATGTTGCCACCATAGTCTTTTTCTTGTATTTCTTGAAAATCTTTTTAAGTTAAGAATATTCAGATCTAAAGTATCCCAACTTCTTACATTCATAGCAAATAAGGAGCTGCTCCCTATCCTTTTCCTTGCTATGCTCATCTTTGGTAGATGGCCTCTTTCTTATCCCTTATTTTCTCTTCAAAAATCACTTGAACTTTCTTATGATGAGGGCTATTTTTTCATCTTGTTCTTCATCTTCCATTTTATTGGATTCCTCATCTTATTGAGTGGTGGATTTAAGGGCTATTATCTTCTTTTTCTTGACATCTTCTTCTTGATGTTGTTTCATGCTTAGCTCGTGTGTCATTAGTGATCCTAGAAGCTCCTCTAAGGATAAAATATTCAGATCTTTGGCTTCTTAGATTGGGGTCACTTTGGCCTTTCATGTCCTTGAAAAAGATCTAAGAATCTTCCTCACAATGTTACTATTAGGATAAGACTTGCCAAGACATTTAAGACCATTTATAATATCCATAAATCTAGTAAATATTTCAGTTATTGACTCATCATGTTTCATTTTGAAAAGTTCATATTTGTGCACAAGCATGTTAATTTTTGACTCCTTATCTTGATTAATGCCTTCATGAGTTACTTCTAACCTATTTCATATTTTCTTAGCCGACATGCATGTTGAAATGTGATTAAATTAATTAGCATCTAAAGCATAATATAAAACATTCATAGCTCTTGCATTGAGTTAAGCCATTTTCTTATCAACCTCATCCCATTCCTTTTCAAGTTTGGTTGATTCCACACCATCAATTATCTTAGTGGATGTATGTGGTCTATTAACTATAATACTCTACATATCATAGTCAAGTACTTGGATGAATATTTTCATCCGAGCTTTCCAATAGATATAGTTTGACCCGTTGAAAAGTAGAGGTCGGTTTGTGGACTACCCCTCGGCTAGAGAAATACTAACTTGGGTTGCCATAGATCTTTGGCTCTTTGATGGTTAAATCAAAGTAGGGCTAGAGCACCGAGCTCTGATACCACTTGTTATCCAGCTATACAACCTAAGAGGAGGGGGGGTGAATTGGATTTTTAAATTTTTAAAGCTAATTTAAAGATATCAAGATTGAATGATGATATGTAAGTTGTGTGTGTGAAGCAATTTAAGATAGATAAAAATATAAAAGATTAAAAAGCAAGAATTTAATAAACTAAGAAAAGAAAGATAAGAAAAATATCACAAATAATAAAGATTTATAGTGCTTCGGTACTTTTCTTGCACCTACATCCACTCCCCAAGCTCCTCCTCAGAAATTCAAAACCACTAAATGTATTCAATCAGAATACAACGTTGGTACCTCCAACCCTAGCTATTCTAAGCTGGCACACTTATTTCTCGGGTACAAGCTAACCCTACATACTCTGATTTAAGGTTCAAATCAACCCTCCCAAGTTTTGAAACCCCTCCAAAACTTGAATCAAAATAATAAAATAGAGTATAAAAGTTAATGATAATCAAATACAAATTTAGCTCCCTTAATGAGCAAATAAAACCTTAAGAACATTTTTCACAATAATGGAGGAAGCTTTTTTTATTTTTCTCAAAGTTGTTGGAGACTTAAACGAGCTCTTGAGAGGTTGGTGAACTTGAAAATGAAAGCTTCTTTTCTTGAAGAGGACTTTTTGCTTAGGACTGAATTGAATAATGAAATCTCTTATATTTTTTCTTTCTTTTATAGCCTTTTAAATCTTCAATGGGTGGAGGAGAGAATCCTAGGCAAGATTTGTAGCCATTGAAGTCCTTAAAGAAAGCATTAAAAGCTATCAAAATGGGATAAAACTAGCCATTGTAGAAGATTTCCATCACAAGGGTTGACTCATGGGTCGACCTTTGGCATAGGGGTCGACCTCGAGGTTGACCTCTAAGACAGAATCCAGAAAATTGATTGTTCTTTATTTTTAGCCTTTGGAACAGCAGAGGTTGACGCTTGGCACAGAGACGTGTGCCAAACAACCCATTTCAGTAGAAGACGACCTAGGGGTCGATCCTTTTGCTTCAAACTTGATTTTCTCCCAAAAATTGCATCAAAAAATCATGGGACTGCCTCCAAAGAATTAAAAATCTTCTATACTTGCTCTTGAGGTTCTCAGATCAAAAAATAATAAAATTATGACTTTGCTTCTGAAATACAAAAAGTCTTTTTCAAGCTAAATTCATTAGTAATCCCCTCAAATGCTTTGTAATCATCAAAATCAATTCTTGGAGCAACAACAAGCTTGTGAGTGGTGAAGATCTCTGAGTCCCAGCAGTCTAGAGAGGTTTAGATGTCTCCAAGGTTATCCATAGGCTAGCTGATACTTGCTGAGTGGGAACTTGGACTTGCATCTAGGACGAGGTCCTTCTACTATTTAAGTCTATTCGACCATTGTGCATAATGTAAGGTGGCTTATTCAACTACTGAAAGGAGCTTGCCGGATGACTAGAAGAAGTTCATCTAGAAGGAGCTAATGAATTTGGCTGCCTTTAAAGTCAATCGCTATCCATGGTAGAAGGGAGGAGTTTGGCTAAGATAGAATAATTAGAAAGGAACTCAGCTGGATGGGTTCAGGTTATTGGAACACACTGCCATGAAAGAATTCGATCATTCCCAATATCTGCTCTGCTTGTGAAGGAGAGCTTGACTGAAGAACTCACTTAAGTAGGATTCGCCTAGAAAAGGAGTTTGGTTGATCGAAAATTCTACCTACAGGGATCCCTAGCATAGGGATGACAAAACATGCTTATCGCAAGATAGCTTGGTTGCTTTATTCTAGCTTGGCCAACCGAAGTTCATCATGATATTGATGGGCTTTGTAGTGGTTGGATGGAAATCATCCATTTTTGAGGAGGTTGTCTGGCATCCATGTGGTGGACTTCGGTGGGGGTTATTTTACGTCTAACACTTGTCTCCCTACTTACGAGTTTGAGTTTTGAATGGAGTACAAAATTACTATAGCCGAAGTCCTTCATCCATCTCTTGCTCATGAGAAGTGAAAAAGTTTGGCCTTTTTTAAGTTGGCATCAAAGCTTCTTAATGGACAAATGATCCAAAAAGATAAAATTTCTTTCGAAACTCATTCGGTGCAGAGCTCCATGTATGGCACAATTATTATCCTATCAAGCATTAGAGATTGGCATCATAGGTGGAACACACGGCAGGTCGGGGTTGGTTGAGGAAGATATGCTATTATAACTGCTTCGAGCTTCTTCCAGTTATTTAAACTTCTCCTTTTCCAACTTCTCATCTTTGTCAAAGCCTTCTTTCTTCCCCCCTTCACTTCTCCCTTCTTTCAAATAGCTTGCTATAATTTTTTGGCCATTGACGTCCTTCTCAATCGCTTCCCATCATTCCAATCATCTTCCTATGCTCTTCACCTAACTTAGGTTAGTCTCTCATCCCTTTCTTCTTTGTTTCCCTACTTTTCACTTATTTTTTGGGATCTCTCTTAGGTTTTCTAAGCGGGCTTCACTCTTTTTTCTTTCGAGATTTCACTATCCTTTTTTCCTTGATTTTTTAGAGACTTTTTAGGTTCATTTTGATCCAAAATATCTTTAGAAGTATCTTAGTCTATCGGTTCAAGGAGCTCAACCGATCCGAACTCCCGAAATCCTAATTCTGGGATAGAAGCCAAACTTAGAATAGCACCTCATCCAGTCTTCATACCCAAAATCATCCCCTATTCTTTGTGCTCTGAAGATCTTTTTTTGATAAGGATCTAGTAAGGGGTGCCTTCAGAGTATGAATTGGAGCTTTCCGGGTCCAGTGACAGAGCTTGTGCTCCTCCCCTGGGTTGCTTCTATTTGTATACTGAGGCTCTTCGTGCTGGACTTCATCTCTCGATTTCTTTCTTTGTCATAGCCCTTTTTTGATTTTTAGATATTTCTCTTGCTTCTATGGTCCCAAACTCTTTTAGATTCATCATAGGTTTTTTTCCTCTGTATCTCGACTGAAATTCGTCCGACTAATTCTTTGTTCTGTAACCACTATATCTTCAAACACCATCCTACTACTAAGAATTTGTGATACTTGTCCCCCCAGGCCAGCAAGAAGAGGTTGCTTAAAGGTTCCCCTTCTTTCATTCACAACTGAAAGAAAAAAATTTTCTTTGTCTCATGCCCAACCCTTAGGTTAGGACTTCCTCTTTAAGGGTAGCTGAGGGATTCAATCCATCGAGCTCCTCGCTTGAAGATGGATGATCTCGATTCTACCAACAAACTTAGGAATTACCGAGCTCTCATTTTACCCAAACTCATAAAAGATCAGATTTTGTTCAACATGGGCCTGAGCCCCTGCAATCCAACAGGTATATATATGAATTTTAGAAGTTTCTTTCTCATCCTTCTTTCTAATTATGAATTTTTTTTATTGTAAAAATGGATATGGATGAACTTCAATATCTCTCCAAGAGACTCCGAGCCCACAAAAGGAAAGGCGCTACAATCGGTGAGCCTTCCAAAAGATCAAAGGTCAATGCCTAAAGCTCCGCTACACTCACCAATGCCGCTATTGACATCCCTGCAGCTACCACTGCCATCAAGGTCGCTACTGCCATCAAGGTTGAGTACCTCCAACCTCCTTAAGCTCCCCAGTTGAGATCCAAACTTCTAAGCCTCCCACTAAAAGGTAGGAGAAAGAAAAGAAGAAAAAGAAGAGGTCGGCCGATGCGAAGGTCTGATGCAAGACTAGCTCTAGGGGGTCTAATGGTTCTGATGGTGATCTAGAGAAAAACTCCTTCAACAATCGAGAAATTATCAGGAAGTTGATCGATTGGTGCACCCTACCCAAGGTCGTGGATAGGATTGTCGAGGTCAACCTTGAGCAGCGCACCTAGGACTCTCTTGGGTCATTCCTTGAGTTGAATGAATTCGTCTTCTCTATTTTTTGTTCTTTTACTGATTTGTCCATGTGCTTCTTCATTAGTTTAATTCACTTGATTACTTTTGTAGATGGGGCACCAACTAATCGCTAATATCAAGGCAATGAATCGGCTGAGGTCGCAGTGAAGACTCAAGAAGACAACTAAGCTGAGATTAGCCATCTTCTTGAGGAAAAGGTCAAGGTTGATTATCTCTTCAAGGAGAAGTCAGTCGAAGTCGAGGATCTCCAAGAGAAGGTACAAAATGCTAAGTAGGCCCTGGTCGAAGCAATGGAGGAGCAGGACCTAGAAATTAGAAAAAGGGAGAGGGTCGAAGCTGAAACTACTGAGATGAGGGAGCAAGTCTCAAAGTAGATCTTGGAGGCAAAAACTCAAGCAGTGGAAGAATTCAAAACTTCTATGAAGATGAAGAACATAAAGATCAAATTCGCACAGTTGTCTTTCATTAAGGGGTACGAGCATTATCAGAAGAACATGATCGATAAATTTTTTGGGCTCGATCTCATCTTCCTAGATGAGGGAGCTTTTGATGATGAAGCGGAACCCTCCACCACAGCCATCGGTCTTCCACTAGACGATCCTTCTTCTACCATGCTTCCCACCATAACTGCTCCTCCTGCTATTGAAGGACCCACATCAAATGAAGCCGCATCGAACCCTTTAACTACACTTCTAGAGGTCTGAGACCTCTAATCATTGTACCTTTATTTTTATATTTTTTTTGTATTTAAAGAACATATCAATTCTCCTTTTGAAACCTTCTGCGGGAGAACTTCTGCTTTCCGTTTCTCCTTCCTAAGGGCGATTGGTATGCCCAAATGCTTTTTCTTAAGGCTGGTTCCTCGCGTCCTCATGGTGGGTTTGCTGGCAAAGTCTCCGCCGGAGGTTGTCGCACGGCCAGCATCATTTCGGTGGGGCCACGGACCTGACCATCAGGTTGAACTGCTCCACGTCTGCGATGGCTTCGTGTGAAAACTGGACTGCCGGAGCTGAGACAGGAACAGACGGATCTGGCGCGCAGGTTGCCAATTACCGAGTCGAAGCTCTCGAGGCATTTTCTCTTCGGGAGAGAACTCTAGTGAGGAAGAAGAGGGATCTCCGGAGAGAGAGAAATCGTCGCCGAGCACTCCTTTAAGAACAAGGAAACCTCGGAGGTTCGAGGCCCTTTCTCTAGCGCCAATCTGTTGACGCAGAATCTGGTAGTCGTCGGAATTCGTTGGAGTGGAGGCCGATGAGGTTGCCGCCGGGGACCTGCAAAACAAAGTCCCGTTTGAAGCCGGTGGGGGGTGGCTCCGGCAGGACCCTCCGACGATCAAGTCAGCTCCAGTCAACAGGAATGGAGTGCTCAGTGTGGAGTTCGGTAGAGTTTAGAGGAGGAGAGAAGGGTTTTTAGAACCTGACGTAAGCATATCTGGAGGGTCCTTTTTATAGAGGGAGCTTGTCGTAACTGCCTTGATTAATGATTGTCGTAACTGTCCTGATCAATGCCGATCGTTATTGACTTTAAATGCCGATCGTTATTGACTTGATAAATGCCGATCGTTATTATCGTGTAACCGTTTAGTAGTAGGATCGTCTGCAGGAATCCGTCAACAGTCCGTAAGAAGTTCGGCTTTCATAGAAGTTCGGCCACTGGAAGTTCGACCGCTGGGAGTCCGAAGGAGCTCGGCCGCTGCGGAGTTCGGCCGGTTGAAGGGACGGCCGCTGAGGAGTTCGGCTGCTGAGAGTCCGAAGGGGCTCGGCCGCTTATCAGTTCGGTCGGCTGTAATAGTTTGGCCAAGGCCCATCCGCCGAAGTTCTTCCATAGCTACTGGCCGCATCAGGCTGGGCACCGAATTTGACTTCGGCAGGAGCGGGGTTTATCCCCAACAGGTACAAATGAGAGAAATTTTGAATTTGATTTCAAAAAGAAAGTGGAATATTATGTGGAGAAACTGAATCATGAATATCTTCCAAAAGAAGTGGACTAATTGTAGAAATTGAACCATGTCTAACTTCCAGGAAACAAAAATTAACTTGAATGGTTACTTGAAGCAGTTCCTACCAGGATGTTAAAGGACAGAGCTCTCAGATATCTTGATAACACTTCTTATCAGACTGGAAATTAGTCTTTTGTCTTTCATTTTCCTGACCTTCTCTTACCATTTTCCTCATCCTTTCTCTTATCTACTCTTTTCTTTGTTGTTATGCTTTCCTCTATCAGGGTCCAAGTCATTTTGGATTTAATAGGGTTAGTTGTAGTCTTTTCCTTGGCATATCCAATAATTATGGGTTCATTAAGCTTTTGATTCAATTTTTTAAGAGTTCTACAAGTTAATAATGGTTGTGAGTTGGCTATGTGAATAATTTTTCTTTAAAAAAATGAAGGCATGCTATTGATAATTAAGAGAATATGCTATTGCTTTCCTTATTGATGTGTTTCATCTTCATTGAGGCAAACAAGAACTCACAGTCAACTTATTTACATGAGCATGTTGAGACCATTGATTATTATTGATGCAACCAATCATTGATTGGCATGTATAGTTAATAAGACAGACAGCTGTGCAAAATTTTTTTTTTCCCTTGATAAATGACAATCAATTATCAACAATTGATTCTTAAGCAGTTGCCAAAAACATGATAAAATTAAAAATAAACTATCATAACATACTTGATTTGAGTAGTTTAATGCCTTAATTAAACTTAGAAACTTTGAAGTAAATGGAGTTACAGAAGATAGAAAATTCTTGCTGTACAACCATGAAAATAATAATAGTGATTTTAAATCATGAATAACATATTGAAACAATTTGATAACAATCAGGGAAAGGTTGCAATCTATCCTATAAAGAAATATTGCAATAGAGAAAGAAAGAAAATAGTAAGAGTAAGAGGATAAGTAAGAATGTATAGCACTGATTTTCAGTTTGATAAAAGAGATTCATATTACTGCTGGAAAAAGAGGACAGCTGCATCCTCATAACCTTGGACCCTTTAAAAAGAAATCTTACTAATAAGTGTTGTAAAATTGTTTGGTGTATTTCTGTTGCAGTTTCTTGGTTCACTTTTCTATATAATGCCCCAGTTCTTTTGTAAGTTATTCATGATTCAGTTTGTCCACATGGTACCCCCTTCTCCATCCAGTAGATGATTGCTGATACTGTCTGTTTATTTTTATTTTTTTGATGGAAATTGATGCTCTTTTGATTACCACTCTTCCCATTGATCATGGTGTCACCCGCATGACTAGAAGAAATTTCTTTCAGACTCTACTCTTGTGGTAACATCCTCATGTAAATCATGAAAGTCTATTACTCTATTTTGTTCATTTGTTGTCTTCATATCCTGGACATTAGCATAGATGTGAAAACGTATTTGTCCGGTTTCAGATAGAATTTTGATTCTTTTCCTAGAGATGTTTTACTCGAAGGAGTATGAATTCCCGAGTCTAATGCTTCAGGTTCCTAGAGAAATCTAGGCTCTTTATTATTAGCATCAGAAGTGACACTTGTTCTGCTAAGAATTTTATATGTTCTGTCACTTCCACATTTCTCATCACTGGTATTGGCTTTATTTGTTCAGTAGACTATTTTAATCACCGTACAACTGTTTTTTTGTTATAGTGACCATCTTTGTCAAATTTTAAAGTTTAAAACATATATCTATATGTGAGACTGGTGCAGTTTTACTAAATTTATTCTTCCTAAGTAGGCTGGAAATATTTTGGTTGATGCACGTGGGGAAGTGAAACTTGGAGATTTTGGGGTTTCTGCTTGCCTCTTTGATTCGGGTGACAGGCAACGGATGAGGAATACATTTGTGGGCACGCCATGCTGGTTCATATTTTTTTTCTTTCCTTAATATATAATATTTTTGCATGATATTTATTTTATATTGTTTACCATAGTTTGAATGTTTTCTGTAGATTTTAAATTTGTAGAAATCTTTGTTCCCTTTCAGGATGGCACCTGAGGTGATGGAACAAAAAAATGGTTATGATTTCCGGTCAGGATCAACATTGTTTTCTTTGGAACTGTTATATTAGTCATTTTCTCCCCATCATGAATGCATTTGACAATTTGCAGGGCAGATATCTGGTCTTTCGGGATAACTGCTTTAGAGCTTGCTCATGGGCATGCTCCTTTTTCATCTCAACCTCCAATGAAGGTACTTTTGTTATT